>CM065298.1:54653921-54981421 GCA_032871835.1 Dipteronia dyeriana
GGCATAAGTATGTCCCATTGAATCACTTGTTTGTAAAGACGTATTTTATTTCATGTTAAACTTTATATATATACATGTACGTTCACTGAATAAATCCTACACAGAAGAACCACTGTTTTTACATTTGGTAATTTTTCTCACTTGTATATTTCCCTGTTAATTGCTATCAAACCAGAAATAAAAGGAGCATTTTACCCACAAGGTCATTGATGTTGTAGTCCTCTGTTTTGGTTTATTCAGGCCTCAACGTACGCCTACAACATGTTACCAATAATTTTTTATTTCAATTTCATTTAATTTTTACTAAAAACACTATATATTGTCTTATTTTTCAGAACTAGATATTCGGAAAAACATAATAACTAGAATTTCTTTATTGATTGTGTTGCAAGGATCACGTCTTTTGGTGGGTATAAGATGAATCATCATTTGGTTGATGCCAAAAGTCACGTCGCATGAAATTTAGAATTTTATTTACATTTACATGCATCGTGACTCACAAAACAGTTGCACCCTTTGCCAAGCGACACCATGCAAACTCTATATATACGCATTGATGTCCAAGTCAGTAAGTCACAACTCAAGTCATTGTTCTCTTTGTTGAAATAATTAGCAAAACACTTATATATTTCAAATTTGAAGAAGATGGAAAATCATGGTTGTGGGGTTGTTTCTATTCTAATGATCCTGCTGGTGGCAGCAATTCTATTTCTGGGACCACTGGCAATGCCAGGTCCATTGGGGCCTCCTCCACTTCTACTTTTCATTATTATTATCCCAATCATGTGGGTCGTAATTTTCTACATACTCTCTTTTCACAATCGTGCTTAGAACTAGAAGTGAAGTTATATATATGTATTGTCAATAAATTGTCTCTACTCTCGTTCATGAAAATGTTTTGAGGATTGGGCAATTTTGTAATAAATTTGTGCTCTTGCACTAGCATTATATATGGAAGTACAATGACATGGTATTCGTTGATTAATTACTGTTGTATCTTGGCACTGCTTTTCGTTTGTGAATGTTTAATGAAAATGACACGTATTTCTTCCATATATGTTCATGTTTGATTGGGAAAATGAAACTATTCATAATCCTAATTTCTTGTCCTCACATACAAACCTAACAAGATTAAAATGATGAATAATGATGTCCGTCCAATTAATGTCATTTATAATACTGTTGTCTACACGTTTTTTATGCAAATGATTTGCATTTATTTTATTTTTGCAGCAGTCGGTCAAAAAAATGTATGGAATCTCGATCGTGAATATATGCATATTATGATGAGCACGTAAATCAAATGGTTACGGACTTGGATATCGGTTTAAGTTTAAATGGGGAAATGAAACTATTTCATCCATACTCAAGTACGTTTCCTTTTTCTAAGATAGATATCGTCTTACACATGAAGATGTCCAGCCTCTATCACCTTCCATGTAAATGAATATATCTGGTTGGCCTATCTCTGGATCAAGGAAATGAGTGCTACACTTCTACAGAACTTTCATTTATTTTTTCATGTGGTATCCTAATTTGCATTGGTGACCTTTAAGAAGTGATCAACATGGATCACTTCCGTCCATGAGAAAAGTTATGTCGAACAATGTAGATTTTCTCCAAAGCACAACCTAGGTGCTTGTTGTCTGTGAAATAATTAGCTGAACACTAGATCACTTATATATGTATATCGAAGAAGATGGTGAAGGGTTTGGCTGTGGCATCGCTTCATTGTGATGATTGATGATGCTGATAGTGGCTGCCGTGCTGTTTCCGGTACCGTTGGGGCCTCATTCCCTTTCAGTTTGGTCACACCATTATATGTAGTTAATAAATGTCTCGTCATTCATGTATATGTTCAGAGAATTTGTGGTCTTGCATTAGCATGCAAGTACAAATGAAATATTACAGATGCAACAGTAATTAAACAACCGATAATATTTCATTTGTACTTCAAATTTGAAAATGAAGCTATTCATAATCCATTTCTTTGTCTCAGATGCAAAAATGTTGTAATTATGGACCGGCCCGAGACAAACCGGTCCGGGTGGTCCACGAGGCTAAAAGGGCCATACCAAGCACGGTCCGCGAAGGAGGCCGGCCAGGCAGAAGCCCTGCCCGTGATAGTCCGCATGCCGGGCCGTTGGTATCAGGTCCGACGGGCCGACCCGCCACGGCATGCCTAGCAGACATGCCAGGCCCCCGGACCGGCCCGCCAGGCCTGGAATTCGACCGTTTGATATATATATATATATATATATATATATATATATATTAAATAATCCCTCCAATCCTCCAACGGCTGGATTTTGAATTCCAGCCGTTGGAGGCTTGGAATTTTACAAAAAAACCCCTTGAAATCTCCCAAATTTAATTTTAACCCACAAATCAAATTTTTCTATAAATACTTCCATCCATTTCATTTTCCATTCACTGTCTCTATCATTCTTTCAATCTCTCATTCTCTCAAATCTCAATCTCTACATTCTCCAAATCTCTACACTTTTTCATTCAATTTCATTATTACTCTCTCTACAAAATTCTCTAAATTTTCCATCAACACACCAAATTTTAAAGGTACAATTTTCTTATTACTTTTGTTCAAACATTTTTTGATAGTAAATTTATATTTTTATATTTAGACTATAGTTACTAAATGAAAACATTAACATACATGTCATTGACAGGAAGGAGAAAATAGCCAGGTGGACGCCCAAATGGGCACTCAGAAAATATCCTACGAGGTATCATTAAAAAGAAGAAAAGCCCGAGTAAGCATATATAGAATGAAACCTACTCGGGATCAGTTAACAACACTCGGGACTGGTTGAACAACGCTTCCACTCAGGCTCAAACGGCGCTACTCGGGACCATCAGATATTACTCTAACTCGGGAATAAATACGACTCGAGTAGGAACTTTGTGCTTATTTCATACGGATTAAGTCATTAAATACGCGAAGATATCCATCAGGAAGGAATCCCGAATAAAATGGAACATTATGTTAGAAGAGTCCCCAATCAGGAAATAACTTGATTTCTTTACGAAGACTACATTCTTATAAGGAAACAAGTCCAAATTGAACTACACTACTAGAATCCCACTCGATTTCCATAAGAGACTCCGAAACGAGAAAGAAGACAAATCAACCTCAAGCAAGTAACCGAATCACAATTAAATACAAAGATCTTGTATTACTTGTACAAAGCAGATTAGGGTTCTATAAGCATATAAATAGACCCATAATCCGGCTCCAAAAGATATAGGCAATATAGCATACACAACAAGCAATCATAGCAAATACAGAGAGAAAAAAAAAGAGATCGAGAGCTTGTAAACATCATATCTTCATAGTGGATTTTAGCTTGGTTGATCCTTCAACCACCCGTGGATGTTTCTCCGGTCATCGGAGTTTTACCACGTAAAACTTTTGTCTTCGTTATTCTCTCTGAATCTCTTTCTCTTTGAATTAGTAGTCGAAATCCAATCCTTGTTGGCTTTTCTGACGTAATCCAGAAATCAACGTCAACAAGTAGTAATTTTAATATTTGTTATTAGTAAATTTAGAAATTTATTTTTTATTATTGAATTTAAATTTTTTAATAAGTAATTTATGAATGTTAAGTGTAGCAGTTAAGTTTAATATTTTTTGTTCATAAATTAAGAATTTTTAGTGTGGTTTTTTATTTTAATATTTTTTGTGAGTATATTATGAATTTTTAGTATAGTGGTTAATTTTAATAAGTTTTATAAGTAAATTAAGATTTTTATGTATAGTATTGAATTTAATATTTGTCGTTAGTAAATTTATCAATTTAATTTGTAGTAGTGAATTTAATATTTTTTGTGAGTAGATTATGAATTTTTAATGTAGTGGTTAATTTTAATAAGTTTTATTAGTAAATTAAGATTTTTATGTGTAGTATTTAATTTAATATTTGTTGTTAATAAATTTATCAATTTAATTTGTAGTAGTGAATTTAATATTTTTTGTCAGTAGATTATGAATTTTTAATGTAGTGGTTAATTTTAATAAGTTTTATTAGTAAATTAAGATTTTTATGTGTAGTATTTAATTTAATATTTGTTGTTAATAAATTCATCAATTTAATTTGTAGTAGTGCATTTAATATTTTTTGTTAGTAGATTATGAATTTTTAGTGTAGTAGTTAATTTTAATAAGTTTTATTAGTAAATTAAGATTTTTATGTGTAGTATTTAATTTAATATTTGTTGTTAATAAATAGACCCATAATCCAGCTCCAAAAGATATAGGTAATATAGCATACACAACAAGCAATCATAGCAAATACAGAGAGAAAAAAGAGAGATCGAGAGCTTGTAAACATCATATCTTCATAGTGGATTTTGGCTTGGTTGATCCTTCAACCACCCGTGGATGTTTCTCCGGTCATCGGAGTTTTACCACGTAAAACTTTTGTCTTCGTTATTCTCTCTAAATCTCTTTCTCTTTCTCTTTGAATTAATAGCCGAAATCCAATCCTTGTTGGTTTTTTTAACGTAATCCAGAAATCAACGTCAACAATTGGCGCTAGAAGGAGGGGGCTGAACCTCCGAACTTGTTAAAAGCAATGGCAGGAAGCAAAAGTAGTTCAGCGAATGGCCAAAAATCACCAGGCGATTTCCATGTTGGCAATATGTCACAAGATCTTGCAGCAAACATAGAAAACCAGCCTGCGCACCTAGCGAGGATCCAGCAAGTTCCTCCAACCAGCAGAGATCCTATGTTGTGTTTCCAAGAGGCCTTACAGCAATTGGTGACGGACGCAGCAAGGGAAGGGATTGATCTACTGGTTGCAGGAGCACATACTCCCAATCCTCTGCCCGTAAGGCTCCGTTCGATGGTGGTTGGGCCAGGAATAACTATGCCAGAAACCAGAAGGAACTCTTCCCCAATCAACCCGGCTGGACAGAAAACACTTGAAGAAGAACATCACCAGAGGCTGGGCCACAATCAAACAGTATGAGCCAGACATCGTAAATACGACCGGCACAGAGGTCGGTCATCATCAGAAAACAGTGATCAACACCATCGCAAACGTCATCATGGAGTCACACGAGAGGACCGGCATCAGAGTGAAGAGTCTGAGGAAAGAATGACGATAACCCAACGGTTTAACCGTCGGGAAAGTCCGATGGGGGACAGAGATGTCACGATCCAGAGCCTTGCTCGAGAAGTTGAGAATAACAGGCGACAGATGGAGTAACTGGTCAGACGTTATGGCTGTAACGATCTATCTGACGATGACTCTGACAGTCCATTCACCAGGGAGATTTTACGGACCCCTTTTCCAGAAAGATTCAGGATGTCGCATGTGGAGCAATTCAAAAAAGATACAGATCCAAAGGAGCACGTTAGACGCTATAAAAGTGCCATGGCTCAATATGCTCGCAGTGACCCCCTATTGTGTCTCAACTTTCCGCAAACACTGGGGGACACAGGGTCAAGATGGTTCGGAAGACTACCCCCGGCGAGCATCGAAATTTCAGAGAACTGAGCAGGAGCTTCTCAAGGCAATTTCTGAGCAATGTTCACAGCAAGAAGTCGGTGGCCTACCTTTCTCAAATAAAGCAAGGGAAGGACGAGTCATTAAAAAAGTACTTGGGCCGATTTGGCCAAACAGTATCAGAAATTGGCAGCGCTAATGATGAAGCAATTATTGCTGCCTTCACCAATAACTTGCAGAATGGTCGACTGTCCTTTGATTTGAGAAGAGCAAGGCTGACTAAGTATGCTGACATGATGGATATTGTAGGAGGATACGCTCTGGCCGAGGAGGAAGAGTTAGCTACAGGAGGAAGCTATATGCATGGAGGAAAGCTCGAACAGAAGAATACCGGATCCAAGGGGCAGAATCAAAAGGAAAAACGGAAAGGGAACGGCAAGGAGAAAAACAAGGATGGGGGTAATGGGCTCAACGCCGAACGGTCCACAGAGAAATACCGAGACAGATATACCAATTACACCCCTATTCAGAAAAAACAAGAAGAAATTTTAGCCATCTTGGAAGAGAAGAATATGGTGCAAGAGTCTCGACGACAATCACAGTTCGCCTGGAGAGATACAACCAAGTATTGCAGGTTTCACAAAGAAACCGGGCATGAGACTTCAAAGTGTTTTCAGCTCAGAGATTACGTAGAGACTCTTATTCGAGAAGGGCACCTGCGGGATGTAATCTTGAAAAAAGATGAGAGATTAGAAACTAAGAAAGAAGTCAAGGTTGATCACAACCCGGGTCAAAATCAAAGAACCAACCCCGAAGCCAATCAAGTAATACATACAATTTTCGGAGGACCCCCTACTGGGAGAAGCAACCGAGAACGAACTCAGGAAATCAGAGAAGCAATAGAAGCAAGGAATAACTTTGATGTAAACTCGGTTGAGCCAGACCCGAAAAGGGTAAAGGAAGGATGGGACCCAATAGTCTTTACAGAGGCAGATTCCAATGGCGTCGATGTTCGACCTAATGACTCTTTGGTTATAAGTGCTCGGATTGGCCATAGGGAAGTCCGGAGAATTTTAATAGATAATGGGAGTTCAACAGACATCCTAAGCGTGGCCGTGTACAACCAGCTAAGACTAGACTGAAAAGATTTACAGCCTTTCCATACTCCATTAAGAGGGTTTGGGGGGGGGGGGGGGGGGGGGGGGTAGAGGTCAGGTCACTCGGGACGGTAAAACTACCCGTGAAGATCGGAACGGCACCATGCTAGAGGACTGTCCTGCTCGACTTCGTGGTAGTTGACTTGGATAATTGGTCGTACAATGCATTATTGGGCCGGCCATTCCTGAATAAAACAAGAGCCGTGACGGCCACTTATGCATTAATGATCAAGTTCCCAACAGAACAAGGGGTTGAGATAGTCAAGGGATCTCAAGAGATGTCCCGAAGAGCAAACCTATCAATATACAGAGACAAGCATGATGCTGAACAAGTGTGCACCATAATGTAGCCAAATCAGTGTGAAGAATCCTTGTCATTCGAACTGGATCCAAGGGAGGGCTCGAATGAATACAAAACAGAATTGGTTGAAATAGTACTTGAAAAAGACAAACCGGACAAGAAAATCAAGATTGGGGCCAACTTGGATGGAAAAGTCAAGCAAGACTTGACCAATCTGCTTAGAGAGTACAAAGATGTATTCGCTTGTAGTCATGAAGATATGATCGGAATAGATGTCCGAGTAATATCCCACCACCGCGCAGTTAGCCTGAATGCAAAACCGGTTATACAAAAGAGAAGATCGTTCAATCCTGAAAGAAGTCAAGCAATCAAACTTTTGTCTTCATTATTCTCTCTGAATCTCTTTCTCTTTGAATTAATAGTCGAAATCCAATCCTTTTTGGCTTTTCTGACGTAATCCAGAAATCAACGTCAACAAGTAGTAATTTTAATATTTGTTATTAGTAAATTTAGAAATTTAATTTGTATTATTGAATTTAAATTTTTTAATAAGTAATTTATGAATGTTAAGTGTAGCAGTTAAGTTTAATATTTTTTGTTCATAAATTAAGAATTTTTAGTGTAGTTTATTTTAATATTTTTTGTAAGTATATTTTGAATTTTTAGTATAGTGGTTAATTTTAATAAGTTTTATAAGTAAATTAAGATTTTTATGTGTAGTATTGAATTTAATATTTGTCGTTAGTAAATTTATCAATTTAATTTGTAGTAGTAAATTTAATATTTTTTGTGAGTAGATTATGAATTTTTAGTATAGTGGTTAATTTTAATAAGTTTTATAAGTAAATTAAGATTTTTATGTGTAGTATTGAATTTAATATTTGTCGTTAGTAAATTTATCAATTTAATTTGTAGTAGTAAATTTAATATTTTTTGTGAGTAGATTATGAATTTTTAGTATAGTGGTTAATTTTAATAAGTTTTATTAGTAAATTAAGATTTTTATGTGTAGTATTTAATTTAATATTTGTTGTTAATAAATTTATCAATTTAATATGTAGTAGTGCATTTAATATTTTTTGTTAGTAGATTATGAATTTTTAGTGTAGTGGTTAATTTTAATAAGTTTTATTAGTAAATTAAGATTTTTATGTGTAGTATTTAATTTAATATTTGTTGTTAATAAATTTATCAATTTAATTTGTAGTAGTGAATTTAATATTTTTTGTTATTAGATTTTGAATTTTTAGTGTAGTGGTTAATTTTAATAAGTTTTATTAGTAAATTAAGATTTTTATGTGTAGTATTTAATTTAATATTTGTTGTTAGTAAATTTATCAATTTAATTTGTAATAGTGAATTTAATATTATTTTTTTCAGTAGATTATGAATTTTTAGTGTAGTTGTTTATTTAATATTTTTTTGAAGTAAAATAATATTTTTAATTGTCGTGTTATTTTTTATTAATTATTGTTAGTAAATTAAGATTGTTAAGGTTAGTAATTAATTTAAAAATATTTTGTTAGTAAATATTGATTTTTAATTTGACTATTATTGACTATAATGCTCATATTTTTACTTTAGAAAATGGATCATAACCAGCAGCCTTATTTTCCGGACGGTTTGAACATACTCAATGATGAATTTGATATTTCGAAGCCGATCCATACTCAAGCGAGACCTTCTGGTTCCGCTGCTACACCAACATCACGTCCCATGAAATTAACATTAGATGTGTGGCAGTGTTTCAACATAGTCCAAATGACACTCCCAGACGGGACGTCCGGGCCCAGAGCTAAATGTAAGTTTTGTCATAAGGATTATGCCACAAGTAGGACGGGAACCGGACATTTGAGAAGGCATATGCAGAAATGTATGCCTGCTCATGGACAGGTAGACACTACAACCCAGACACAACTACAACGGCATCCAGACGGGTCCGTTACGACGTAGCAGTTCGACGCCATGCACGCTACAGAGTGATTGACACGATACATTGTACAAACTGATCAACCGATCAGTGTTGATGAGAGTCCATTTTATAAAGAATTAATCACATTTGCATATAACCCTCGATTTGAACATGTTTCTAAAACTATCACTAGAAATGATTTGATAAAATTGTTTGAAACTCAAAGAGATGACTTGATTGCTGAAATACAGCATTTAAGTGTCTCTGTTGCATTAATTTAAGATATTTAGAATGCATGTTCCAAACATGACTAATTATGTGTCACGGTACACTATTTAGATTCTGAATGGAGGATAATAAAAAGAATTATTAGTTTTCGTCCTATGGATTTTGCACATACCGCAGAAAACATTTTTAATGTCATTATTTCTGTTTTAGAAACTTATGAAATCATGCATCGCATCCTTTCGATCACATTAGATAATGCATCTGTAAATACTAGCTCTATTGCATTGTTTGTTGCAAGAAATATCCCGCAAGATGGAGGTTATTTTTTCTATCAACGGTGTGCATGTCATATTATAAATTTAGTTATACAAACTGGTTTAAAGCAGGTAAGCGACCAAATAGATCGCATCAAAGATGCAATTTCTTGGATTTGCAGTTCTAATCCTAGATTCAGTGATTTCAAAAGACACTGTAGATTAAACGGTCTCAAACCTCGACGATTCCAAACTGATATGCCGGTAAGGTGGAACTCTACTTATTTAATGTTGGAAAATTGTTTGGAATATGATACAACCATTACATGTTTTTATAACATGAAATTGACCGAAACAGGTCGTCCTGAAGCAAAAACACTTACCACAGACGATTGGTATGTGGCAAAGGTTTTTGTTCAATTTTTAAAGATTTTTTACAATGCCACTGTAATTTTTTCTGGGGTCTATTACCCCACATCTTCTCAGGCAATCCATTAGATAGTGGAAATGTCTGAAGTGTTAAACAGTTATAGAGAAGATAAACATCTAGGCGCTGCAATTGTTGCCATGGAGACAAAATTGAAAAAATATTGGGCTAACATTCATCTACTTTATACCTTAAGTGTTATAGTAGATCCTATTGTTAAATTATCTGGTTTAGAAGTTTTGTTTGAGTTTATTGGTATTAATTTGTCAATAGATTATTCAGAACAAATTACTGACATTCGAACCAAGTTGTTTGAGATTTTTAGTATTTATGAGAGCAGGTTGGCAACATTGACACCCCCCAATCAACACAACGAAGACAGAGCCGAAGCAAACAAGTTGCAGCCTTCTGAAACGGCGAAAAAAGGACAAATCCACAAGTACTTCTTCAGGGCAACGATCTGGCCCATCTTCTTGTACCGAACTGATTAGGTACCTTGAAGCACAGTTCGATACTGTTGAAGACAAGGAAGAGTTTGATTTGTTGTTATGGTGGAAGACCTATACGTACAGGTGTCCAGTTCTGTCACACTTAACACGTGACGTACTTTTTTTTCCCGTGTCAACGGTGTCTTCTGAACAAGCTTTCAGCACCAGTGGACGCATAATTTAACCAAGAAAAAATTGTTTGTCTCCGGAGATGGTAGAGGTATTAACATGATTTCGGGATTAAGAGCATGCTAAAAAAAGGTTACAAAATCAAACTGTAGATAAAGATCTTATTCTAAATTTCAACAATCTATATATTGATGAACCTGCAGATTGTGGCCAGGGCCAGAACTAGGTTATACTTTTACATATGTATTTATTATTTACTTGTAAGTTGTAATACGGTTGCACTCTTTTTCCCTTACCAAGTTTTTATTCCACTGGGTTTTTCTTGGTAAGGTTTTTAATGAGACATTCATGTAAATATATAATACTGAATTCCATAAGTGAAAAATAATTAAATAAATAAATAATTGTTCGTTTTCTTTATTCATTTTTGGATTTAAAATCCTAAACCCTAAACCCTAAACCCTAAACCCTAAATCATAAATCCAAACAAACTTAATTTGAAAAATGATTATGGACCAGGCCCGCCAGGTCCGCCGGACCAGGCCCGCGGACCAGCCTGGCACTACCCACCTGAGGCAGGCCGACGTGCCGTGCCTCCGTTTTTAAAAACGGGCTGAGCCCGATCCGGCACGCACTGGCCAGGCCGGGCCACTCGACTATTACACCACTATATATACAAATGGAAAGTCTATAAAATGTCAGCAGTGCAAAAGCACCAATAACATCTCAAGTCTATCTCGTTGAAACACTTTTCTCGACAAGTAGATGTAAAATTCCCCATCAATTGTATGTTTCAATCAAACCAGAAAAACAAAAAACAAAAAAAAAACCAAAAAAAAAAAGCATTATATTTGGACATCACTCATCCATCAAACAGATATATCCCATTCCCTGCGATCCCTTTCGACATTGGTTGGTAAAATCAAAGCTTGCTAATAACAGTGAGTAAAACTATTGGTTATAGACAAACGTTCATGGATGATAATCAATCGAAGTACAGAAAAATAATACACAGAAGTCATTGGTGTCACTAACAAATGCTTGAAGCCAGAACCATATTTACTCCTTGTCGGTTTTGGCAAGGGTCTCATAATTTGTGAATTCTGAGGTATTTCCTACATTCTCATAGTTTGTCAAGTTTGAGGCAATTCCTGGACTAACAAGACCATTCTTATACAGGACATCCAAGTCATGAAAATATGGGCATGCCTTACTGTTTCCAAGATGCTTCTTCCCGTTCCCCATCGATCTTTCGTAGTATTTGTTGATGTTTTCCCATTTCTCCTTACACTTCTTTGCACTGCGATCATACCCCATATTACGCAACCCAACAGATATCTCATCCCATACGAGGCACTTCGTGCCCATGGTTCGAAATTTATGTTCCAAAGCAGTTCGAAGCATTATGAGAGCTTGTACTTCAGCTTCTAGCCATCTTCTGTTAGTATCACAGGCTTCTGGCCATTTTCTGTAGTCTTGGTTACACATGATGTCCTTTTCAGTGTGATTTTCACCATCACTGCCTCTGTTCAATGATTGGGGAATCGGAATATCTGGTTGGCCTAAAACATTCTGGATGAAGGAAATGAGAGCAACACTACGAGATGTCTCTTGGGCTCTCATCTCCTCGTCCCTTTTCATCCTTTCCCTTTCCTGCTGCTTCCAAGCGTCTTCTCTCATTATTCTCTCCTTTTCCCTCTTCTCTATCATCTCTATCATTTGCTTATTCATCTCCTCTTGCTTATCCATTATTCTCATCATCAAATTCTCCATAAAAGACTCGATCTTCTCCCTCGTTTTCCTCTTTCTCTTTCGATTTCCAGGCTCTTTAACGTCAACCAATAAATCCTCTTCGCTAGCATCATCCGAAGATGAGCTGAAAACAGCAAAGATCCCATCAATTTGGCTTTTCAAGAGTTTTAGTCCCATTACACTACTACAACACAAAGCAACCAAACAAGGCTGTGTAATCAGCTCGTTCGTGATGAATCAACAAACAATCTAGCATACCCAATTGCTTTTTATGGTTGCCAATTCATGAATAATACTTGCACAACAATTTCAATAAAAGTATTTAAACATAAATAAACAACTAATCACTTCCACAAACTCCACTAATAATAATACAATTTTACTCAAAAAGCACCTAACTTGCTTAAATTTCTAGCACTTGAAATGCAAAAAGAGGAAAAGTCAAGAAAGTTAATAAAGTTGAATCTCTTCAATCACAATTCAAAACCGTTTCTTTTAGTTGCTTTACCACCCTTTATTAAAAAAAAAAACCAATTACAAAAAAGTAAACAACTTTTGAAAAGATAAGCAAATTATAAAAAAAAAACCACAATAATTAAAAAAAAATACAATTTTACGAGCCATATAAAACCACCCAAAAAGAAAAAGAAAAGATACCTATATTCGTCCACCACGTCGAAACCAGTGAATTCACACCACTCAGACTTCGGGCCCAAACTCTCCTCATCTTCCTCCACCGCCGCGGCATTCGACTCGACCAGATTAGCCACTTCAGTAGCAGCGACGCCGTCGAAGTACGCAATCTGTTCGCCCGAAAACCTAGGCCGAACTTCCGGCGGAGATCTCCTTATTGGACGCAGCTTCTGCGGCGGCACGCTCACCGAATCGTTCGCCGACGTCAGATCCACCGGCTCCGGAAACGGCGCGATTTGCTGCGGGAACTCGCTTTGCCGTTCGCCGGTTAGTACTTCCATCCCTTTGTTTTTTGCGGTAAATTTTTATTTTATTTTGAGCGAAGGTGAAAAAATGAAAAATGAAGAGGTAAAATGTGTTTTTGTGCCCTTCTAAATTTACCGATTTAACCTTCTGGTTTCTGAGTTTTTACGGGTCCACAATTTTCTGACGTGGCATCTCACAACTGGAAGAAAAGTAGAAAACATTTCTGTTGAAATTTTTTCAACCTGAGGAACTCAATTTCCACTTCAGGAATTCAAATGGAGGAAATGAGATTTTGATTTTGGTAAGGGTTAATGATTGATTAATTCCTGGTAATTTTTAAATAATTAAATATAAATTATGATAAGATCGGTCTCTAGATCTGCATTGCTTTGTCCGCCATATAATTATAGCCGTTTCATCTTCTCTGCTGCTGCTAGACACCTTTTTACTCCAAAACAAGTACTCTTCAGAGGTAACTTCAATTTTGTATTCTGGGTTCTAGTTCTCGAATTGTTTTGTTGGGTGGTGTTATTTTTTTCAGACATTTAATGGGTTGCTATTTGTTTGTTCATGTAGGGACAGGAGGAGGTCGTTTGAATATCAGAGCCATGGCAGCTTCAGTGAGTTCTTCATCTGGAAAAGCTAATGGTGAAGTTCAACAGGAGGTTAAACTGCTGAATGGAGTCTATGATAACTATGGAGGTGTGGTTGTTCAAATGACTGAGTCTATGGATTCTAAACTTTTTGCTTCACTAATTAAAAGCTCCCTCTCTCATTGGAAACAAGAGGTGATTCTACTGATGATCCTCGTTAATTTACAATAATACAAGTACATGTTTTGTTTGATAATTTTAATTCTGCTATTTTTAGCCTGTTTAGGCTGTTGTTGAGTAGTTAATTTGGCATGCTTCCTGGTCTACACGGGATAATCACTGTATTTTATAACATGTTTTGTAGGGCAAAAAGGGTGTATGGATTAAATTGCCTATTGAGCTAGTCAATCTTGTTGAAGTTGCAGTTAAGGTGAATTTGTTTTGTAATTTTTTTAAAATTTGATCCGAACAAGCTTATGCTGAATTCGAAGTTTGGCTCTTTGTTTTTTGTAATTTTCCTTTATATTTGCTGATTTGCTGTGCAGGAAGGATTTTGGTACCACCATGCGGAGCCAACTTATTTAATGCTTGTAAATTGGATTCATGGCGGAGCTAATACTCTTCCTGCAAATGCCTCACATCGGGTGGGAGTTGGTGCATTTGTCATGAATGAAAAGAGAGAGGTATTTCCCTGAATTATGCCGTTCTGATTCTCATTTCTTTTCTGTCATGAAGCTGAGCAGCTTGCAAGTACATTAGAAAGCTTCTTTGCATAAATTAAATGATTGTGACCGACTGTCTACGGTGTTCCCTGATGTACTTATAAAAACTACTTGCACGAATGACCTTGTTCATTATTTCCAGCAATTCTTATTGTCTTGGGATGTATTCTGGAAATGGAAGCCTGTTTAATGCTTATGCACTTGAACTCTGCGCTTGAAGAATGATTTTATAGACCTGAAAGTTTTATGGACATATGCTTCAAAGTTTGACATTTTGTTGTTCTCAATTTTAGTATCCTTGTATCATTTGTATAGTTCAATTCATATATTAATATTCTGTTTTACACTATAACAGCTCCTTGGTTCCTAGCATCATCAATCTTACCCAGCATTTCTAAAATTCCTGATCTAATGATTTTACTTTTCCCCTTTTGTTGATTCGATGTTTGGGCTACACAAAGTGTAATATTTCCTCCCCCCTTAAATCCCTTTCCAGGGTTCAAACCCAGACCTCAGAGTCAAGGTGATTGGTGTAGTCCTCTTCTTTTATTCATTTAGTTACTTCACGCTTTACAACAAGTTTATGATTAGAACAGATGTAATTAACCTGTTCATTAACATTTCATTTCTTCCTTTTTCCTATCCAATAATAGTTTTTGTTAAGATGGTTATTATCATTTCAAGCTCATTTTGAGAGGAAGATCATTTGACCTATACTGCTGTAGTGCTGTGCTGGAGGTCTTTTAGTGTTTATCTATTATTGACAGTGGCTTCAGTCAATTCTAAAACTTTTGTGTTTGCATATCTCAATGCTAGGTGCTAGTTGTCCAGGAAAAGAGTGGGAGATTTCGGGGCACAGGCATATGGAAGTTCCCGACCGGAGTTGTCGACCAGGTACGTGGATCCAATTAAGCTTTGTATTGCTATTGTCTATTGATATAAAACATAAAACATATATAGTATGCTTTCTCCAATTGCTGAGCTTTACCATCTCCAGGGGGAAGATATCTGCAAGGCAGTTGTAAGAGAAGTCAAAGAAGAGACATCAGTAAGTAGTCATTATGTGTCAATAAATCGAGCTTGAGTGGATATTAAAGTGTCTTATTATTATTATTTTTAATTTGAACATTACTGGTATCTCACTTATTCAGATTGACACAGAATTTGTCGAAGTACTATCATTCAGGTATGAAGTTTATTTAAAACAAATTTTATCCTGTAAAATCAAACCACTGGTCCTAATATCTAGAAAATTGGTTAATTTCTTCCAGTTTGAAAAATGCTGGACCGCATTATATTAAAATTGACAGATCTAAATGAAACTTTCCACTGTAGTCTGTTGTTACTTCTTGTCACTTTCATGAAACTAAATTATTCTCACCTTTTGCAGACAAAGCCACCAGTCATTCTTTGGGAAGTCAGATTTGTTCTTTATGTGCATGATGCGACCCCTTTCCTTTGACATCCAGAAACAGGAAACCGAGATCGAAGCAGCTCAGGTAATCTTTAGTCTAATTGAAGAATTATAAAATTCATCTATATGTATGAGTTGATAATATAGCAACCAATTTGCATATAAAAGAAACGGTGGAAAAGCTTTTGTCCATTGTACCCCTAACTTGTATTTTATCCCCTTTTGGTGCATACTCTTTGCACTACATTTTCCGAAGTTATCTTACCAAGTATAAATGATTTTACACAATCTAAGAATAATGTTAAACAATAGAAGACACTAATACGATGGCAGCTGCCGAAGCATATGAACAATTCTAACATTGTTTCTTTTTTGCCTTGCGTGCAGTGGATGCTATTGGAAGAATATATGGCTCAACCGTTCGTCCAAAAAGAAGGGCTTTTAAAGCACATAATCGACATATGCCTAGCCAAATTAGAAGGCGGCGGTTATTCTGGATTCTCTCTTATGCCTGTGACATCAACCTTCTCTGACCAAAACAACTACTTATACTACAATGCTGGGGACCTCAAATGCAGTAAGATCTAGTTGCAAGTCCCCGAAAGTTATTTATTTGTATCATGACATTTTTGGTGGAGTTTGTTCAATGATTAACCGCTTTTCGATCCTAATTTCAAATAAATTATCACATCATTTGAGAAGTTCAGTATTACTCTTGCATTTAATACAAGACGGATACAAGCTGGTTATGGGCTTATGGCTAATCTCTTTTGCAATTTATGTATGTGTTGATTTACAAACATGACCACAACAAAAAACAATTATAACAGAAGTAGTTCAACAATTCTGTTGACAGCAGCCAAAATGAAAGGCAGATAATTTTTTTTCTTCTGAAAAATGTATGCATGATTTTCCGGATTTGGTATTTTTTTGGCTGTATTTATTTAAGTTCTGTGTTTAAATTTAATCCCATTTTCGAATTTGCAATCATCATAAATTAATACAATATTACAACGATAAACATAATAAACTGGATCCTTCTCTTTCATTTTTACAGTAAATTTAAATACTATTTTAAGAGAGACAAATACTCGTACATAAAGTGTTGGATATCTTCATCTAAGAAAACTACTAATTAATAACTATTTTACCAGTCTAGTTTGTACTATTAATTAAACACAAAAAGTTGATTACAACATAAGCCTACCATAACCATATCCTCTCACAAACTCTTCAACCAAAAACATGTTAAAAAGCTTTTAGAATACCAATTCATCTTCAAAGCTATCCAACCTATTTTGGTCCACCAAAAACAAGGACGTAAATATCTGTTTCGATAGATATATCAATAATAAAATTTACATATATTCCATAGAAGAGATAAGATCGATCCCTTCCATGGATATTAGCTACAATGCTCTAGAGTCTCATCATACACTTGAAACTAACAATTAAACTAAAACAATTTAAAAAAATAAGTACAAGTACAGCAACAAGAAGTTGAAGAAAAACAACTAAAACGAAGAAACAGAACAAGTACAAAAATATGAAGAAACACAAGGTACAAGAAGATAAAGTTGAACACCTTGTGACACAGTAGGAAGGTAGATAAGAGCCAAAAGTTATAGAGTGGTATATATAGTCATCTCACAAACCCAATATAAAGCCCAATATAAGCCGAAACCCTACAAATAGGAAATACTAAAATTACTACTAAATCTTCCGACATCATTTCACCCATTCTTTGAAAAGAACCCGTCCTCGAGTTAGGCTGAATCACATGAAAAATAAACTTCTTGTAACAAGCAACACAACCGGTGGAAATAAGGAATGAAACTCTAAAAAAAAGTCAACAAAAGAAGACCCCTATTCGTTTTGTGGGAGTGGACCCCAACCGACAAGTTTCTTCGAAGCTTGTCCCAAATCCAAAGTGGCACCAAAATAATCGTTCAACGGAATGTCAAAAATGCCCAAGCTATTTTGCATTGGCATCGCCTTGCCTCTTTGGTCCTGACATTCTCGAATCCCTTGCATAATGTACCAACAAATTGGCCAATGAGAGCACCATACATCAATACAAAATCTTCAAAAACATTGTCCTCGATTGTCGCTCTTCAAGTTGTACTTTAATTGTATTAATTCCTTCAACATCTTGATTTGTAGGTTCAATGTGAACTTCCATGACTACTCCAAGTTATCAAATGCTTCCGTTCATTGGTTGTTTAAAATTATTAGAAATTGAAAACTCAATTTTATCATTCTCCTCATTTTTAACCACATCAAAGAAATCCACAAGTTTATCTTGAACACTAATACCACAATCAACAACTATGTCTCCCGACTAGTGGTGTAAAAATGGACTGGCCCAGCCCATTAGGCACGGCCTGGGCAGTCCATTTGTGGAAACAGGCCTGGTTAGGCCTGGCAAGCAAAGGTATCGCGAGCCGGCCCGGCCCGGCCTGTTTCAGGAGAAGCAGGCCCCGCACGGCACGCCGGCCTGCCTCAAGCAGGCCGTGCCTGCGTGCCATGCCAAGCGGGCCCACTGGGCCCCTCTGGCTGGCCAGGCGGGCCTGGTCCGACGGGTTAGTTTTTTTGTCCAATTTTTTTTTCAAATTACGTTTTTTTGGATTTAGGGTTTAGGGTTTAGGGTTAAAGGTTTAGAATTTAAAATGAATGAAGAGAACGAAAATTTTTTAATTATTTATTTATTTTTCACTTATGGAATTCAGTAATACATATCTACATGATTGCCTCATTAAAAATCTTACCAAGAAAAACCCAGTGGGATAAAAACTTGGTAAGGGAAAAAGAGTGCAACCGTTTTACAACTTACAAGTAAATAATAAATACATATGTAAAAGTATAACCTAGTTCTGGCCTTGGCCACTACTTGAAGGGTCATCAATATATAGATTGACAAAATTTAGATTAAGTTCTTTATCTACAGTTAGATTTTGTAACCTTTTTTTAGCATGCTCCCAATCCCAAAGGCATGTTAGTACCTCCACCATCTCTGGAGACAAACAGCTCCTTCTTGGTTCAATTATACGTCCACTGGTACTGAAAGCTTGTTCTGAAGACACCGTTGACACTGGAATAACCAAATTAATTTCAGTAATACAAATTAACTTTCTAAATTTATTAATAACAAATATTAAAATTACTACTAAACTTAAAAATCTTAATAAACTAAACAAATAATATTAACATTAAAGCCCAAAAATTGATAAACTAACTAACTAAATAGATAATGTTTTCATTAAGTAACTCAAATCTAAACATAAACATATAAATTTACTATGAGAATATGTTAGACCAAAAGTAATAACAAAATTGTACCTTTAAAATTTGGTGTGTTGGTGGAAAATGTAGAGAATTTTGTAGAGAGAGTAATAACCAAATTGAATGAAAAAGTTTAGAGAATTGGAGAATATATTAGAGATCGAGATTTGAGAGAATAAAAGATTAAAAGAATGATAGAGAGAGTTAATGGAAAATGAAATTGATGGAAATATTTATAGAAAAATTTGATTTGTGGGTCAAAATGTAATTTAAAAGATTTTAGGGTGGGTTTGTAATTTTTTTTTCCTCCAACGGCTAGAAAACAATTCCAGCCGTTGGATAATTTTTGAAAAAAAAAAAAAATTAGCCGAACGGACCGGCGGACCGGTCCAACAGGCCTGGCACGCCGGATTGGCATGCCAGGCGGGTCGACCTGCCGGGCCTCCTCCCAGCGGCCCGGCACGCGGCCTGGCCCTCTTCCTTCACGGGCCATTCCCCAGCACGGCCCGTGAACTTCCTGGGCCAGCCGGACCAGCCTATCACCGGTCGGCCCATTTTTACACCACTACTCCCGATGCATTACAAGAAGTATTTTCATTTGCTCAAAATCAAACCACTCAGCTACAATTTGCCACATATCTACTAGGATATTGGGTCGATTTCTATGTAAAGTGGGTCTAGGTATGGAATTGGAATTGGGTCCTATCAAATCCTCATGGGTTTGACCTATTTAAGGAATGAGGCTACCATTGGATTTATAAGGAGAGTCAAACTTTGAAACATTATCACCTCTAGACTGAATAACATGGCAAGTAGCATTAGCATACATCGAAGTAGAGGTGCTATCCTTAAGTGTAGAGTTCGATAGATTTGTGAAATTCTTTGGACGATTATGATCTTCTTTGCTTGAATGGAGATCCAAATCAATCAAATATATTCTCTATGAAATCTGGATTTTGGTGAAATGGGTTTCTTTTTTGGTGGATTGGGTTCAAAAGAAATATTAATTGAGTTTTGGTGGTCACGAAATTGACTAGGATGGTGGGTTTCAAGGCTAAAATGGAAATGGATATTGGTGATTTCGAATTGGTTTTCATGGGTTGAAGCCAATTTCCGTGGGTGAAGATGGGTTGTGGTGGATTGAGTCTCTATTTTGAGTTATTGATGTCTCATGTCTTACATGCGAAGCAACATCTCTTTTCACATTTTCTTTATATGAAATTAAATCTCATTGAATCTCTCTCAATTATTAGATGTGCATAAGGTTTGTTTATATGATTATACACTTTATCTAATGAATAACTCTCTTTGCCTTTGCTCCCCGATAGGGGGATACTCCTTTCCATATCTTTTGACAAAAAAGGAGAGTAGTGTTTATAAAAAGATAGAGGGAGTTTTCTATGATTTTTACATGTCGTGAGAATTATGCATTAAGCGAGAGTAACCCATCTAGGGGGAGCATGCTTAGTTTCGCATTGCATTTAGAATCTTAGTCATCTCACATGTACTTGTTTCCTTAGAAAAGTTGTTTGTTATGTGTGTTTCATAGATGTGTTCCTATACAAGAAATTGAAGACCTTAAAGATCTTTTATTTTGGATTTCTTTGTAATGTAGATTGAACAGTTGTTGACAATAAAACTTTTCCATTTCTTTTGTAGGGTATTTTTTTGAGTGTTGGTTTTGTAATGAAATAACCAAAATGGGAGATTGTAAGTGTCACCTTTTTATGATTGGCTTATTTTAATGACAAAATACAATTGAAAATTTTAATGTAAGGGTAAATTAGGTGCTTGAAGTGTTCGTGATCAAGTTTTCCTTAGCATCCCCAAAGCTTCAGGATCGAGTGTTTAAAGATATAACACTTGACTTTGATTCTTGAAGAGAATAGGTGCACACACACACAATTTGCATACTTGTGTCCCTATATCATTGTGCTACACTTATACACACACATATTGATCATATGTTTATGCATTAAACATTTAGATTGATTTCTAGGCTTATTGCATCATTCGATCGGTTGTGTTCATTCACGACGTTCTATCGCGATTTGTTCATTATACTAACACACTCACACATTTGATTTGTGTGATCATGCCTTGCATTTCATCATGTGATAACTTGTTGTGTGCATATTTTTAGTATGAGTTAGATATAGTGTGGTTGTTTGGAGTAAGGTGTCTAGTTTCAAAAGATTCATTTTTTAATTGTTTAAATGTTTTTCAAAATTGATCTTTGCATGACCTTGCAACCATAACGTTTTATAAGAAATTCAAATTGGGTTTTGAAAATTCTTGATAAACTAGACACTCATATCTTTCCAATGGTATATTATTCATAAAATGTTTTGACTGTTTGGATTGGTTTTGCAATCTCTAAAGAGACCACTGAAAACAGGGAAACTCTATTTCATTACAAATCTGACATTTGGTCACTCAAATGACTATAACTCTTTCTACATACAATCAAACCTTGTTTCATAAAAAGGAGTAGAAAGTAGAGACATTCATTTCATTCCAACGGTATATTATAGATAGGTTTCGATATCGTTTGGTCATGTTTTGAGCTGTTTGAAAATCAAGTTGTTGTGCTATGGCTCTAGGTTGCAAGATAGGGTTCGTCAACTTGACCAACAAAAATAGGCAGCGAAAAAATTATTAGTGATTTTCGCTACCCAATTTTCGTCTACTTGACCAACGAAAAATTACTCGCGATTTTTTTTTTTACAAAACAACATAGTTTTTATTAAGGTTTCCTATACATTCTTCTCTTATTCTTTCCAACCGTGTAAAACTTCAAAAATCCTATATATGAATAAAAGTGGCATCTCATAGAGTTATTGTGTTCCAAGAAATGTTCTTTAACACTCAAACCCCAAATCCATGAGCATCTAAGCATCATCAACCATCATTCAAGCTTGGGTACTTAGTTTTCATCACTTGATATGTTTATCTTCGGGGTTTTTTCCCTAAATCTTGTAATATGCAAATAATGATAAATTATAAATAAAAGAAGTAATCTTTTCATTCTAATAATATGTCACATACTTTTATATCATGTGTGCTAGACATCCAAGATTGTCGGATATAATCTCAAACTGAGTATTTTAGTGTCATATACAGAGGAATTCGGTTTAAGACGTGCAATCTAAAGAGTTCATAGAGAGAAAATAAAGTTGGAAACTATATTTTTGGTTAATCTATTGTTGGGGTCCATTCTGTAATGTACGGTAGTCTTTTTCTAGACTACTCATATGGTGATATGAGACTGAAGGCACCTTATATGATGTGATCATATAGAACTGGGTAAAGATCTATATGAATCTCTCACCAATATCCATTACATGAGGAGATTCATATATATCGACAAATGATGGTTGTATATGGGTGATCTTAATCTTTAGTGTAATACTAACTCCTTGAAGTTAGATCGTGATTTTTTTATTTATCTTAAGTGAGATCAGGGTTGCATTCCCGATCAATATCTCTGTATCTTGTAATCGCGGTTTGGTTTGTGGCTAGGAAGTGTTAGGTTCTTGAGTCTTTTGTTGATGTAATTTCATATCAAAACAGCATTTCATATGGGGTATTGAGAGAAAACTCTAACATTTTTCGACTGTTATTTGGCTTTTAAGTTTTTATCTATGGGGTATTGAGGTAATTTCTTAAAAATGTTGTTATTAACGAATAAAATTTTGTATGTTGTTACAAAGAAAATTCTAATAATTTCAGTGGCTACTTTTGTTTTCTGTCTCTTATATATATGGGTCAGCTTCCTAATAGTTGGGGTGGCTATTATTTTGTGGTATGGAGTATGCTTCAACAGGGTCATATATGAACAAGTGTGCGCACACACACATATAGATGACTTGATATACGATTATCCAAATCTGTTGGAATGTTGTTCATTAATTTGTTATTAATCAATACTAGATTAATATCATACATCAATTACCTTCCTTGATTCCCCTACTTTACCCACTTTAACTTGTGCCACGTGTGATGGGGATCACCCACCTACAAATTCAGCCATCAAAATATACAATTGTCTGTACACTACACTCAAAGATTTTTCATTTATATGGAAAGAGTATGGTTGAGGCAGGCATGAAAATGGTGTAGAGAGAGAGAGAGGATTGTAAAATGAAAATTGAAACGTGTATGTGTGTGTGAGAGAGAGAGAGAGAGAGAGGTAGCTTATTAATGGTTTTGCTTTACTTTGGTAAACGAATGTTTTTTGTGCTTAAAAATGAAAACAAATACGTAGAGGATAAGAGTAGGCTACCAACCTGCATTTAACTTCCAATCCAACTTCCAACATTTACTTTTTGTACATGCCAAGACATTTATACCCCTCCCCTTCACAACCATTCATCAAACTTTCAAATTATGACACCCATATAATTAGTTCAACATTAGATATTCATATGTCATTTATTTAATATGTAGGAATAGATCATATTCATATGTTATTATCAAATCTATCTGTCGTGATTCAGCCAAACTAGTTTCAGTAAGATAATAATGTGTGATGTTAATGAAGTTAGATTTTTTGGTCCAAGGTAAAATATATTAATGAATCCTAATGAGATTTGAAATATCGATTAGTTCGCCTAGAGTCAACGATGAAGGGTAGAGACGTCATTTAAAGGGAAGCAGTTGTTAACAAAAGCAAGAGTCGGCCTTCTTTTGTTGTCTCTCAAATTAATCAAACCTGGCTAGTCCACCTCTCCTATATATATATATATATATCTTACGTACGTAATACATACAATTTTTTTGTTGGAAACACAAAGAAGATGAGCTACTTTAGCGGCTGCAACACTTGGACGTTCAGGAGCATGAGTTTTCTGATGATCATCATCATCTTTGTCTTCGTCCTCCTCCTTCAAGCTCCTTCCATATCGGGTACCGGTGATCATGGTGATCGTGATCTAATGATCAACCCGTTACACGAATCATCAACCAGAGAAGAGATGGTGCAAGTGGCTGGTTATGGAGAGGAGAAGCTATCCACCGTTTTGGTCACCGGCACCGTCTTTTGCGAGGCTTGTTTGCATGGCCAAACTCACCTTCGTGCATGGCCAATATCAGGTTCAATATTTTACTTTGATCATCATATAATATATATACTTATCTGTTTTCATGTTCTAACAAGATTAATTCTATGTACGTATATATAACTTATTACAATCTTGTTTTTGTTTCTAAGCATAACTCAAACATACGATAATTCTTTTTTAATATCTGGACCTTAATTCAACCAGTTCTTCAACTTTTAACTTTTTTCACTATGATCATCATCATTATATCTGTTTTTGTTTCAAAACAATTAAAACTTAAAAGTACATATATACTAGAATTCTTTTGCCCTATTGTGAGATCGAGAGACATATATAGAGAAAACCTTATATTGTTATATTGATAATGTGATAACTTGTTAGTTATATGTTTTGTAATTATTTTCCTTTTTCTAGTATTTTCTTGTTCAAGTCACTTTGGGTCCTTAAGCTAATTTTTGTGGGTATATTTCTAGCTCATAAATTCTCTTATATATGGACATTCTCTCCACGAAATTGTTTGGGTAATTGGGTGTGTTCTTAATTCAAATGTTGCCATGGCCAAAACTTGTGAGCGAAGAATTATACCAGGTTTAGAGGGGAAGTCTTAGCAAGAATTGGTGAAAAGTCCCCATTAATTACAACATTCGAACAACTAGGGCAGAAGCACTTATTTCTTTTTCTAATAAACCAAGAAAGTGCTTTTGAAAAACTAGTTTCTACAAAATGATCAGCAGATCAGGTAATTAAGGGACAGGTGAAAATATGAGATTGGAGGAAGTTTACATCAATGGGCTGCATCTGTGGACCACAAGGGATACCATTTGGTGATATAAATTTTGACACGGAAAGGAATTAATTTGCTTAAATGGAAAGCAAATTAAAAAACACATCACTTCTACATTTTTTTGTTTTTTAATATATTACATAAATTCTGGATTTTTTTAGAAGATAAGCTAACTTGAACCCACGACAGTATGAATAGTTTACCACCAGATCAATTCCATCCTATCATCACTTTTACATTTGACCGTCTTATTTATTTCTTATATATATTTAATGTCCATTTTATTTCATTGATTAGGCTATTAAGACCCGAAAGAAATTTTTCATTATTGAAATTAATTAGATGATCATATTTGAAGTTGACCATATACACATATTTCACTCTAGAGATCCCGTATTTTTTGTTAGGTGCCCCAAAAAAAAACTAAAATAATTTTTTTAACAAAATAGATCCTTTCTCTATTAATTAGAATTGCAACACAGCAATGTCATTAATAATGCACGGCAGCACAGGTACGAATATTAACATTGTTGTTATAATTTTTATTTTTATTTTTAAAGATCTAAAACCAAACCAAACGAAACGATTTGACCTGTTAAGATCATATTATTTTTAACTTTGAATCGGGAATTGAATTCGGGATTTGGATGTCTTTATTAAAAATAACATAAAAGTGAAGAATTCGTGTACAACATAAGATCCATATTTTACATGAATGGAAAGGTTCAATATATTGGGAGATAAACTCAAGATAATTTTACAATTCAAAATCTGTGCAGGTGCTTTGGTGACTGTCTACTGCCATTCCAGCCACAGAAAAACCATAACTAGGACTCAAGCTTTCACAGACGAGTATGGAGATTTCATTATTGATCTTCCTTCAGACCTTCATGCAGTTCCCAACTTGGACAAGTCATGTTCAGTTAAAGTTCATCTTGTACCGAAGAACACACTCTGCCGGCCAGCTCATGTCAAGAAGCACATAGGACTGACACTATCATCAGTCGGAAATGGAATCCGGACTTATGAAGCCGAAGAAATAAGGTTATTGCATTTGACATCGAAACCTCTTCGAGCATGCACCGGAAAAAGAAGCAGTGACAAACAGATTGCATGGTAAATATTAAATAACATGATCAACAAACAGATTGGGATACAACACGATGGCTCAATTGGATGGCGCTTCAGTCACAGCATAGAGTTGAGAATTGAGACTGTTCAATCCTGTTCTAGACTTCTAGTCATATATCAAAGTACACAAGTACAACTACAGCATATGCGTATGTAAATAACATGGAGAGAGCCTTGAGTGATGGTTACATATAACAAGCTTTCAGTGCTGATAATGTAATGATGTTTTGTCACACAGCAATCTCTGAGTCGACATACAAATAGATATAATGCAGGGATGTAAGGAAATCGAACAAGGGCAGTATTCATAAGATTGTTAATCACAATAAAAGGATTTAATTCATAAGAAAAACAGTAAAGGACAACAAGCGTTGTATGGATTCTGCATCCATTAGCCACACAATATTAATAAAGCTCGAAATCTTGCACTTTTGACTAAGAGGAAGACTGGAAGAGGAACCTGAATGCATATAAGATTGAAAACAGCTTAGGACTCCGCAGTTTTTTGCTCAGTTCCAGAAATGATGTATTTTGCAACATCGGCACAGCATGTAAGCTTATCTGCTTTCTCCTCGGGGATTTCAATGGAGAATTCTTCCTCAAAAGCCATAACAAGCTCCACTCTGTCTAAACTGTCCAGGCTCAGATCTTTTTGGAAATCAGCTGCTTCGGTGACCTGCGAAAATAATATTACGAGTTACAAGATCTTCCCAAGTAGCATTCTTCTACAAAATCATCTAAATCAATCAAAGAGACAGAGTACTTGGTAATACATCGGTTAAACACAAACGTCCAAAGCTACCAAGGACAGGAGCAATCAATTAATTTACCTTAGCAGCATCGATTTTCTCGAATTTCTTAACCACTCCAATCACTCGCTCCATTACTTGTTCAGGTTCGGAACCTGATGATGCACACATCTTCCTGCTGAGCCGCTTGAGCACGTTCCCGCTCCCAGAAAACGGCCATGCTTCAGGATATCTCCTCACTCTCACATACCTCAATATGGAGTCTCTAATGCTTTGCATGTTAAGCAGAGCTGAAAGTAAAATCACACAATATATCAAGAATTAAAGATAAGGTGACCAAATTAATGCAAAATAATGATCAACAATCAGACTGAGGAGCAGAAGAGAAATTCCATTGAATTTCAAAACCAACTTCTTACCATATAAAGTAAATGCACCAAAAACTATTTGCATGATAAGCAATGGAAATCCTAGAGAATATTTTTTATCTTCAAGTAAACTAGTGATTTCAAATATGGGCAATGTAAGTTGAAGTCTTGGACCACAAATAGAGTTATATATATTATACAAGCTACGAAACTTCTAGGAAAATTCTTGTTCAACTAAAGCAGGAAGATTCAAGATAGTGAAACAACATGTGAGTTAACAATTCATGAATAGCTAGCTGATCATTACCAAACAATACAAAAAAGTGTTAAAATTCAATACCCAGAGACCAAAAACACAAAACACACTCAAGCTTGTCAATTGTCATGTAAGATAAAAACAGAACACACAACATCGTCAATAAAAAAAAAACAGCAAATCTAGTAGAGAACCAACAGTAAGTAGTAAAAACGAGAAGGAAAAAAAAAAACAAGTTATAAGTGGTGACTCGTGAAGTTGTTGCTGTGCTCTGGATAGTAATTCGTACAATATATTACAGTTTGGTAGGTGTTTGCTTTATTGCCTCTGAGAAACCGTTCACTTGGAAGGGAGTGTGAAGTGGAGAGATGGTTACTACTTACTACGTGGCTGCCTCTTCATTCAAGTCCCGTCACGCGTGGTAGGTTTATATTATTAGGCCCAAGTAAGCAAAAGCCTAATGCTCACAAGTTTTTTCATTGATCCATTTAGTCACACGTTAAGGTTAGTTATTCGTACCCATATTTATTTTAGGGATATTATTAACTTTCCCCCTAACGTTTGCATCAACATTGTTTTGCCCCCTCTAGTTTCAGAATTAGTCATTTCCCCCCTACCGTTATCTAACCGTTAAATAAGATGGTTTGACTATTAGGTTTAAGGGTAGATTGGTAAGTTCAGAAAGGAAATGAGATATTTTAATAAAATAATATATTTTTCCATTAAAAATTTAAAAAAATCTCTCTTTTCATTTCTCTCTCTATCTCTCTCCTCCTTTTTCACCTATATCCTCCCTCACTCGATCATCATCTTCACCAACACACCATCTCTCTCACACACCATCTCTCCAATCAATACAAGATTTTCCTTATCCAATTTATATTAGCGATCAATATAAATATTTTAAAATAAAATAAAAATACAAATAAAACTTTTGTTTCTTTTCCAACAAATTTATGCATTTTCTTCTTCTTCAATTTTCTTCCCAACCTTTTTTTTTTCTTATACAATCATCATCATCAATTTAAAGAACACAAATTTAAAACACATTAATTTAAAGAACACAATCAATAAATAAAATTTATTGCCTAAATATAACATAAATAAAAAAAATCTATTATTCTAGAAATTCTCAAATAAAAACTCAAATCCTCAAAAAGTCTCAGATAAAAACTTCACTCTCCATTACTGCCTAAATATAACCTCAATAATTAAAAATTATATATTTAACCATCGTTCAAACACTATCCAATCAATAAAAAATAACCTAAATAATTAAAAAAATAATCCAAAAACACCATCCAATAACCATCGTTCGTTGCTCATTTTTCTTCTGGAAAAACCAGATTGGATTACAGTTTTTTTCTTCATCACCATCCTCATGAAAACAAAAAGACATAAGAGATAAATAAAAAAAATAAAAAAAAACATGAAAAAATAAAAAATAAAAAACAAATGATTTGGTCGAGATCCTTGGATCTCACCGGATCCATCTCTGGATGGTTCTCCATAAGAGGAACCCGAACCACGGCGACCTGGTTTGCCATAACTGAGGGAACTCGGTGAACCATGACTGGTAAGTTTACTGAGAACTCAACAAACTGCGACGCCCAAAATGGTGTTGTCGGTAGGGGTGGGTAAAAAACCAATGAATCGAACCGAACCGAACCGAACCGAACCGAACCAGTAAATCAAACCGGTCCAATTGGTTTTTTACCGGTTTTGATTGGGTGATCGGTTCGGTTCGGTTCGGTTCGGTTCTAATTTTAAACAAACCGATCGGATCGGTTTTTATCCTGTTTAGTTCCAAAAACCGGATAACCGAACCGGTACCCTACTATAAATAAAATAAAAAACTAATTCTAACTTTCACTCTTCACTCTTCAATTATTAGGCATATTTTATTGGATTTTAAAATGTAATTTGACTTTGTTTAGTATCGACTATTGTATTAGCTATCAACAAAAAATTTGGCTGACATGTATTTTGAAATATGTTTACTATTTTGTATTGGATTTTGTAGTTTTTTAATATGTTTTTATTGTGATGTAAATAAATTTAGCCCAATAGGTTCAATAAAATGAACTAAATATGTAATAAATGAAATTTAAAATTTGGCCCATCAGGTCCAAAACCAAAAAAACCGAACCGAACCGAACCGAACCGGTCCAATTCGGTTGGTTTTTTATCGGTTGGTAAATGTCAATTTGATTGGATTGGTTCACTTTTTCAAAAATCGAATTTTATCAGTTTTTTATCGGTTCTATGAAAAACCGAATCAGTCCAATCAACGCCCACCCCTAGTTGTCAGGCGTGTAGATTAACTGAGGGAGATAGCGAGAGAGAGAGAGGGGGGGAGGAGAGAGGTGGTGTCTGGTGTAATGTGTAGAATTGTAGATGAAGATCAAGTGAGAGGAGAGAAGTGAACGGAGGAGAGAGAGAAAAAAAAAATGAAAGGAAAGATATATATTTTTTAAAAAATAATAATGGGATATTATTTTATTAAAATATCTCATTTTCTTTCTGAATTTATCAATCTACCCTTAAACATAATAGTCAAACTATCTATTTTAACAGCTCGATAACGGTAGGAGAAAATTGGTTAATCCTGAAACCAAAAAGGGTAAAACGTCGTTGATGCAAACGTCAGGGGGAAATTAATAATATCCCTTTATTTTATTTTATTTTTATTTACTTGGATATGGAGATTTGAATTTAGGATCTCAATTTTGTTAAAAGGTGTGTTCGGTCACGGTACCCATAATTGGTTTAAAAACCATATTACACTAATGTGAGTGTATTGAATTAAGATTTTAACGGAAAATTTTAGGAAATAAAAGTCTGGTAGTATTGGATTAAGTTAGATAAGTCTAGTGGTATTTGATTAGGATTTTTAAGATTTTTTTTTTAATTCCATAATATATTGTGGTATTTAATCCAAACGTTTAATTGTTCGGTGATATTAGATTGAGATCAAGATTTATAGGATTTCATGACAAAATAGATAGTCTCAGACTGTTTAGTAATAATAATAAATACCAAGACCCCAAAATTGTTTTGTCCTCTCTTATCAGACTTTCCAGACTCTTCAAGCTCTCAAATCATCTTCATCTTCATCTTTCTCAACTTTCATGCCTCCATCAGATCTTCATCCCAAATCTATAAAAATCTCCCAAATATGGTTATGGTGAAGTCATGCTTCCGAAAATCTCTTCACCAAAATATGAAAAAAAAAATCTACAAAAAAAAAATAAAAAAAATCCATGCTTTCAAAAATCTAAAATTTCGAAGTAACATCCCAACTACATTTTTCAAAAAAAAAAAATCTCACAGATCTGATTGGTTATGGTGAATAAGTGAATCACCAAAAAAAAAAAAAATCAAATTCCCCCAGATCCGATTCACTGATTTACCAAAAAAAAAATTCCTCTCATACTGACAAATTTATTCCACTTAATTGAGCACCTGATTCACCTTACCTTTATGGCTTCACTGACTCACCTTGCTTGTTTGCTTGTTTGCTTGTTTGCTTGGTTGCTTGGTTGCTTCAACTCCTATTAACAAATCCTAATAGTCTATCACTGTAAGACGATAAATTTTTTAACAACAATCAAATATTTGTCGCAAAAAAGGAAAATCAAACTTTATTACTAGTGAATTGTTGCGACAATATCTTTAACAACAATCAAATATTTATCACTAGAAAGTACTTTTGTGAGGAAAAATAAATTTCGATACTAAAGAAATCGAATTTTGTGGCAATATATATCGTTGTTATAACATAGCTCTTACACACAAAATGATATATTTTGTGTTGCTGATATATATTATTTTACCAACAATCAATATCTTTGTTACAACATAGTTACACTGACGTTAAATTTTTTATATCGGGTGTTCTATCCAAGCAAACAATCTATATCTTGTTTCTATCATTACAGCTATATTCTAGAGAAATATATAATTTGATAATTAAGGTTTGAATAATAATTTTAAAATTAACACTACAACAAAATTGAGATATATAGACAAAAATTTATGGTTTAATATTAAAATCCTCCCCTCACTTATTGGATGTATAGTTATAAATATTTTTATTTTATAAACCTCCCCTATGGACTAACACTAATAGCATTCTGTTTGTGTTGACTGAGTTAGACCATTAAAAAATCTAAATATCTCTATTTAAGTTTCAATTGATGAATTGACCATTATACAATCTTACTTTTACAAAATAAATTAATAAATAATACAAAAACCAAAAATGTTAACTTGCATAGGAGAAGTTATGTTGTAGACAATTTTATCCCTAAATATAACAAAATTACAAATGAACTATTGATACTTACTAAATTAGAAGAAAGTCATAAAAAATCGTTTACCTTTCTTCGGATCGAAAAAAAATATATCACATGTCGGATAGAGTCACCAGAATTGGAACTATAACTCAATTCACAGTATATTATATCTTACTCTCTTTCTGTTGTTTCTCACTATAGTATTATATGTAATACAATTGCACAGACTATAATCATCTTGTTTCAATATTAACTGCTAGCTTTATATAAGCTGATAAGAGCAGTTGATTACTGATAACTGTTACTACAGTTATCTAAATATATTGGGTTGGACTTCATGGGCCAATGCCATGGAATTGAGCTTAGGCCCATCTTGGGTGTACTCAATTAAAACCAATATCTCCCACTCGCACAAGTGGGTCTAACATAACTCCATTAGAAACAGCGCAATTATGATATCATCATAAAATTACAAAAGAGTATTCATACAGATAAATATACCGTGTGACCTATGAACAATCAATATAAATAAAAAGAGCTTTGGAATCTCAATTGTAAATCCATTATTTACAAGATATACAACATTGTTCAAATATTGTGTCCTAGATTTAATTTCTTAAATTTTTTATCAGTCCAAAAAGCATACTTAATCCCCCAAGAAGCTATGCATGACTTTATTACACTTTTCATGTATTTACAATTGTATCTCCAAATACAATTGGCCAGCCGGTAAATACATAATTAAGATAAAAAAATTATTAAATCTTCTCATTCCATTTTTGTCTTTTAGTCTCCAAAACAGCTGTTATCTTAGACATGTCCCATAAGCTGGATTATCATAACCATAGAAATAACATGCTAAAGGTGCTAACACTATTATGTCACTTCAAGACAAAATGAATAGTCATAAGGATATCATTTGAAGTTTTTTAATATAACTTCAGTGGAACTTACACAATGAGGAAGCAGAGATTCATTCTATCATTTTCCACATCGGCCACAAATAGCACACGCGATATGAAACACGTGTTACAGTGATCTTCATTCTAGTTACGAATGGCTATGTCTTTTCTTAAATCACTGTACAGATTTAAGTTCAGCCACACACCCTGTGACTAACATGAGTTCTCAAAAGCTCGTCACCATTTAGCACCATATTAAGATCTCGCATCTGGCTTAATCAGGCATCAATGATAGTGGGGTCTATCATGATCGGTTCTAAGATATTTATATGTATATTTGTTAAAAACCTCATCTTGACATAGTCAAGGCAACATTTTCATATATATATATATATATATATATATATATATATATAAGCTCCTTTAAGAATATATTTCTCATATATCCTTTAATATATATATGTGTCTCATCTCAACTTGTTTCTCTAAACAACTGAGGCGACCACACGTGTAAGAATGCTGGTCTCAACTTGATGACATAATCATATGTGAAATACAACATGCTAGTACAATTTCAAACATAAATCAATTTTATTTATAATTATAATATCATCGTTTAGTACATTGATTCAATCTATCATTATAATCTACGCAACCCTAATGACTTGACATGTGACTCATAAATATCTCTAGTCACAACTTTAGTGAGAGAGTCAGCTACCATCTCATGGGTTGAAATGTATTGAATCATTACTTCTTTCTTCAACACGATGTCTCTGACAAAATTATATTTTGTCTCTATGTGTTTGGATTTACTGTGATACTTGGAGTCTTTAGTATAAGCAATTGTTGCTTGACTATCACAGTAAATGATTACTGGCTTCCCTTTGTCCTTAGAGATATCCAAATCTTTTGAGCCAGACAGCTTCTGTACTGCGGCCGAACAAGCCACAAATTCAGCCTTCATAGTTGATAGAGCAATACATGTCTGTTTCTTGCTACTCTAAGAGATAGCATCATCACTGAGTAGGAAAGCATATCCTGATGTTGATTTTCGCTCATCCAGATCACCTCCCCAATCGGTATCTGTATATCCAATGAGACGTAAATCTCCACCTTGGTTACAAAGGGAGTAATCAGCAGTACCCTTAAGATACGCCAATATTCTCTTCACGGCAACCCAATGTTTCTTTCCAGGATTGAATTGATATCTACTTACGAAACCAACCGCATAACAGATATCAGGTCTTGTACATATCATATCATACATGAGACTGCTGATAGCATTGGAATAGGGAACATTTTTCATTTTTCAATTTCTTGAGGAGTTTTAGGACACATGTCGAGACTAAGAGTTTGTCCGTTTGATATAGGTGTATCCATAGGCTTACAATCAGCCAAGTTAAAACGTTCAAGAATTTTCCTTATATAAGGCTCTTGCGACATAGCAAGAAGTTTCTTCGAGCGATCTGTTGTAATTTTGACTCCTAAAATATAGGCAGCCTCACCCATATCTTTCATCTCAAATTTTGAAGATAACCATTTCTTAATGGTCAACACAAACTCTTTACAATTTCCAGCAAACAAAATATCGTCCACATATAAAGATAATATCACATACTTGTCTTTATTTCATTTTATATACACACAATGGTCTTCTTCAGTCATTTTAAACTCATAAGACATAACAGCCTGATGGAACCGTAGGTACTATTGTCTGGATGATTGTTTCAAACCATATATTGACCTTTTGAGCTTACAAACTTTACGCTCCTGGCCTTTTGAAACAAAATTTACAGGTTGTTCCATGTAAATTTCTTCATCCAGTTCTCCTTTGAGAAACGCTGTTTTTACATCCATTTGATGCAATTCTAGGTCCATATGTGCGACGATTGCCAAAATAAGGCGTATTGAAGCAAACTTAACCACAGGGGAAAAAGTTTCTTTATAGTCAATACCCTTTTGTTGAGTATAACCTTTTATGACTAAGCGCCCTTTATGTCTCTCTACTATACCATCCGCCTTTTGTTTGATACTAATAACCTATTTATTTCCAATGGCTTTTCTTCCAGGAGGTAAGTCAACCAAGTCCCATACATGGTTACTTTTCATCGAATCCATCTCCTCTTGCATAGCTTTTATCCATAATTTCTTATCAGGTGAGTTGAGAGTCTCATTAACATTTTTAGGTTTATCAACATCATAGAAGCAATCATAAATGTTTTCCCTTCTATTTCAAAATGACGACGAGGAAAATTTCCACGATTGCTTCTACGAGTGGGTAAATCCAAAAATGTTGTCTCAACAACTTTATTACTCCCACTAGAATCAGAAGGTCCAGCTAGATCTGTATTTATTTTAAGTGGAGTATCACTCCCATTAGGGACAGAAGTCTCAAATAGATCCACATTAACTTCTAGTGGAGTATTTAGATTTGATTCCTCGATTTGATTATCCAATTCGTAGAATCGGATATCTCTATCAACTTTACCCTTATTAGGAAACTCACTCTCTAAAAAATTCACATCTCATGATTCTATCTCAGTCACACTTCCATCTGAGTTTTCACCTATGAGTACATATCCCTTTGAATGCTCAGAGTATCTAACAAAGATACATTTCTTTCCTCTTGTACCGAATTTTCAATATTTGTCAAATGGATCATGTATGTAACCTGCGTACCCCTAAGGTCACAGATATGTTAAGTTAGGTTTTCTACATGTTCATAACTCATAAGGTGTGGAAGTGACCGACTTTGTGGGGGCTCGATTAAGTACATATGTGGCAGTTAGCAAAGCATCTCCCCAATAGTGAACTGGTAGATTTGCTTGAGCCATCATAGACCTAACCATTTCAAGTAATGTTCTATTCCTCCTTTCCGCTACACCATTTTGTTACGGAGTCCTAGGAATAGTTAACTGTCTTCTAATACCTTTTTCATCACACAATTCCTTGAATTGATCTGAAAGGTATTCACGTCCCCTGTCAGTACGTAATGCTTTAACCCTTTTGTCTAATTGATTCTCTACTAAGTTCAAGTATGATTTGAAACAATCCAATGCTTCAGACTTATGAGAAATCAAGTAGACATAACCAAAACGGGTAAAGTCATCTATGAATGTAATAAAGTATGAGGCAACATGCCTTGTTTTTACACTTATTGGACCACAAATGTCAGAGTGAATTAATTGTAATGGATTTTCAGCTCTAGTTCCCTTTTCCAAATGGTTTTCTAGTTGTCTTTCCAGCTAGACAATTTTCATATAGGTAACTCTATTTTATTACATGAACCTAAGAGGCCCTCTCTAGCCAATTTGTTCATCCTATCTTGGCCAATATGACCCAGTCTAGCATGCCAAATGTTCACATCAACATTGACATCATTATCGGAAGAAATTAATGAAAAACAACCATCATCATAATTACAACCATCCAACTCGGTATTTAATACAATAAAACCATTCAATAAATATCCAGTACCGATACGAACAGAATTATAAATAATATTCATACAACCACCATAAAAGTTAAGTTAGTAACCTAAACTTAAGAGGACAATAACTGAAACTAAATTTCGTCGAATCTCAGGAGCATATAAAACATCATGGAAATAAAGTATTTAACCACCATGCAACATTAATTTGCAAGTGTCAATACCCTTCACTTCAACTCTCGAGTTGTTCCCCACGTAGATCCATCTAGTCCCCTGAGTGATCCGACTATATTCTACGAATGCTGCTCTGTCTCTAGTTACATGGCATGTGGCTCATAAGTCTACAGTCCACCAAGGACGAGATTCAGTAAGTAAAACAGAACTAGAAACCAAAGCATAGTTATCAATTATTAAGTTGGGTCATACTTTTTTCAGCTCAGTGCACTCACGAGCAAAATGACCCAGTTTGCCACATTTAAAACATTTCAACTTGGCTTTGTCCTTCTTAACACCAGCAATCTTGCCTCTTTTCTAATTTTCGGTCTTATTCTTGTTGAAATTCTTTTTAGGACCCTTCCCCTTTTACTTTTGGAAGTTCTCTTTCTTTCCTTTGCGCATAAAGCTCTTAACCTTGCGCTTGCTGGACTCAGCAATGTAAAGCTGACCGAAAGCCTTAGCTGCCTCTAGGCACTCTTCTTCCAGTTCAACATGACGTGATATATCATCAAAAGTCTTGATGTTATCATTGTGGGTCATGTTAATCTTCATGTTTTCCCAGCTATTAGGAAGAGACCGGATCACATCTTGAATTTGTTGCTCATCAGTTAAAGTATGACCTATAAACTTCAATTCACGTATCATGTTTGACATCTCTCTCAGGTGCTGCCTCATATCATGATTTTGGCACTTGCTGTAGGTGTCAAACTTAATTGTAAGTCTCCTAAGTTTGGTAGTAGAAGTACCACCAAAATTGTCCTTCAACGCAATCCACATGTCTTGTGCAGTGTCATACTCTTCATATACACACATGAGGGCATCAGTCATGTTACTTAGCATTGTTATACGAGCTAGACTGTTTTTCCTTTTCCAGGTCTGATATGTTTCCATATATCTCCTGTGTTGGGCAGTGCTACCATCTTGTGGTTTTACCATAATGTTCGTAAGAGTTTCCAGAGCCTCTTGCTCTTCAAGGATTAGCTGAATTTTTTGGTGCCACATCTCATAGTTGTCACCGTTCAGCTTTTCTCCCTTGTTCAACTTAGCAACAATTGACTTAGATGCATAAGCCATTTCTTGAAATTTTATGTAACACAGTCTAATTAATAGTTATTCTAGCATGTTTTTCTAATAATTTCACACTTAGCACAAATGCTATGCAGCAAACTTACACTAAAAAATATAATAAGAGGAATATTAGGATAGGAATCGAAACAAGAATCAAAGTTCTTGATCATCATCCAAGTTCACAACATTCACTAATTTATATTTATTAGTGTCCTTTGCGTAAAACCAGTTATAACATTGTTTCTTACAATTTAGAACACCCATTTTGAATAAGCACAAGTATATAAAACTATGCACAATCATGTATACAAATATCTCATTTCATTAATAACAAAGAGTTTATACACATTAGGAATATTTATAAATATATACTTCTCAAGAATTACAATCTCAATCAGTAATTCTAAAACTCTCTGGGATTTCATACAAGATTCGCTCAAAGTGTGCAAAGATACTTTGCTTATCATTTACAAATAGGTAACAATTCTCATCTACCCTAAACCTTCTAAATGCAGATATTGCATACCATCATTCACTAACTTTACATTGTCTTTGTGATCTCAAATTAGCACCCGTGCTATAGGCCACATGCCTTTTGAGGTTTCTATATACTTGAATATCTCGATATTCTAATATAGTTGTTAATGCTTCACTGAAGGTGGTAAATTTATCTGCTTCTAGAGAGGCTAACATCTCAATGTTATTATGTCGTAGTTCATCTGGTAGAACCTTAAGGAGTGTGTGAATTATGTCTTTCCATATAACCTCTATTCCACTAGCACTCTAAGACCATTCAGAAACTATGAGATCCCCAAACCTTAACAACTGTTCATATAAACTAGTGCTAAAATCCATTTTATGGTCTTCTAGTTTGTTTATGAACTTAGCAAGAGACATTTCGAAATTCCTATATCTTTCAATATCCACTTCATCTATCTTCATTCTTGGAGACTGTTGACTTTCATCGTCCTCGAGTGGCCCAGGTATATATTCATCAATAGTATTTTCCTCTGTGGAAATTTCACCTGACAATGGTGAATAATCTTCTACCTATTGCAGTGAATTTTTCTCCACCAACAGTGGTGAGTACTCCTCTTGAGGATCAGAGTCATCCGACAATGGTGAATTATCTTCTACCAATTGTGGTGAATTTTCCTCCACCGACAGTGGTGAGTACTCCTCTTGAGGATCTGAGTCATCCGACAATGGTGAATATTCCTCCACCGAAAGTGGTGAGTATTCCTCTTGAGGATCAGTTTCAGATGAGTCGTGGTTACTCATTTCCTCAATCTACAGAGAAATGAAAAATAAATACCATTAATAATTTGTTAGTAAAATTTTGAGAACTTATAAAAATTTATCGGGCATATTCAACTCCCACTGGAGGGAAAATTAAGTCAATGGAATTAATCAAAATATATTTTTTTTTACCGAAAACCGCCATAGTCGCCGGAAAACCACTTTAGTTTGTTGGAAAACCGTCTATATGTGGCCGGAAAACCGCTTTAAAAAAACACCGAAAATTCACTGGAAAGTGGTCGGAAAACGTCACCGAAAACCGTCGCCAAAAACTGCTGCAGAAAACCGTCACCGAAAATCTCTGTCGAAAACCGCTTTGGTGGCCGGGAATAGTTGACGGTTACCAAGTAACCACATCCGTGCCATGTGTCCTCTAATTACATGACCACTTGTCAAAGTCTTCATGCACCTTGACACGTGTCGCATGTTGGGTGGTTCAACACTCAACAAAGCATTGTGATTTAAATTTGACCACTTTCATCAGGTGTGTGTGTAACCCACGCGCCACCTTGCCATCATCGTCCAGTCATCGGACCACTTTCATTAGCTTCCAAATTTTATTCTAATTCCATTAATGCCCTTAAGTTTGAAAATTGGATCTAAGGTGAGTTGCACTCGCCGCCTCTAAGGTGTGTGTCACTATTCACCTTCTTCAACCTTAAGAACTAATTTCTGGAAAAATTTTGTTTCCGATCCAGTTTTCAATTGTTTCGTTCTCACTAGTTACTAAACCAAATTTTGCGATCTTGGTATCTATAGAAAGCTTGTGATCTCTAGTTTCTAACGATACCATTTTGACAATAAATTACGACCATTTTTACCCTTTACGACTCCCTCAAAGTTTCGGTTTTAGGGCTCTATGCCTTAATATTTATATGCATAAAATTAAGTCTCATGGCATGTCAACACATATTGAAACTAATTGTATGGAGTCATAATCATTGCATAATAAATTCAAAACAAAATTATATGTTTTACTTGTTCAAAAACAAAAATCACAGTAAAACATATTGATATATTTTCGTGAACTTATCAAAAGCAGTAAAGAAAATTATCAAGACATTTTCTAACAATAAACAAATTGATGTCATGGCAGGCATGTCATAAACATATTCATGGATTACAACATGAATCCGAAAATCATTTTCATACTTCTCATTATATTAAGCAAATAACAGTGATAGTATAAATTGATATATGTAAATGATTTATATAAAAAAATATTTTCACACTTCTATGAAAAACATCTCAATGTCATCAAAGACCTGAATACATTCAAGCAAACCTCTGATACCAATATTGATACATACTAAATTAGAAGAAAGTCATAAAGAATCGTTTACCTTTCTTCGAATCGAAAAAGAATGTATCACGGGTCGGAAAGAGTCACCAGAATTCGAACTCTAACTCAATTCACAATATATTATATCTTACTCTCTTTCTGTTGTTTCTCACTATTGTAGTATACGTAATACAATTGCACAGACCATAATCATCTTGTTTCAATATTAACTGCTAGCTTTATATAAGCCAATAAGAGCAGTTGATTACTGATAACTGCTACTGCAGTTATCTAAATATATTGGGTTGGACTTCATGGGCCAATGCCATGGAATTGGGCTTGGACCAATCTTGGGTGTACTCAATTAAAACCAACATGAACTAACAACATTGAAAATAAACCATAATATGTAATTATTTATGTATTTATTTGTCTTTTTTTTATATATAAACCCAAGCAAGTACTCATTTTCAATCTTTTGATTCATTTGTATTTTGTTATTTTAGACTTTTTAATAGTCAAACTCAGTTAACATAGATGGAATGCTAACGATGTTAGTTCATAGGGAAGGTTTCTAAAATAAATTTGTAACTATACATTCAAAAATAGTTCAAATGTGAGGGAAGGTTTTTAATATTCCTATCTAAAAAATGCAAACCCAATGAGACTTTTAAGAACGAAAAAAATCTTAATTAGTTTTTTTTTTAGTTGTTCATACTAAGAGACACAATAATAATTCAATTATTATATAAAGTAGGAATCTAAGTCTTTCATTTATTCATTAAATCGCAAGATGTAGAGAAATATCTTCTTCGTAGAGAGAGCTGTATTTCGAATTATGCTTATTACAATTGATGTCACTAGTCTCCTATAAACCCTAACTCGAATATATATTATTTTAAAAATATAATTTTATTAAATGTTCTAATGAATATTTTTTAATAATTATGTCATAGAAATTAAAAATTGATTAGTGGAATGAATTTAAATTCATCTAACAAGTTTTTTTTTTTGTTTATTTCTAACAATTCATGTAGGTTATATATAAATATTATAGAATTGTTAACAAATCAAATCTTGTAGTCAGACGGAGCGAGCAGGTTTACCATTTTAACTTGGCGTTGCAAGTTCAATTCCTAATAATGGCAAATAATTATCATGTGTGGGGTGGTGTGGTGTTATGCTTGGTAGGGATAGATTATGCGAGCAGTTAGGGGTGGATACTAAGTTTGAAACCGAACCAAATCGAAAAAAAATCGATTCCAACCGGTTTAAACCGATTAAACCCCTATATAACTAAACGAAAAAAACCCTAACACATTAACACACTTCTTCTCTTTCATCTTTTCTTCTCCTCCTAGTTTCTAACGCCGATTTCTCTACTTCTCTAAGTTCTCTAATCTCTTCCTTAACTCCTCTGCTGCACGTCTCCAATCTTTTTATTATTATTAGTAAGGTCTGATTTTGGTGTTTTTTTGGGCTTGGACTATTAAAATTATAAAATTATGTAACTTTGGTTCAAAATTAGAATCCAACAACCCATCAAATTTAGTAACATATTAAAAAAGACTTATTAAGCCCATCAAACCAAAAAGCCCATTAGGTCCAAAACCGAAATGAACCGAACCGAATCGAACCGATTAAAACCAATTCAATTCAGTTCAGTTACCATTTCTTATTCGGTTTAAACCGGTTCAATTTTGGACGAACCGAACCGAACCGAACCGTGTCCACCCCTACGAGAAGTAATCGGGGTGGGAAATTATGTGTTGCTCAAACATAGTTACACGACAAAATTATTTTGTTGCTAAAGATGTTTTACAACGAATTAATTTTTGATTCGTTTCTATTGGTCATTTTTCTTTTAGGGGATGTATTGGATTGATATTTTAATGGAAACTTTTATGGTGCAAGGATTTTATAGATTTGCTACACTGTTAGGATTATTAGGATAATTAGGATTATACTTTTATGATTATATAAACTAGATTTTTAGAATTTTGAAAGAGTTTTTAGACTTTATTTATAGACTGTTAGGATTATATCGATTTTATTTCAAGACTTTTTGGACTTTTATAAATAAGGATTTTCAAGAGTCGATTGTGATATTCAATTTTCTCCACACATTAATGAATACCCACACCCAATATGACATTCAATATGAATGTGTGGCTGTGATTGAACGGCCTCAACTTATAATTTTAGGACATCCTTACTAGAGAACCGTTATATATATATATATATATATATATATATATATATATATATATATATATATTAGTAAAACAACTATATTTTTATTCAAACTAGTCATTACAAATTATGTATAAATAAACCATTATTTACAACTATCAAAGGAGTATGAACAATAATAAAGATGTCATGATTAAGAATCATTATTCAATATCTGTTCTATGGAATTTAAGTTTTTTTTTTTAAAAAAAACAAGTACAATTGCTGCACTACTCCACCCTCCGATCACCGATCACCAATCACCAATCTATGGACCACAACTCGTCCAAGCTAAAGATCTGATGGGGTATGGAAGATCCAATGAGGTATGGAAGTTGAGGAAATTGAAAATTTATGATGAAAATTTGATGGGGGTATAGAGGTTGAGGAAGCTGAAGATGATTTTGAGTGAGAGAAAAGTCTAGAAAGTATTAAGGGAGATTACAAGACAATTTTGGGTTTAAGTTATTTATGAGGGTAAATCGTATGTTAGTCCCTGTAGTTTGTCTTAATCCGCGTTTAATCCACGGTTTTTTGAAATTGTAACTTTTAGTCCTTATGTAACAGAATCCGTCAAAAGTATACTGTTTGGCATGTCAGACGTGTGAAATGACCTTAATACCCCAGATGGGTACTGACCACATTGAGATGACCATTTTACCCTTAAACATTAAAAATAATAAAAAAGTAATATTAAAATAAAAAAATAAAAAAGTAATATTAATTAAATTAAAACTAAAAACAATACAAAACAAAACAAAACAAAAATCCACGCCAAACCTAAATCATCATCAAACCTAACACCAGACTAAAAACTAAATCATCATCAAAACAAAAAAAAAAACTAAATCATCATCTTCTTCACCAAACCTAACACATTTTACATTTTCAAATCTCTTTATCTCATTTCACCGATTCAAAATCATCAAACCCCATCATCAAATCTCTTTCATCATTTTCACCGATCAACACCATCAAACTCCATCATCAAAGCATCTATTAATCTTCGCCAAAAACAAGAGCTCGACCGCCATCGTGTAACGTCGTAGCTGCCGCTACCGTGAACCCTCTTCTCTTTCTCGTTGTGACCACCCCTAGCTGCGACTTTCTCTCTCTCTTCCTTTCTTCTGATGTGCGTGTGGATTGAAATGGTTGTGGTGGTTGGATGTGATGAAGGGCAGCTAGGGTTTGGTGATGAAGTTTGATGGTGGTGTGTTAGTTTTGAATTTTCAATAATAGAATTTGGGTGGTGGTGATTGAATTTTAATTACATGTGGACAGAGGCGATATTCTCGATTCTGAAGGAAGGGATCCAGTGGAGCGACATGGTCCATCAATGGATGAGTAGATTGATCGACCCAATCCATCAATGGAGCAGATCCGTTTCATTTTCTTTTTTGTTTTTCTTTTTTGTGGATCCATTGATGGAGTAGGATTGATGAAGAAGATGTGTGGATCCAGAAGAAAAAGATTTGGATTTGGATGTGGATTTGGAGGCGGTAGCGGTGGTATGGGTTTGGAGGTAGCAATGGTGTGGGTTTGGAGGATTTGGTTGTTGATTTGGTGGTCAGTTTGGTTGTCGATCTGGGATTGGTGGCAATGGTGTGGGTTTGGTGGCAGTGGCGGTGTTGATTTGGTGGCGATGATGAAGAACGAGTTTCCAGAAGGAAAGGATTTGGATTTTTTTTCTGGTTATTTTGTTTTTTTTTTTTGTGAATCCATTGATGGAGGGGATGATGAAATGACGAAGTTTTATTTTGTTGCAGGTTGAAGGAAAAAAAATCTGAGAAAGGAAAGAACAAAATTTGGAATTTCAATTTTTCCAGATTTTTTTTCCAGATATCCATATTTTTTTTTGTTTTTTTCTTGTTTTAATATACTTTTCATTTAATATATATTTAATTAAATTTTAATAATAGAATTTGGATGGTTGTGGTAGAATTTTAATTAATTAATTTTAAATGAAATAAATAAATTAATTTTAATTTTAATAGTAGAATTTTTAATAATTTTTTTTATAATAATAATAATTATTTAGTTTTAAATTACTATTATACCCTTTGTTTATATAAGATTCTAGAAGATCTGATGTAATTTTACCTTTTTATCCTCGTTGACCATCGTTGACTTAACGGAACCCTAACAGAATTTGACGGTAGAGACTACAATCCCTATTGTCAGAATAATGATGGACTAAAAGTTACAATTCCAAAAAACCGTGGACTAAACGCAGATTAAGACAAACTACATGGATTAAAATACGATTTACCCTATTTATAAATATCACTAAAAAGTCTGAAAAAATCTATTTTATCACGAAATCCTAAAAATCTTGATCTCAATCCAATACCACCAGACAATTTGCTACATCTTGAAAGTAAAGATCCAATACCACAATACAATATGTACTTTTAAAAAAAATCTTAAAAGTCTAAATCCAATACCATAAGACAATATGGACTTTTTTAAAAAAATATTAAAAGTCTTGATCGAATGCCACCAGACTAGTGTATAATTAAATTCTAGATAATTCTAATAGCCTATAAATAAAGTTCAAAAACTCTTTTAAAATCCTAAAAGTCTAGTACATATAATCCCAATAGTTTTAAAAATCATACAAATCTATAAAATCCTAATACCTCAAAATTATCTATTAAAATTTCAATCAATAGAGAACCTAAGTCACTGACCTTAAAACTTACACAAACTATGAAATTTTGTTTTTACAAGAATATTCATCGTGACTTAATTGTGACCTCAGTTTGAATGGAATGTTTGAATTAACAAATTGTTGGCTATGTGATTTTTTTTATACACTAATACTAGAAATCTAAAAAATTAATCTAAAATAACATAAATGATTTAGTAATTTTTGAGTTATATATAAAAAAAAAATATTCAAGCAGACGTCATTGAGTAGAGAAACTAGCTACAATATAAATGTATAGACACATTCACCCATAGTTCATCTGCTCAAGTGATGTGCATTTAACGGTAAACGTCAATGTGCATTTAGTATATATTTGGATACCATAAGATCGTTTTTTTTACTCGAACTTTAATCGGTATGAATTATAATTATTAAGTTATTTTATTTATTTTTCTAAACGGTCAAACAACTTAAAAATTATAAAAAACAACTTAAAATAAAAAGTAAAAAATCATGACTTTTCACTTAATTGCAAATCACTAAATTACATTAAATACAATTCAAAATCTTTTCTTCGGTTTCTATCCCCCCATGTATAACATGTTTCCAATTTCATCATAATTATATATGGTATATAAATCTTTTATTTTAATATATTGTTTATTTTAAATAGTCTTAAAAATAAAAAAAAACCATAATCACTTCACATAATGGTATTTAATTTAATATTTTATTTTGATATTAGGGTGATGTATTTATATATATATATATATATATATTATAGTGTTTTGTATGAGTTTTTACTGCTACCCCTTTCATTTTTTGAAAGAATTTTCTTTTCTTTTCTTAGTAAAAATGAAGTTTATTTGTAATAAAAAAATAAGATCATGATCATATGTGTTCATATAAGTTTTTGAATTGTTTTTATTCTATATTATATGTATAATTGTTTAACATAGGTATAAATATAAAATTACTTATTTTTAGACAATTTTTTTAAAAAACAAATACGTTGACAATACATTCATATGTGAGAGAAAAATAACAAACATGTCATTCAGATTCAAATTTCAGAAAACTTCAGAACTATTCATTTTTCAGATAAAAAAACAATCGACCTTGATGTTATATTTTTTCTAAATATAAAGTTCTGAACATAGACATTAAAATAATAAAATTTAATTTTATAGAAAAGATTGTACTAGCTAATATAATAGTAAATTAGTACACTAATATTTCAAAACAAATAGTAAATTTCTAAATTAGTACACTAAATTAGAAGTGAAAAAAAGAAGGACAAATTATAAAGCATAAGAGGAGAAATGACTATGTCAAGGCATGACGTGACTTAGCATCCCACAATAAACCCACCATCTATCCCATTCATTGGGCCACCATTCGATCTTCCAAATTCACCGGAGATTATTTTTTTTCTTTGTTATTACATTTTAAAAAATTAAAAATTTAACTTTCACTTTCATTTGGGCATCTGGGTTATTATTATTTTTGGTTTAATCTTATTTTTTTTGTATTCTCAATTGGGAAAAAAACTAGGTTGTTGTTGATTCGGAGTGGGAGTGGGTGTGATTACAGTGAAGAATCATGGGTGAGTGAGGGAATCTGTAAGTGGGTTTGTTGGATTTTGATTGATTTGGTGTTAGATTAGATTAAGTTTGATTTTTAATTGAATAATTTGATTGAATAACAAATGGGGAATGTAAATGCAAGAGAAGATGGAAGTAGCAGCCCGTCTGGAGTTGAAGAAGGAGAGAGCAATAACAGTGTGCAAGAAGAGGGCATGGGTGCACCAGATGGCTTGATGGGCCAGTCCCCTCCTCACAGCCCTAGAGCCACCCACTCTCCTCTCATGTTCACTCCTCAGGTTCTTTCTATTTTAATGCTTTTTAAAAATATATTCGTTTCAAAGGATTTAGATTTTCGTTTGGGTTTATGATGAATTCGGTTATTATTCTCTTGTGGAATTGATTGTGGTTTTGTTTGGCTATTATATGATGTTGTTTTTGACTTTTTGGAGCTTGTGAGGGTTGATTTATATCAATTCGTTTCAATTCTGCTATGGGAAGTTCAATGTTTTTGAGGTTTCCTGGTTTTCTTTAGGAGTTCATGTGGAATCCCTAGTTTGTGATCCTTTTCGAGATGCTATCTTATTTGACATAATTTTTCAGTGTTATGTGTTTCTCATTAATGCTCTCACTGAGTTGTTTTATTTAAGTTCTAGAAGAATTGTTTAAGGAGTTAAACTTAGTTAGAGATAAGTAATTTTCTGTAGAAAAAAGTTGTAAATCAGTTGATTCTGCCTCATGTGTATTTTAATTAGATTAAAATATGGTGTATTCTCTCTGTCCAGGAACTTATTTGTATGATATAGCTATTTGTGTTGATGAGGAATAAAGTTCTCATTTTTGGTTTTTCCAACACTAGGAAAGAATTTCTTGTGGGAAGCTTGAGTATTAAGTACAATAGGTTGTTTATTGTGATATTTGTTCCTGTAGTTAATTTGGGAATATAGGTTTTTTTTATCACTTCTTCATGTATCTTTTTCCAGGTCCCAGTGGTTCCATTGCAAAGACCTGATGAGATGCACACTCCGAGTCTTTCGTGGATGCAAAACAGTTCCAGTTATGAAGACATGAGCAATGAGATTGGAATTCCAACAATGATAACATGGTGCTACGATGCCAAGGAAGTGGCAGTGGAGGGATCGTGGGATAATTGGAAGGCGAGGTTAGAGGAAATTCAATCCTTTTTTAACCTAAAAAAAGGATATGCAAATCTTTTCTTCTAGTTTATGCTTTATGAGCTGCTGAAATGTTGTTCCATGTAACCTGTTTTACATTTTTCTTTTTATCAGAATTCCCTTGCAGAGATCAGGGAAAGACTTTACTATCATGAAAGTACTGCCATCAGGCGTTTATCAGTATAGGTTCATTGTTGATGGGCAGTGGCAGTATGCCCCTGACTTGCCTTGGGCTCAAGATGACGTGGGAAATGCTTACAACATTTTGGATTTGCAGGTAATAATTTCTTATTCTCCGTTTGGAAGTTTATAAGTTTGTGCAAGATGAGTGAGGTTATTGTAGCTCAGGGCATTTCTATTAATACGTCATTCTCATTTGGAAGTTGAATGATGCTATTTGTCTTACTCAGTGCCCATTAGTATCATAATTTTCTTAAGCTAAAATGAGAGAATACATAACTTAGATACACTAAACCGTTTAGGCATCTAATTCTATCAGGGCTCATATAATAAAACTAAACCGTCTTCAATTTTGTCAACTGTCATAACTTTATGCGACTCCCTGACCCCTGTTACCTTTGCAGTGCTTGCAAATGTTTATAGTAGGCAAGGGGAAAGGGGGAGATATTGTCCTAGGTGACAGTGACACATATCAAATGTTTGCTATCTCATTGGAATGTAGACTATGTAGTATAAGTGCAGTTATATCCAAACTTGACATTTAGATTGGCTTAAGCCTTAATCATGTATAATTTGCTTGGCCAGGATATGCATAGCGAGTCAAATATGATATCCTTTAATGTAGAAGTTTGTGAACCGAAGGTTTAAGTCTCTCTGATTCCTAGGGTTGATTGGTGTCCAATATGGCATTGTGCCATCTTCTGCATGTGTGTTTGTCGATAGGATATTTCTCTAAGAGTTTTTTTTTTAAAGCCAAAACCATTATATGTAGAGTGCGAATGTCCTTGAAGTCTGAGTCATGAAGATAACATGAACAAATCACAGTGCAAATGCGAACATGCTGGAGTAAGGTCTTCTCCTAGTATTTTCCTAGACACAAAGCATAAAAGAAATCATATGGTCAAGATTTGTTCATTTTTTTTCTCTCATGCAAACAAGTGTTTCACTCACTCTTTACAAAAAGCTAGGAAAAAACAAGACTAGGAGAGGATCCTAACTCATTACGTTTTAGAATTTTCATTTCAGATTTTGAAAGTATTGATCATGTATCTTAAATCAAGTCAAAGCCAAAATCTTTTCTTTGTTGGTGTTGACATTTATTTTCATTTTGGCTCAACCACATGCAAGTTATAATGTTTTTACTGTTTTTTTTCTGCTTGAAATTTGCTAGTATTAGAAATAGGTTCATGTTCCCTAGTGTATAGGAGATATTTATGTCTTGAGGTTAGAGTGAAGCTGTAAGGGGATGGTATTCTGTATTAAAGATTAGTCTGTAGATTTAATAGCATTTCTTGGTTCCGATAGACAGACATAATCCCTAGGCATATGCCAGAAAGTGACGATGGTTGCTTGATGGCAAAAAAAATTGAATCTTGACCGATGGTGTTTATGGATCTATTTTTCAGGAATATGTTCCAGAGGACCTTGAAAGCATATCTAGTTTTGAACCTCCTCAATCACCAGAGTTGAGCTATACCAACTTGCAACTCAGTGCTGAGGATTTTGCAAAAGAACCTCCAATGGTTCCTCCACACCTGCAAATGACACTGCTCAATGTGCCATCATCTTGCATGGAGATTCCACCTCCTTTGTCAAAACCTCAACATGTAGTCCTTAATCATCTTTATATGCAAAAAGGAAAGAGTAGCCCGTCTGTGGTGGCACTTGGTTCAACTCATCGGTTTTTAGCCAAGTACGTGACAGTGGTGCTCTATAAGTCTATGCAGAGGTAACAGTATGCGACATCTATGCCGATTGTGTAGACCTTGAATCCCCATATGTAGTTAATATAATTATGAAGAGGTAGATCTATGCGAATGGCTTAAGTAAGCTTAGTAAGGAATTGTCATATGGAAAAATGAAGTTGTATTCACATAATGCAAATACTTGATGACCATTGATTCGGCAATTTATCGGCTTGATTTTGTTGCACTTTCCAGTTGTCCTTGCGCTAAATATTATAGACATTGTAAAGAAGTTACTGATTTACAAATTTCTTGCCATTAAAAATGTTGGAAAGGTGAAGAATAAATAGACTAAATTTTTCCCAATTAGGCACTGGTAGTTGGGACTCTTTTTTTTGGTCTGGTGCTTGGTTACTTTTGTGCTCTTAAATTGTGCATCTGGGCAGGGTAGTAGTAGAGCAAGCCAAGTTAGTATTATTTGTAATGAATTACTCCTTGAAAATCAAGTTATTATAAAGTTTTTCATTTACAAAAAATAGATATGTAGTAACGTTTCAAACCAATCAACTTCAGAAAATTATTTTGTGCCGCGCTTTATCGAAAACTAAACACAAGGTGAGAAATTTATAGATATGAAATGGAACAAGACTAAGAAAACGAAACAGTAGGAAGGATTTATTGATGTTGTTAGCCACTAACAAGATACATACTACAAAGTACAAACAGCAAGGAGAGTAAACTTTCGAAGCCAATCTCGTATCTCCTTCACTTCCAACCAGAGCAAACTAAGCATGTGCAAAAATGATAACCATAGCGGTTGTACAGAATTCCCCTTCTTGCCTTGTTCCAAATGCTAAGCTATTATCTTTCATTCTTTAATGGCGGCTTCTTAAAAAACCGGACAACCCTCAACCGAGATACCTGGTGCTGTTGGACATGATGCCAGAGGACAATGATCAACATGTGTACCCCACCAGTTCAATTTTACGCCTGCATTTTGAAATGCAAAGAACAATAGAACACCCATAAAAGCTGTTCCTGCATCCAGGGCTGCTGATAGAACATAGTTATACTTCTGCCACCAACGCTTGTGGTAGCGGAACACAAAATAGTTGAAGATGGCTCCAGTTGTGAGCCAGCTAGCTATGTTCGTAGGAGTTGCAGGTGGCATTCCAGCGAAACCATACGATATAACCGGTATATTTATCAAGGGAATCCATTTCTTTTCTGGGAAAATTTTGGCCATTACCCAAACAGGAACAGGCAAGAAAGCTCCGATGAGGAATAACCATACCAAGTTACGGTACATCCCTCCGGGTCCAAACAGCCTTTTTGGTCCAATCAGACCCCATATTACTGAAGCATCAAAGGTTACTCTATACTTTGGACAAGTCCAAGGGCTGTCGGGATGGCTTGATTCAATATCGCAGATATCCTCAATATTCTCCAACATCCACCAAGCAACTGCCAGGTTCACCACTCCAGCAACAAGGGTTCCCACAAGCTGGAAAAACAACAATCAAAGCGGAATTATTCTTTGATTAACAAACCTAGAAAAAGAAGTTGATATGGTTTAACACAAGCTTCTTTTCAGAAGAACTAACCTGAGCTGTGTACATGCACCGTGGAGGAATTTTCATATAGTGGCCGAGTTTAAGGTCAGATAAGAAAGAGAGAGCATGGACGGTGCTGATTCGCCCATAAATCTTGAATATCAGATTTGCAATGGGTTTCCCTGGTAGAATATACCCAATTATGAATTGTGCTATAATGTCATATCCTGGTTGCTGCAAGAAGAATAAAATGTTGATCAGTTTATCATTTCAACCAAGAAGATAAAAACCATATCGGATTTGGGTTTTATTACCTGGTTAGTAGTAGCTTGAATGACCCCAATAGGGAGGGTAACAAGCCAAGCCAAGAAAATGGCAAAGAGCATACCCCACCATGGTAGCTGCACATCCTTTTTCCATACAAAACACATTAATAGGGAAATAACAGTGCTTCCTATTAGCAAAATATAATACCACCACTCAGGCACTTGTTTGTAACTTTTCATCAGCTTTGCATGGATGTCTAGTTTGGCATTCTTCACTGCTGATCTGCTTTGCTTCAAAATATCACTACACAAGAGAAATCAATCATTGATCAATTGATCAGGATCACAACACAACTGTATCAAAATAGTCTGTCTACCTTCCATGAAATAGTGCCACATGAGTGAGGGTTGCTGTGAATCTTGCAAATCCTGATCCAATTGAAAGAGCGAAGAGAGGGCTAAGATAGAGCTTCCCATAACTATTATAAGCATCAACGTTTAGATCATACTGCGGGGTCAAGATTTTAGTGGTATCATATTTATGACCACTAGTGGTGAAGAGCTGATTAGAGAAAATAGGGAATTTTCGAGAATCGAAAGTGTCGAACTTCCAGTAGCACAGGGGCACAATTATGTAGATAAACATGACAAAACCAACCCCAACATTGAGAATGGAAGTCCAGGGTGTCACCAGTGGACTGCCATGGTAAGCCGAAATCCCAGCCCAATCGAGAGTAAAGGCACCGATACCGAGTCCATGGTAACCAGAACCGATTTGCTGAGCTGTTATACCGTGAGGCCATGCCCAGCAGACCCATGAGAAGAATGTCAAGATGGGAAATAAGTATCCTGGGAATGCATAATAAACAAAGCTTGCAACGAATACAATAAGGAAAAATCTCATTCGAGTTAGGCCCTTGCTTTTCTGCTCCTTTTCATGAAGTGCTCTGCAACATTGACATGAATTCCAAAATTAATCATAGGGGTTCAATTTTTTTCTTCTTTAAGATTAACCCACAAGAGAGAGAAAGAATTGTTGCTTCAACTTAACTTAATTATGCAAAGCCAGAATCATCAGAATAATTGCAAGGCTAAAAAAGTTAAAAAACCAATCCACAAAAATTGAAAACTCAACAGGGGCAGGCAGACAGACCTGAATAGAGAAACCTGTGCAAGGTTTGCAGGCCACCACATATCAACAGGATCAACCAAGTACCTCCTCAGCATCCCAGCCCATCCATACCCCAATATCTGCATGCGCCATGGATAGTTTAATTAATTAAAACTCAAATACAACAAAAGTTTAAGTTTAATTTAACTAGAACTGAAAATTAAAACGACCTGAGATGTCAAGACAATGAGGACTGCACACAGAAAACTCAAGGTTTGCTTATAATAAGCCTTCATGACAGTGATGGCACCAATGGAGTAGGCATCACCCCCACCGCTAGAGACTCCGCAGCTGGCAAAAATAGTGATGACCACGTGCTCCTTGATGTTGAAGGGTCCAGGATTCAGGCTGAAACTCCACCCCAGAACACTGTACTGTTTGGTGGGCAGAGTCCTGGCCATGAATTTGCCGATTGGAAGCACGGAAATCTGCATCAGAATCGATGAAATTGTCAGCGGCTGCGTGCGGTACGTGAAGAACGTGTTCAGGAAGATCAACACCGTGCATGACGTCAAACCCAGAAACCATGCTCGGAAAGTCATCACTGGCATGCTTGGGTCGTCGGTTTCAGGGACTATCAACGCCACCTCCTCCACCGAACACGTCCTATCCTCTGACTCATCACCTCCGTTCTGCTTCTCTGAGTCATCTGTCTGCTTCCTCACAGACATCTCTCTTACACCAACAAATTACTTTCAAACTGTATATCAACTATCAACCATGAAGGAATGAACTATCAACTATGAAGATGGCTTGTTTTGTTTTTTTACATGGCTGCTGCTTTTATACTTGATTATCATGACAATGTGTTTGGACTAAATTACCCTTATCTTCTGGCTTCCCAATTCTGCCTCCTGCTTCAATACCCTTCATTTTTCTCATTCTCTAAATTAATTAATTAATACCTAAATTATTCATAATTTATTCAAATTTTAGTAACGAGTTTAAGTTTAATTATTCAATATTGATAGAATTTTATCATCTAATCTCGAAATTAATAAAATTAAATTGATATAGTTTTAAATTTGCAATTTTATCACTTAAAAATATGGGATTACGAGGGAGGGTTATTTGGTAAATAATGTGATTTTGAAATCTAGGAATCGGGAATGGCTTGAGTGGTTCACTCCACTGACGCGTGTGTAATTCACGTGCTATTCTGCGACTGGCACACTCTCCACAAAAAAACAACGTAGTTTCACATGCGCTGGTCAGAGCGGGACCTACGTTGACTCTGCCACGTCGGATTACTTACTAGTCCAATTTGCCATGTAGGATCATGAGCTTGTGTTCTTCTTCTTTGAAAGCAACGACATTGGGATCCATGTGGCAGTGAATATCTATTATATTAAATGCTGAGTAAGTATGATTATTTATTAATAATATCCAGGTACAGGATTACTTCTATAAAGGGATTATAATCTGATCTCCTTTCCTTTTGTGTTTTAATATATATAAATTATAAAATACCTTTTCAAACCGAATTATCGTCATTAATTTAACATTAAATAATTTTCTCTCGATCTTAATTTTATTTAATCTATTGTTATTATTTATGAGTTTTTTGTAATAATTATTTTTATTTATTATCATTTATAACTATTAAGCACACTCCGGGTAGTAAAAATATTGTACTTAATAGCTAATACTAATATATTAAATCTAATACTTTGTACCTAATAGTTGATACTAATTCGTTTTTTTTTTAAAACAAAGATACTAATTCGTTAGTGTTATGAATATTATGTAATTATATATGAATAAATGTCATCTAATCTATGGAAGTAACTTCCACCCATATATCTTCATCTTTTCTCTTGTAACACACAAATGATTTATGATCTAATTTATATACATTGTTGTTTATGTTATTGCTTTAAAGATTGGTAAATAGAAGCCTTTCATATTGATGTATTAAACTTGATAGATATTGTGAAAAATATGATATCTTTTCTTTTGGACTATTTTTCTCTCTTCATCTACTTTAAGTTTATGATTTATGTTCTTGTTTATTAATATTCATTTCATAATACGTTATCAGCACGAATCTCTAACCATTATATGTTTCAGGTTTCAGATATGAAGGTTTCAGATATGAAAGTTTCTTGTTTGAAGACAAGACGTCATATGATCCAAATTCGATACGTGATAAGAGATAACACATTCTTGATGAGATCGAGAGATTCAATTTTTTTTTATGATATTCCTACCTCATATTCATTGTTTATATTTCATATGAAAAGACTCCAACAATGTGATTCTCCTTCTTATCACGGTATGTAGAGGTAATATTTTCACATAAAAGACAATATGAATTTTGGTATTTCACACATCTATTAGTCAAAAACTGTTTCTATTATTCATTCATTGGCCTATGAATTCACCGTGTGATATTTAGTTTTATGATTCTTGAATTTTGTGATTTTTAAAATTGATGGTTTTATTATGAAAAGAATTTGTATTCACATGGTTTTAAAATTAAGTTTTTATATTTTTTTAGTAGATTTGAATTATCATAACATGAAGTTGCTTTCATGGTTTATTTATCTAATACTTGATATGGATTCTTTATGAATTAAATTTTACTTTAATATCACATCTCTAATTAAAATATTTTACGAAAAATGTAGTATTATTTCTTCTATAATTCTTTCTCTTAGTGATGTCTGAAAGGTACGAAAAATTTCATAGAAAACATGAATTTTCAAACTTTGCATCATATAAGTTTTAATGTCATATGTACATTTTGATTTATTTACATGATACATATGAACAATTAATATATTTGCTGGTTAATATACTACATACTTGTAACTATTATGATATCTAGCATTCTTATTAAGATTATATATATTTTATGTTTAGATTTCATCATTTAAATTGTTACGCCAAATCATGTTGATTTGTTATATAGTATCATTGTTTTTATTGATATATGATGAATTGAAATATAAGTATTTCATGGTAAATATCCAATAGTCCTTTTGATTCGATAAGAGGAATGATTTGATTACAATAAAAAGATATGATTGAAATATCTTACACGTCGTGACTCAAATATTCGATCCTAAAGTAACAATATATATTATGATAATTACATGCCTCTTGAAAATAACCCTGAAAACGTGTGTGTTTATAAACCTAGTAGGGGGCGGGGTGAGTAGGTTTTAATCGAATCAATTACCAACTTTTCGATTAATCAGACAAAAAAAAAAAACAACCCCAATCAAGTCACAATAATAAAACAAGTGTAATAAATGCGGAATTAAAATGAACACTTGATATTTACGTGGAAACCCTCTAAATGGGAAAAACCACGGGTTGATATGTGTGTCACACAATCGATCCTCAAATTCACTATTGAATGAAAGTTTATAATCTAGGTTGACATCCCGTCACACCCTCCAGTTACTAACCCTTTCACTCTACCCAGAATGCCTTAATAGTGATTCTTGATCAACATGCTTGTGTACTAACCAATTAGTCACAAGACTTAACCTCAATGAAGAGTCAAAACAACCTAAGTGAATATGATGAAATATTCAAACATGCAAGTAGTGCTAGGCTACACTAAATGCTTAACTAGGAATTCAAAGATGTCAATAAATGCAATTCCTAGATATCAATGTCTAAATGCAAGTGCAAGACGACCTAACTAGATATAACTATGAGAGACTAATATCTAGATATCAAATAAAATTCAATCAACAAAAGTTGTCATGAACATGCAAGGAACAATCAATGCAATTAACAAATGCAATCAATTAGACCTAAACAATATCTAAATGCAAAGCATAGAGATTTAGCTAGAAAGGTAAAATCTTCCTAAATACTAGCTATCACAAACAAGCATCTCAACTTACATTCAACAACCCAAGCATGTTATAAATGCTACTTGACTCAAATACATGCATTTAGTTAACAATAAATGCTAAACCTAGGCATACATGTCATAATAATGAAACAATGGAATCTAGGACATGTAAAATTTACCTAGTCAAAGAAAACAAGAAGACCTATGCTTGGATGATAGAAATATTATGCTAGATGGCCATGGATTGAAGGTCGGTTGAGTCAAGAAGTGTTCTTGGAAGCTCTCTCACTCTTGAAGTCAATTTCTCTCTCTAAAGAATGAATTTCAGAGCTCTAGGTCTAAACAGGGAAGAAGATAACACAAACACACACACACACACACACACACACACACACATATATATATATATATGGATTAATATATATATATATATATATATATATATATATATATATATGGATGAACAAAACAGTGTGTGCACAAGAGGGCGGACTATCACTTTGTAGACTATCGCCTGTGAATAAGCGACAAATCAAGCGACAACAATTTTCGCTCATTAAGTGTTGCATAGACATCAGCGACATTTAACGGCGCGATAACATAATAGCTCTTGATTCGAGCTACCCAAAACATGACTAAACGACATCCAAACCTTTCGTATAATATACCGTTGAAAAGGTATGGAAGTCTACTTTCTACTCCAATTTATAAAACATGTTTTGGATGCCTATAGAAAGATTTATGGTCAAATAAGTGACCAAAGGTCAAATTTGGATTTTAACAAGAATGCCCAAACTCATGGAATAAAACCATGTGAAACTAAGAGAAGGATGAGACCTTCTCAAATGGTCACTCAACGCGCTAAAACAAGCACACCATTGTGCTAGTGCGGACACAAAACAAGAACACCACACACAACTACATTTAAATCTAGAAATGAAGTGCAAGTGTTATTGTGAAGGAATGCACACATGAGTAACAAGAAATAAATGCATGTAAGTGTGTGTGTGCAATGTGTAAATGATGCACACATATAAGCAATAAGGAACACAAATGTAAGGTAAACTAAATATGCATGAAGTGTGTGTGTGTGTGTGCGACTAAATCTTTTCAAAGAGTTAAGTAAGTGATATACCTTAGAAGCTTGAGCTTGGTCACGAACAAGGATCACTTAAACTACCCTTACATACTCATTCCCCAAACTGTGGTTTGTCAATCAAAATAAGCCAATAAAAAAACCGAGGAACTACAATCTCCCCATTTGGCTATTTCATGACAAAACAACCATTCACAATTCATCCTCACAAAAACAAACCAAAAGACAAGGGTCAACAAAGTTTTTCTACATTACAAAGAGATGCTTAAAAAAAGAGATCTCTAAGTCATCCATCTCTTGTAGAATCAATCATCCCTACAAAAAAAAAATAACTATACTTCCCAAGACAAGTGTATATGAGGTGATTAAGGAAATAAAAACAAGAGCAATTTGCATACAATAGAAACAAACAACATGCATCAACAATGCAAATACAAATGCTCCCCCTAAATGGGTTAACTCCCTCTCAACGAGTCAATTTCCCCTCATATGCAACTCTCAACTCCCTATCAATCATGCCACTCTCAACTCCCCTTACTTAAATACACACCTACACACCCTTTTTGTAAATAAATTCATTTAAGAGCAACTATATCAAACTTTACAACCAAAACAAGACATGAGCGACTGTTGTGCCTTTTTTTTTATTTTTCCGGGTGGAATGCCCATATGATAATAGCCTTGTTCGACAAGTAAAGAGAGAGAGGGACTTTTGGATTGTAAAATCCTTGAAATGGATACAAGATCCTTATTGATTGAAGTCTCATAATCACTTTCACACATAATTTTTTGCATTCATTTTAGAGCATTCAATAATTTCATCATGCATATTACTTTAACGCATGTCATAGATAGAATCATCATGTCATGGAGATCAATTCTAGGTCATTCAAAATGTACTTCCCAATCAATTATCCTAGTCCAAAAATACATGTTTGGTCATAAATAAGACATGGATTGCATGTAAAGCAAAGTTGCACACTTTTTTTTAAATGTACACCTAATCATCTTAAGCAATTAGTAAAAGAGCATAAATATTATCAATGAGCACACTACAATGCCAATTTGCTCTTTTTTTTAGCTCCCCATATGTGGTCAATCTAAAACAAGGCAAGAGGGGATATGAGTCCCTATAGACTTACCAAGTCCATTAGACCTAGTTGAGCCTATGGGTGAAACCTTAGCACAATGGCATGTGGGTTCATCTTTTCGAATCCACTTAGGTGACACATTGTCATTCCTAGTGGTCAAGGTTATCATATTACTCCTAGGATCATTGACACTAGATTTCCTAGGCACATGCATATTGGCTCTAGCCATTTTTCTTTCAATCATGCTCTTTGTTCCACACATGTTAATGTACTTGAAGCAATTTGGTTTAATATGACAATCAACACCACAAAAATGACATGAAGGAATATAATGAGGGGTCACCATTCCTTTGTAAGGACAAATGTGCTTTTCCATGTCTTTGAGCTTTCCTTTGATGTGGTATTGGTTCTCTTCTCCTTTGTTATTGAGTCAGAGAAGATTGTTTACTTGGTTGAACTTGTATGACTTGCTTCTTGACTTGATGGTATTTGGGTTGAGGAAGGCTTGCTCGATGTGCTCTCATTGGTTGAGCTTGAGCTTGACTTATTGGAGCCACCTTGACTTGAGCATTCTTAGAGCACTCTCCTAGTTCAATTTTCTCCCTAGGATTAAGTGGAGGAAGGGCCTCTATGAAGACCATGCTCTTGACAAATACCGTCTTGCTAGGAGTTAAGGTCTTCTTATCATCTTCAAACCCTAGACCTCTCTTATCACTTGGCTTATTGCCAACTCCTAACGTTTGGTCAAGCTTCTCCGTACTCAAAGTCATCTTAGCAATCAACTCTTTAGCCTCTCTAAGCTTCTCCTTTAAGCTTTCTTCCACCTTTCTTCCATTATTGACTTTATCACTTAAGTGAGTCACATCGGTTGATAGCTTAAGGTTCTCTTCCTTTAGCCTTCGAACCTCTTTCTTCATCTTCAACCTTGAGCTTTGAAAATGCTCAATGAACCCTTCAAGGTTCATACTCTACATTTTTATTTGTAGAGTGAGATAATGTACTCTCATCACTAGAGTCACTTGTTGCCATATTGGCATCATCAACATAAGTAACCTTATTAATCACTCTCTTAGCTACTTTTTCATCACATCTTTCTTCAAGGTCATAAACTAAGGTCTTGTTGCCTTTTTCTACATCTTCCACATGGGAGGCTCCAAATGCCAAGTTGTTAGCTCGTCATCACTTGAGGAATCTTCTTCACTTTCATTGTCACTTAAGGCGGTCACCATATTTCCTTTCTTCCTCTTCAAATTAGTACATTCAGAAGCAATGTGACCAAAAACACTACACTCATAGCATTGAATGCCTTTTGTTGTAGGCTTCTCTTATCTTGGCACAATCTTCTTCTTTGAGTTATTCTTGTGAAGTTTCATAAATTTCTTGAATCTTTTCACCATTAGAGCCATGTCTTCATCTGAATCATCATTCTCCTTCTCTACTTCGGATATCTTCAAGGCTATGCTTTTTTGCTTTTTAAGAGATATAGGTGTAGAAGTTCACCTAGACTCATAGGCTAGAAGCCTTCCAATCACTTCACTCGGCTTCATTGTCTTATAGTCGTTATTTTCTTCAAGAACCGTCACCTTAGATTCGATTCTAGGAGGAAGTGACCTCATGATCTTTTGCTTGATCTTTCTATCTGAATATGGGTCACCTAGTTAATGGCTTTGGTTTACGATGTCCATCAACTTCACTTGGAAGTCATTAAAGCACTCATCCTCTTCCATCCTAATCATCTCAAATTGCATTTGAAGGACTAGAAGCTTGGAGTACTTGACTACTTTGGTTCCTTCATGAGCCATTTGTAGAATCTCTCAAGCCTCATTTGCATTCCTAGTGTTTTGAACCAACTTGTATTGATTGTCTTCCATGGCATACAAGATAGCATGCATTGCCTTGTTGTTCCACTTAGATGTTTCAAATTATTGTGTACTCCATTGAGACTTAGGCTTGAAGACTTCATGTCCATCATCTTTGGTCATCTTCGAAAGAGTATACCCATTTTCAACCTCCACCCATGCACGGTCATCAATTTGGCAAATATAAGACTCAATCTTGCCTTTCCATGAGGCATAATTATCACCCTTAAACAAAGGTGGTCATATGCTTGAAGCTCTCTCTTTACTCATCCCAAGCTCACTTATAGTGTTTGGGTTATAAATGAGATGTAAATGAAATGCAACAAACAAAATGCATACAATCAAAATGCACAAAGAAAGACACATAGAGAGCATGGATCACCTAAGTATATCTAGGCATCGACTCTGATACCAATTGGAAATAACCCTGAAAAAGTGTGTGTCTATAAACCTAGAGGGGGAAGGGGGAAGGGGGAAGGGGGGAGGGGTGAATATGTTTTAATCGAATCAATTACTAATTTATCGATTAATCAGACAATAAAAAAAACAACCCCAATCTAGGCACTATAATCAAACAAATGTAATAAATGCGGAATTAAAATGAACACTTGATCTTTACGTGAAAACCCTCTAATGGGAAAAACCACGGGCTGATATGTGCGTCACACAATCGATCCTCAAATCCACTATTGAATAAAAGTTTACAATCTAGGTTGATCTCCCGTCATACCCTCCAGTTACTAACCCTTTCACTCTACCTAGAAGGCCTTAATAGTGATTCTTGATCAACATGCTTGTGCACTAACCAATTAGTCACAAGACTTAACCTCAATGAAGATTCAAAACAACCTAAGTGAATATGATGAAATATTCAAACATGCAAGTAGTGCTAGGCTACACTAAATGCTTATCTAGGAATTCAAAGAAGTCAATAAATGCAATTCCTATATATCAATGTCAAAATGCACGTGTAAGAAGACATAACTAGATATAGCTATGAGAGACTAATATCTAGATATCAAATAAAAGTCAATCAACAAAAGTTGTCATGAACATGACAAGGAACAATCAATGCAATTAACAAATGCAATTAATTAGACCTAAACAATATCTAAATGCAAAGCACAGGGATTTAGCTAGAAGGGTAAAATCGTCCTAAATAATTGCTATCATAAACAAACATCTCAATCAGCAATCAACAACCCAAGCATGTTATAAATGCTATTTAACTCAAAGACATGCATTTAGTCAACAAAAAATGCTAAACCTAGGCATACATGTCATACTAATGAAACAATGGAATCTAAGACATGTAAAGTTTACCTAGTCAAAGAAAACAAGAAGACACATGCTTGGATAATGGAAATATTATGCTAGATGGCCATGGATTGAAGGTTGGTTGAGTAAAAAAGTGTTCTTGGGAGCTCTCTCTCTCTCTCTCTCTCTCTTGGAGTCAATTTCTCTCTTTAGGGAATGAATTTCGGAGCTCTAGGTCTAAACGGGGAAGAATATAATACACACACACACACATGTATATATATATATATTTGGATGAACAAAATAGTGTGTGCACGAGAGGGCAGATTGTCACTTTGTAGACTGTTGCCTGTGAATAAGCGACAAATCAAGCGACAACAGTTTTCACTCATTAAGTGTCGTATAGACATCAGCGACATTCAACGGCGCGACAACATAACAGCTCCAGATTCGAGCTACCTAAAACATAAACAAACAACATTCAAACCTTTCGTATAATATACCGTTGAAAAGGTATGGAAGTCTACTTTTTACTCCAATTTACAAAACATGTTTTGGATGTTTGTAGAAAGAGTTATGGTCAAATAAGTGATCAAAGTTCAAATTTGGATTTTAACAAGAATGCTCAAACTCATGGAATAAAACCATGTGACTAAAGACCAAACTAAGAGAAGGATAAGACCTTCTCAAATGTTTGCTCAACGCGCTAAAAAAAGCACACCATTGTGCAAGTGCGGACACAAAACAAGCACACCACACACAACCACATTTAAATCTAGAAATGAAGTGCAAGTGTTATTGTGAAGGAACGCACACATGAGTAACAAGGAATAAATGCATGTCAATACAAATGCATGTAAGTGTGTGTGTGCAATGTGTAAATGATGTACAAATATAAGCAATAAGGAACACAAATGTAAGGTGAACAAAACATGCATGGAGTGTGTGTTTGTGCGACTAAATCTCCTCAAAGAGTTAAGCAAGTGATATATCTTAGAAGCTTGAGCTTGGTAACGAACAAGGATCACCTAAACTACCCTTACATACTCTTTCCCCAATTATGGTTTGTCAATCAAAATAAGCCAATAAAAAAACCGAGGAACTTACATGCAATATTGAGATTAGTAATTTGAGAATATTTGGATTAATATCATTCCCTAAAGTGAATGATGTTTCTTTCAAAATATCATGGTTGTGATTGCAAATATCGATAATTGAAATAAATTTTGAAGCTAAGGTGATCACTACGAGAAATTCATTTCAATTCACCAGAAGTGGAATAACACCTAAACAAAGCAAGAAAATATGAAAGCATTTTGAATACACCTTTTAGGAATTATAAAATCTTCTGCTTGCTTTGGGTGTTAAATAAAAAGACAAAAGAGCACATATGGTAAATTTTAATATTTTGTTGATTTTTAACAAGATAAAATGAATGATTTAAGAGCTATTATTTTGATACAAAGTGAAAAATAATTACATGAAAATACTTTTTATTTATTAGATCTGGAAGATCGATGAACAAAGAAATTATTTTGAGTCAATTAAAAAATATTTTACATGCCAGAAGCATGTTTTTGTAGTTTATCCTATCATAAGGTCATATGATTAATATTATGTTATAAACTAGAAGTTCAATTAAAGAAAATGATACATCGAAAAACTGAAATGTTTTTCCTCAATGAAAATATTTGCTACTGAATGTCTTCGAAGGACATAAAACGATAGTACTTAAAGTACAATATGACAGAATAAACGAGATCATGTAGAAAATTACGATGATGCAAAATATTTTCTTAAAATTTAATTTTCTCACCTTTAGAGAGGGGGAAAATTGTCATAAATTGATAAACGACGTGAAATTACAATGTATACATCATCTTGTGAACTGCATAATATGCAAATAATATTTCAAATGATTTGAAGAAAATAATAAAATTACATTATGCCAATAAACAAACCCGGATGGTTGTTTATGTAGGACAATTTATGAAATGACAGCAAAAATCATCTATTAGTGAAAGACAATTTAGTTCAAATCATAAGGTTCCCTGGAGGTGAAATTTGAAATAACATAATACTCGATTGAAAAATAAAACATTATTTTCTAAGGCTCCCGAAGAGTTAGTCTCACAATTGAAAAACAAAATCATGAAAATACGTATAGAAATGTTAATCCTCCCTATGAGACTATTGAGGTAGAAAATAGGAAGATCTCAATTGTCCCAACAAAGACATGTTGACGTCGATTTCTGGATTATGCCAGAAAAGCCAACAAGGATTGGATTTTGGCTATTGATTCAAAGAGAAAGAGATGCAGAGAGAGTAAAAAAGATAAGGTTTACGTGGTAAAACTCTGATAGTCAGAGAAACATCCACGGGTGGTTGAATGATCAACCAAGCCAAAATCCACTAAGAGAATAAGATGTTTTTACAAGCTCTCGATCTCCCCTTTTCTCTCTGTATTATTTGTGATTACTGTATGCTATATTGTCTATATCTTTTCGAGCTAGATTATGGGTCTATTTATATGCTTATAGAACCCTAATCTGCTTTGTACAAGTAATACAAGATATTTGTATTTAATTATGATTTAGTTACTTGTTTGAGGTTGATTTGTCTTCTTTCCGGTTTCGGAGTCTCTTTATGGAAATTGAGTGGGATTCTAGTAGCGTAGTTCAATTTGACTTGTTTCCTTATAAGAATGTAGTCTTCGAAAAGGAATCAGGTTGTTTCCTGATTGGGGGACTCTTCTAACTCAAAGGTCCATTATTTGGGATTCCTTCATGAAGAATATCTTCGCGTATTTAATGACTTAACCCGTACGATAAGTTCTTATTCGGGTTGTACTTACTCCCGAGTAAGACTGTTACCTGATGGTCCCGAGTAGTGCCGTTTGAGCCCGAGTGAATGCGTTGTGTTAGCCAGTCCCGAGTAGGTCTTTATTCAGTATATGCTTACTCGGGCTTGCTCCTCTTTAATGATGCCTTGTAGGATATTTCCCGAATGTCCATCTAAGCATACACCTGGCTATTTTTTCCTTCATGTCAATGACGTGTATGCTTGGTAAAATTTACATACAACAATACCCCCTTAAAATATTTTTGCCGAGAAGACTTTATTTCGGACAAGAATATTTTATTCGTTTTGAATTCCTTTTGTCAGAAAAACCGTCTTGTCAAAATGATGTATTTTAATGGTAACTCTGTAATTTCGATTTGCATGTCACGCAAGATCTTAAATGATAGCGACGTTTCAAAGTTTTGACGGTTGAGGGCTACTTCTTGTCTTGACACGTGTCCCTTGTCTCTTCGTTTTTTAATATCGTTTATGAGAAGTGACTTTTGCATTTATCCAAACGCTGCCAACGTCATCTGGTTTCGTCATAACTTTTTCCCGTTTTGAAACCCTAGGGTTTCGTGCCATCTCGCCTTTAAATCCTTCGTTGAGCGACTGTTGGTTTATTCTAAAAAATCCAGCAGAAATTTCTTTAAACTCAAATTTCTTCATTCAGAAGTTCGCGACTCTCCGCTTTGAAGATCTTGCGTCAGTCTCAATTCAAGGTTAGTTTCAAAGGGGCCATCTTCCCGTCATCGTCTCTTTAAAATTGCTTTTGATACATTAGAGCGTGGGGATTTCCAGTTAGTATCTTGCATTAGACGATTACTGGGGGATATCCCAATAGATGAACCTCCATTTTTTGAGGTCGATGTTTCTGGGCTTTACCCTGACGTCACTTTCAGCCCCGTATCGAGTTCTTCCTCTAGTTCTGATTCTGATATTTCTGATCACAGGGTATCTTCTCGAAGGATGGGTAAACATCAAAGCACAAGCAAGGTATATAAGCACGGCTCGAGCAGTGTTCAGACTAGGGAACAAACTGTTAATGAGGGGGACACTGATGTACACAGGGCGTCTCGCCTTTCGTTTTCTGACACTCGCCTGAGTGGTTTTGATATTGAACCGAATGTGGTTGGGCCAGCTGAGATAGAGAAATACCGATCCGGATTTGATTTGCCCGACTCAGTCACTTTGGTTCCTGCGGGGAGTAGAGCCGTATGGAATCCTCCTGAGGGGATGATCGCGATTTACGGATCGATGTTTTGCTGCGGCGTCACACTTCCCCTCCAACCTTTTATTGCCCGATTTTTAGCTGAAGCAGGGATAGCCCCAGCTCAGTTGGCCCCGAATAGTTATAAAGTCTTGATGTGCATGTGGCACATGTTCAGCCGAATGAACCTCTCACCGCCTTCCCGGAATGAAATCAGACATTTCTTTACGCTGAGGCAGGTTAGTAAAATGGGGACCTACTTTCTTGCGTCTACTCCTTCGGAAAGTTGGATCCCTAAAGAAGTGAAAGGGAATCGGGGGGGTCGAGGCTTCTGATGACCCGAAAAAGAAGGGCTTTATATGGGGATTCCCCACATCCAACAAGTTCTAGAAGAACAGTTGGTTTTTTGCTGGAGAGGCTCTCGGGCTGGATGTCACTGTTCTATTTAGGGATTCCCGAATGGTGCTGAATGTTCCCCGCTTCTTCTGTTCCCCTGAGGTGTGGAATAAGAAAACAATTGATTATAACGATTCAGAGTTGAAGAGGCTGGCCCAGGCTGCTATCTGTACTCTGGAAAAGAGAAGCAAGAACTATCTTTTCAAAGAGGACGACTTGATCAAACTCGGTTTCTTTGAACAGGTTTCGAGCCATCACAGGCTTTGTAAGTAACCCAGCGCCCTTTCTGTTGTGTTTCTCCGTTTTTCCATTTCCTTTTCTAACCCTCTTATTACTTTTTATTTAAGTGTTCGATACGGACGTTGTCTGCGATTTTCAGGCTCGTCAGGTGAAGGCAATTCTTCAAGCGAGCAGGAAGGAGGGTTCTCGTCAGGGCGATGAGGGTATTGCTCCACCCGAGCCTAATGAGGAAATTGATACTGCTGAGAAAATTCCCGACTGCGTTGATCGGGGTGCTCAGTCTTCTGCTCAGGATCTCGCTGGTTCAAGTGGCCAAGGCGAGCCGACAGTGACACAACTGCCTGAAAATAGGGAGAGGCAGTGTGAGAGTCCAAGTTGAGAGCCTGTTGGAATGTCTGAAGCTGGCGATGGTGGTAGCGTCTTGTCGGATCAATTGCCTGTCATTGCCGAGCTTTTTGAGTCTTTTCAGGATGATTTGCTGGAAGATCCTGCTGGTGATCTCTTCCATCGTTCTCGGGGTAAGAAGCGAAAGGCAGTTAGTTCGCCTCCTCGTCTTCTCAAAGTTCTTCGGGTAGTCACTTTCATTGACTCCAGCGACGAAGATGTTACGGATGAGATTGCCCCGAGTGTAGGTGCCGGAGTATCGGCAGATGTCACTTCAGGTTCAAGTAGGACTTCCTTTACCCCCGAGGTTGGAGATATGGGGGCTGAACCTTAGGGGGTTTCCTCTCCATCCCTAGAGCCAAATAGAGCTTCTCCTGTCCCCGAGTCTGGAAATCTGGGAACTCAACCCTCGGAGGTTCCCTTATCCCTTTCTCCGAAAGATATGCTCCAAGAGATGTCCTCTGGTCGGGCAAATATCGGGGAAGACAGCTGGAGCGGTTTTAGAGATGGTTCACTGTCCGAACGTCTCCAAAACGTTTTCAACGGCGCATCTTATGTAAGTAGCTAATTCCGACTCCTTTACTGTTTTTCCTTCGTTGGATTTCTAAGTATATTTTTTTTTTGCAGATGGTGGCCGAATTTGCTGAGCTTGTTCAGACGCAGCAATGTCAGGCTGATCGGATAAAGCGTCTGGAGGCTCAGCTAAAGGCGAGTGAGAAGGGTCGTGCTCGAGCTGAGCAGGCTTACCAGCAAGAGGTTGGTTCGGTGCAGATATTTGCCGACAATTGCCTAGCAAAGCAGGTTAAAGCTGAAGACAAGGCATCTTTGGCAGAGGAGAAGGTTGCTTTGCTTCAAAACCTCCTTTCTTCTACTTAAGAGTCTATGCTCAAGGCCGAGCACGGGGCGGAGCAGGCGAAGTCGGCGTATGTCCAAAAAATTAAAGATTTGGAGCGCCAAGTGCTGACAGTTGAATCCCTTTCCCAAGAGGCCAGGTTGGAGCTGGAAGTTCAAGAGGTGGATCGTTTTAAAAGATCCTTTGCTTAAGATGCCCTACTTCTTCGAGAATTTCAACGTGGGCTAGTTTCGGCCAACGAATTCTTCAAAGTGAAGAGTAATGCAACCGAGAAAGCCCTTGCTAACTGGGAGCTGTCAATCAAACACCATGTGGATCGGTCCTTGGAATCTCTTCGGATTCAGATGAAGGAATGGAGAGCCTACTGCCGTAGACAAGGCAAGGAGCCCCATCCTATGCATTTAGTGATTCCGTCCGAGCACTCTCTCTCGACCTTTTACGCAAGTCGAGAGTCTGTCGAGGGTGTAATCCCGGATGTCAGGCCAATCCCGGGTAATGATTACAGCCAGTGGAGGAACGGCATTGTTGATGACTTCACTTGGCCGTCTAATGAGAGCTTGCTTCGTGAATACGAGATGGTGCCAGACCCGAGTATTGGCAAAGGCTTGAAATCCTCGCAACCTTGATTTTGTAAATTTGTAGGAGATTCTGATAGATTCTTTATTTTTTGCTTGTGTAAAGAATCATTTCTTTGAACTGTAACCATCCTTTTTAAGAGCAATAGAATACGATTTTCTGAGTTTGAATGGTTTGTCTTTATTTTTGTTGCCGGAGGTTGTATTAAACCGTCTGATGGTCGGAATCATAACCGAGTATCTTATTTAATCGGTCATCCAAATAACTTCAATTGCCAAGTGTCTTATTAAATTGGCTGGTGGTCGGGTAACTTAACCGAGTATCTTATCAAACCGGCTGTTACCCGAATAACTTCAATTGCCAAGTATCTTATTAAACTGGCTGGTGGTCGGGTAACTTAATCGAGTATCTTATTAAACCGGTTGTTACCCGAATGACTTCAATTCCAAGTATCTTATTAAACTGGCTTCTTCGAGGTTCGGGTAACTTAACCGAGTATCTTATTAAACCGGTTGTTACCCGAATAACTTCAATTGCCAAGTACCTTATTAAACTGGCTGGTGGTCGGGTAACGTAACCGAGTATCTTATTAAACCGGTTGTTACCCGAATAACTTCAATTGCCAAGTATCTCATTAAACTGGCTTCTTTATTATTACCGAGTCATCTTGAAACAGGAAAGTTTGCACTTATGTTTCATACCCGGTTGCTACCCGAACGTTATATCAAGACTCACCATGATTATGCGTTCGAGTCTTTACGCAATACCAAGGATGTCTCCCTAGTTTTTATGCGCAAGGGTTTGCCGAATCGTTGAGCTCTTTTTTTAAAAGTTGCTTCAACACAGCTACGCATTTCACCAGAATTTCTCCCGATAGCGTCCCGAGCATTTTTCCAGTTTGGTGCACCGGGTTTGCCTTTTTGAGAAGATCATTTTGACCTTGCACGGTTGGCATGCTCCTACGAGCTTCTCCGCCCTTTCGAGATTTAATGGTCCCGAGAATTCTATTTGCATGTTCTTATTATCATGCTCTTCTTCTATTTCATATTGTCGTATGCTTTTTGGAGATCTCGAGCTAGGTGTTTTCCTTTTGGAAATTCTTAGTTTTATTTATTACTCCGAAAAATCAACAAAGATTAATATTACAGTTTTAGTATTTATTCTGACTAATACTGTCCTGACTAGAAAACGAATAAAATATTTATATAAATATATGTTTTAAGGATAGAAAATCTTCAGATATTGGGCATTGCACGGTCGGGGTAACATCCCTCCATTGGGTCGAGCAATCCAATAAGCTCCATGGCCAGCTATCCCCTCGATCTTGTATGGACCTTCCCATTTGTCAGCCAGGGATCCCGCGACTCTATTCTTTGTGTTTAGTGACACCTTCCTGAGCACCATGTCTCCTAACTGAAATTTCCTGATCCGAACACGAGAGCTGTAGTGGCGTGCCACTCTTTGTTGATAAGCTGCATTTCTTATTCGGGAATTTTCCCTTTTTTCTTCTAGCTCATCCAAACTTTGTAGCAGTGTATCGACGTTTTTTCCTTCATCGTATAGCCTGACCCGGGGGGACGCATACGATGTTTCTATAGGGATGACAGCTTCTGTTCCGAATGCTAGGCTGAACAGAGTTTCTCCTGTTGAAGTCCTTGTTGTTGTCCGATATGCCCACAATACTTCAGGAAGCATTTCAACCCCTTCTTTTTTTTTTCATCTAATTTTGCTTTCATTGTGTGCTTGATAATTTTATTTACTGCCTCTACTTGCCCGTTTGTTTGTGGATGAGCTGGTGTTGCATAGTAGTTGGCAATATAATACTTCTCGCACAATTGTCTAAACCTTTGGTTATCGAACTGAGTTCCATTGTCGGTGATTATAGTGTCCAGAATTCCAAACCTGTTAAGTATGTTTTTCTTTACAAAATTCATGGTGTTGGCTTCCGTGATATGCACCAACGCTTCAGCTTCGACCCATTTTATGAAATAATCGACAGCTACTATGGCTTGCTTCGCTCCACCCCCTGTTCCAGCTGGCATTGGCCCGATCAAGTCTAGGCCCCACATGGAGAATGGCCACGGGGCAGTGAGATTTCTGAGCTTTTCTGGGGGTTGTCGGATATCGTTGGCAATTCTTTGACAGGTATTGCAACTTTTCGACCATTGCTGTGCATCTGAGAAAAATGTAGGCCAATAATAGTCTTGCCTGAGTACCTTATGCGCCAGACTCCTACCCCCAGTGTGGTTCCCGCAAACTCCTCCGTGGATCTCTTGAAGTACTCGATGTGCATCTTCTTCTGGTATACATATCTGGAGAGCTCGAGAAAACCCTTTTCTGTATAATTCTCCTCCGATCATGGTGTACCTAGCCGATCGATACCTGATGCGCTTTGCTAATATCGGATCTTCCGGGAGTATGCCTTCTTTCAGGAACCTTCTCAGCTGGACCATCCAACCGTCTTGCGGTGTTCGGATTTCTGAAATTTCCAAATGCTTAAGTTCAGCCCTACTCAGTTTAAGGAGGTGTGCAACTGGAATGGTTTTTGGTCTGATCAAGGTTGTTGCTGACGCTAATTTAGATAAAGCGTCTGCCTTTTCATTTTCTTCTCTGGGGATCTAAGAGATCTTGTATTCTTTAAATTTTTGGAGGAGCTGTTTTGCGATGTCACGGTAGGCAACCATTCCTTCATCTTTAGCCTGGTATTCATCCATAACCTGGTTATCAACTACCTGTGAATCGCTAAATATCTCCACTTCTTCTGCCCTAAGAGCTATGCAGACTCTGAGTCCAGCTAACAATGCCTCGTATTCAGCCTGATTATTGGTTGTTTTGAAATCAAATCTCATGGCACATTCAACATCATCTCCTTCTGGGGTGCGAACTACGATCCCTGCCCCGCTGCCATGAGTATTTGAAGAACCATCAACATATAATTTCCATTGGAAACTTCTATCCAACAATTTTTTCGCTTCCAGGTTCGGTTCTGTGAACTCGGCTATGAAGTCTGCCACTGCTTGTCCTTTGAAGGAAGTTCTGGGGACATAATAAATATCGAATTCACTCAACTCGATTGCCCATTTAGTAAGTCTTCCTGATATCTCTGGTTTTTGTAAGATTTGTCTTAATTGGCAATTGGTGAGAACCTGGATCGTATGAGCCTGAAAGTATGGTCTCAGCTTTTTTGCAGCTGAAACCAATGCTAAGGCCATCTTCTCTGCTTGTGAGTATCTGGTCTTGGACGGTAGGAGTGCCTTGCTTGTATAATATACTGGTTTTTGTACTCCATCTTCTGTCCTGACTAGGACTGAACTTGCTGCAAGCTCGGTTATTGATAGATAGAGCTGAAGTATTTCCCCTTTTTGTGGTTTTGAGAGGATGGGAGCTTGCCCTAAGTATTCTGTTATCTTTAAGAATGCCTGCTGGCACTCTTTATTCCACTCCAGACCTTTTCCTTTTTTGATCACTTTGAAGAAAGGCGCGCATCTATCTGTAGCCTTTGAGATGAACCTTCCCAAGGAGGCTAAACACCCTGTTAAGCGTTGTACCTCTTTCAATATTTTAGGTGAAGTCATTTGCTGCAAAGCCTAGATCTTCTCTGGATTAACTTCGATTCCTCTTTGATGGACTTGAAAACCCAAGAATCTTCCCGAGTGGACTCCGAATAAACATTTGTTTGGGTTTAATTTCATCTGATATCTTCTTAATACATCAAATGTCTCTCGGAGGTCGCGAGCATGGTCATCTGCTGAGACGCTTTTAGTCAACATGTCGTCAATGTAGACCTCCATGTTCCTTCCTATTTGCCGAGTGAAGATCTTGTTGGCCAACCTTTGGTACGTGGCTCATGTATTTTTTAAACCGAAGGGTATCACTGTGTAGCAATATAAACCCTGATTCGTTGTGAAAGCTGTTTTTTCTTCGTCAGCTTTGTTCATCCGAATCTGATTGTATCCCGAGTAAGCATCCATGAAGCTGAGCAGTTCATGACCAGCTGTGGCATCCACCAGCTGATCTATTCTTGGGAGTGGGAAGCTGTCCTTCGGACATGCCTTGTTTAGATCCTTGAAATCTACGCACATCCTCCACTGTCCATTTTTCTTCTAGACGAGGACTACGTTAGCGACCCACTGGGGGTAGCTGACTTCTCTGATTGATCCCGTCGCTAGTAGCTTTTCCACCTCTTGTTTGATTGCTTGACTTCTTTCAGGATTGAACGATCTTCTCTTTTGTACTACCGGTTTTACATTCGGGCTTACTGCGAGGTGATGGGATATTGTTCGGGCATATATTCCGATCATATCTTCATGACTCCAGGCGAATACATCTTTGTATTCTCTGAGCAAATTGGTCAATTCTCGCTTGATTTTTTCTTCCAAGTTGGCCCCGATCTTGACTTTCCTGTCCGGTTTGTCTTCTTCGAGTAGTATTTCGGCCACTTCTGTCTTGTATTCATTCGAGCTCTCCCTTGGATCTAGTTCGAATGACAAGGATTCTTCACTCTCATTTGGCTGCATTATGGTGCACACTTGTTCGGCATCATGCTTGTCTTTGTATACCGACAGGTTTGCTCTTCGGGCCATCTCTTGGGATCCCTTGACTATCCCAACCCCTTGTTCTGTTGGGAACTTGATCATTAATTCGTAAGTGGCCGTCACGGCTCTTGTTTTATTTAGGAATGGCCGACCCAATAACGCATTATACGGCCAATTATCCAAATCAACTACCACGAAGTCGAGCAGGACAGTCCTCTGGCATGGTGCCGTTCCGATCTTCACAGGTAATTTGATTGTTCCGAGTGACCTGACCTCTATTCCCCCAAATCCTCTTAATGGAGTATGGAAAGACTGTATATCTTTTCGGTCAAATCTTAGCTGGTCGTATACGACCACGCTTAAGATGTCTGCTGAACTCCCATTGTCTATTAAAATTCTCCGGACTTCCCTATGGCCAATCTGGGCATTTATAACCAAAGCGTAATTAGGTCGAACATCGACGCCGTGGGAATCTGCCTCTGTGAAGACTATCGGGTCCCATCCTTCATTTATCCTCTTCGGGTCTGGTTCAACCGAATTCACGTCGAAGTTTTTCCTGGCTTCTACTACTTCTCGAACTTCCTGAGTCTGTTCTCTGTTGCTCCTCCCAGTAGAAGGTCCTCCGAATATTGTATGTATTACTTCATTGGCTTCGGGGCTGGCTCTTCGGTTTTGACCAGGGTTGTGATCAGCCTTGACTTTCTTGACTTCTGATCTTTCGTCTTTTTTAAGATTACATCCCGTAGGTGCCCTTCCCGAATAAGGGTTTCTATGTAATCTCTAAGCTGAAAACACTTCGAAGTTTCATGCCCGGTCTCTTTATGAAACCTGCAATACTTGGTTGTATCTCTCTGTGTGAATTGTGACTGTCGCCGCGGTTCTTGTACCATATTCTTCACTTCCAGGATGGCTAGAATTTCTTCTTGTTTTTTCTGAAGAGGGGTGTAATTGGTATATCCGCCGCCGTATTTCTCTGTGGACCGTTCGGCGTTACGCCTATTACCCCCATCCTTATTTTTCTCCTTGCTATTCCCTTTCTGTTTTTCTTTTTGATTCTGCCCCTTGGATTCGGTATTTCTCTGTTCGGGCTTTCCTCCATGCATATAGCTTCCTCCTGTAGCTAACTCCTCTTCCTCAGCCAGAGCGTATCCTCACGCCATATCCATCATATCGGCATACCTTGTCAACCGTGCTCTTCTCAAATCGAAGGATAATTGTCCATTCTGCAAGTTATTGGTGAAGGCAGCAATAATGGCTTCATCATTAGCGCTGCCAATCTCTGATACTTCTTGGCCAAACCGGCCCAAGAATTTTTTTAACGACTCGTCCTTCCCCTGTTTTATTTGAGAGAGGTAGGCCACCAGCTTCTTTCTGTGAACGTTGCTCAGGAATTACCTTGAGAAGCTTCTGCTCAACTCGCTAAAATTTCCGTCGCTTGCCGGAGGTAGTCTTCCTAACCATCTTGAGCCTGTGTCCCCAAGTGTTTGTGGAAAGTTGAGACACAACAGGGGGTCGCTGCGGGCATATTGACCCATGGCACTTTTGTAGCGCCTAACGTGCTCCTTTGGATCTGTATCGTTTTTGAATTGTTCCACATGCGGCATTCTGAATCTTTCTGGGAAAGGGGTCCGTAAAATTTCCCTGGTAAATGGACTGTCAAAGTCGTCGTTGGATAGATCGTTGTAACCGTAACGTCTGAAGAGTGCCTCTATCTGTCGCCTATTATTCTCTACTTCTTGAGTCAGGCTCTGGATTGTAATATCTCTGTCCCCTACCGGGCTTCCCTGATGGTTGAACCGTTGGGTGACTGTCATTCTTTCCTCAGATTCTTCACTCTGATGCTGGAACCCTCGTGTGACTCTATGATGACGTTTACGATGGTGTTGATCACTGTCTTCTGATGATGATCGTCCTCTGCGCCAATCGTATTTACGATGTCTGGCACGTACTGTTTGATTGTGATCCAGCTTTTGGTGATTCTCCTCCCCTAGTGTTTTCAGTTAAACCGGATTGATCGGGAAGAGTTCCTTCTGGTTTCTGGCATAGTTATTCCTGGTCCTACCACCATTGAACGGAGCCTTACGGGTGGAGGATTGGGAGTATGCGCTCCTGCGGCCAGTAGGTCAATCCCTTCATTTGCTTCGTCCGTCACTAATTGCTGCAGGCCTCTTGGAAACGCAGCGTAAGATCTCTGCTGGTTGGAGGAACTTGCTGGATCCCTGCCAGGTGTGCAGGTTGGTTTTCTGTGTTTGCTGCAGGATTTTGTGACGTATTGCCAGTATGGAAATCGCCTGGTGATCTTTGGCCATTCCCCGAACTACTTCTGCTTCCAGCCATTGCTTTCTAACAAGTTCGGAGGTTCAGCCCCCTCCTTCTAGCGCCAATTGTTGACGTCGATTTCTGGATTATGCCAGAAAAGCCAACAAGGACTGGATTTTGGCTATTGATTCAAAGAGAAAGAGATGCAGAGAGAGTAAAAAAGACAAGGTTTACGTGGTAAAACTTCGATGGTCTGAGAAACATCCACGGGTGGTTGAATGATCAACCAAGCCAAAATCCACTAAGAGAATAAGATGTTTTTACAAGCTCTCGATCTCCCTTTTTCCCTCTGTATTATTTGTGATTACTGTATGCTATATTGTCTATATCTTTTCGTGCCAGATTATGGGTCTATTTATATGCTTATAGAACCCTAATCTGCTTTGTACAAGTAATACAAGATATTTGTATTTAATTATGATTTGGTTACTTGTTTGAGGTTGATTTGTCTTCTTTCCGGTTTCGAAGTCTCTTTATGGAAATTGAGTGAGATTCTAGTAGCGTAGTTCAATTTGACTTGTTTCCTTATAAGAATGTAGTCTTCGAAAAGGAATCAGGTTGTTTCTTGATTGGGGGACTCTTCTAACTCAAAGGTCCATTATTTGGGATTCCTTCATGAAGAATATCTTCGCGTATTTAAGGACTTAACCCGTACGATAAGTTCTTATTCGGGTTGTACTTACTCCTGAGTAAGACTGTTACCTGATGGTCCCAAGTAGTGCCGTTTGAGCCCGAGTGAATGCGTTGTTTTAGCCATTCCAGAGTAGGTCTTTATTCGGTATATGCTTACTCAGGCTTGCTCCTCTTTAATGATGCCTTGTAGGATATTTCCCGAATGTCCATCTAAGCATACACCTGGTTATTTTTTCCTTCTTGTCAATGACGTGTATGATTAGTAAAATTTACATACAACAAGACACATGTACCAGAAATGAAGAGATTATATTTCTCCGAAAGGAATATTTGTATAAAGAGGCACGTGTACTGAACATTAAAGATATTTCAATAACCCTTGAAGAGGCATCTGGAATACGAAATGTAAATCAATTATATTGATAATATAAAAATTGAGATCACATATTGCTCTGCGTATTATGAAAAATATGATGATGGTCTTAAATTATAAATTGTATATATGTCGACATAGTGGTGAAAAATAAAAGGTAGAGTTATAGTTATTTTAAATTTGAAAATTTTGAACCTGTAGCCCAAATGTTTAATAGCATCAAATTTATTGAATATAATTATTTTTTGTACTAATTAAAATAAAAGGTTTACTACAGAAACCTAGTTTGACAATGAATAAAAATCTTAGAAGGATTTAAATACTTGAAACAAGTAATTGGATACTACATTTTGTATATATTTAATTTAATATAACAAAATGCATGTAGTACATATGCATTTATGAATATTGTGTTGAAATAATCAACAAATTTGATTTCAAAGAAGTATATGTTGATTGTTTGAGGCTTATTAATACTCCCGACGAGCTTACAAATTATACATTTATAAGGAATAATTTATAAAATGAAAAAAATCTTGAAAAATGATATTTAATCTCGATTAATGATCGGGTTGAGTATTTTTCAATTAGCATAATAATACATGAATCAACATATATAAGAAAAGGTCCTGAAGCATTTTTTTATGGATAAAACTTATTGGATGGATGCATTGATGCTTATTAAATAGAATTAATCTTTTCTCATTAATGAAAATGGTAGTGAAGAACCTTTTGGTCGTGAAGTACCAAATTTATGCTCAAATGATGTTTTTTTTAATAAAAAAATGTTATAAATGATAGGTTGCACCAATTTGAAAAGCAACATTAGTAAAGTTCTTCATATAAGATTTCCAAAAGGTTGGGATGTGATAGATAGAAATATCTTAACAAAAATGTTTTAATGAGGCAGTTTTGCACCCCTATTACCATTAAAGGTTAATTTGAGATGTAGATGAATAATGTACTTTTTTCCTCTGCTAGTTTTTTTTTCCCACTGGGTTTTTATTAGCAAAGGTTTTAACGAATCATATTCACTGTATGATTGATGGAGATTAATTCAATGGGGAGTGCTATGAATATAATGTAATTATATATGAATAAATATCCATCAATCCATGGAAGAAACTTTCATCCTTTTGTATTCCCACTAGCTTTATCATAATGATCAATTTTATGATTAATTATAATGTAATTTATATATACTTAATGTAACGTGAGATTGTGAGACTATATAAAGGGTCTCACACCACTGTATTTTATACACTTTTTGATGAGAACAATTGAGGAATAAAATACTTCTCTTTTTAATTATTCTTTATCTCTTATCTTCTATAAGTTTATGTTTTATATTTTTATTTATTCTTAATCAATTTATGATAGTTAGTGGTTTTTTTTAAAGCACTAGTAGGTAATACTAATACACCGGTTAATAACGTAAATTCTAAAAAATATATATATATATATTTATATATTTCTTACATTTGAATTAATTGTTATATACTTATTTAACCTTTTCTTTGACATTTGAACTACTGTAATACTAATATACCGGTTGGTACTTGGTAATGTTCATAAAAAAAAAAATATTTTATTTTTATTTTTTTTTATTTGACAACTGAATTAAATTTTCTAAAATTATTTTTATCTTTTTATTTTACATTTGAATTAAATATTTATTTGATACTAATTAGAACATTTCGATTTCCATATGTGGAAATGGTGAGATATGTCACTTTTTTTTAACGTGTGTTGTGATGATGTCACCCTTTTAATAACTTAAGTTTAAAAGGTACCTATTATGGTGAACTACCCAAATTGTCCATAAACTTTAATTTTTAAAAAGCAACTTTCTGAACTGGTTGGTATCTCCCAAAAAATGTTGTCGAAAAAACTTGACTCTCTCTCTAAAAAAGTTGTCTCTCTCCAGATTCTGCACTAGAAGGTAACAAATATTTATGATCTTCACTTAAATTTCTTTTATGCATTTCAGATATTTTGTATTCATTTCTGTGTGGGTTAACAATGTTGTTAATAGCAAAATTTGGCTAGGGACCAAAGAAGAATTTTCCACTTCCCAGCCTTCCCGCAAGGGTCCAAATTCGGGCTTGTTTGACGGAGTATCCCCGAGATCGAGCTACCACGCGATCCTACAGAAGCAAGGTGAGGCCGCCCATACCATCTGAGCATCTCGCACATGTCTAGGCTTACCAAAAAAAGCCCGACGAGACCGCATCAAGCTTCTTATACCAGGATAAAGCCCGAAGCTAGATCGACGTGAAAGGACCTGGGTCCCCCGACATCGAGGTATCTCGTGACACTCTCCTAGAGCTTGCTACTATCTCTACATTCACTATGAAACCTTCAAGGTGCCGAATTTGTCTTGCAAAGGCCCTCCTACCTCGTCGAGGTATAATCTCGACCTGTCCGAGCATTAAAGGAAGGAGCCCGTAAAGCCTCATCGTCACCAAAAAGCGCCAAGATCCACTGTAGATCATGGCATGGTTAAATCAAGTAGCAAGAGCAGTACTCGAACGTACCACTCCACCCTTCCAGAAGCGATCCAAGGTCGTCTGTTTATGGCAAACACCTTACCAGGGCCTGCTAGCCAAGCCCGCTACCCCGCTAGGAAGCCTGAATTATTAGGTCAAGCTCCATGATAAAGCTCGGCGTAGCTAAACCAAGCTCCCAGCTACAAGGTTGGAACCCTATGGGATATTTCGCCCCTAAAATGGTTTGTACAAGCTCCATAGGAAGACCAGCATCTAGCTCCGTGACAATCGAGAGGTCCTCGGGGGACCCCGCCAGTGTACTGGATCCTAGGGTACCTCGCCCTCAAGAAATATTAAATGTCACCTCGGGTAACCTCCATGAAGTACCTCTCCAAAGTGACAAGCAGAACTAGAACTCTCATCTCAGCAACGTAGGAAGAGAGGATTGACTTCCATGACATTTAAAGTACCATTAATGAGGTCAACCGTATTAATGGAGGCAGTCAACCCAATTAATGACATGATCAACACCATTAATAAAGAGAATATTCAACTCTTTAATGACCGTCATTAACGAAAGAGTCCAAAGAGGAAACAAATACCTTTTCCTCCATGATATCCTCCACAACCTATTCTTTGGGGTCAACTATAACAGAGAATCACCCTTATCAAGGAAAGAAGATTCCGAAGAGGAAACAAACACATCCCCTCCAAGATATTAGCCATGATCTGATCAACTACATTAATGGAAGGATCGTACTCAATAAGGAATGGAAGATTGAAGAATCCTGGACTGGCACGCCAAGGTAGTTACCATTTATAAATATGCCTGTAAAAGGCATAGAAAATCGGGCTCCGATCAATGACAGAAGGCAGACATGTTTCGTTTAAAGATCTCTCGACATCATCAATGTATGAATTACCTTTACCTAGAATATACCGGTATCGGTATACATTCGGCCACCATTGTAAGCTCTCCGGAGCAACTACGTTGTATTACTTCACCATTGTTGTAAGCTCCCCAGAGCATTCTCTGATATATACATAAGGAAGAGTATTCCTCCTTCCTCCGGATACTGCCTTGGGGTTTTTCAGCATGTGATCATTCGTGATGCTTTTTCCCCCTTGGTCAGTCCATCTCCCTCTACAAAAGACTTGTGTATTTCCTATTATCTACTGTGTTACGAATGTGTGTATGCGGGCTAGGAACCGACCTCATTGGTCATAGCTCTCTAATCTTTCTTACATGAGATCGGGAAACAACAACGAAGACCTAAGGAAACGAAGCTATATTCCTACCTCGTTGGACCTAGAGCTCTTATCCTCTCATCTATACGCCAAAGTCGCACGTCAAGATGAGAAGGAACCACCCAGACTAGCTTGAAGGAAGTCAATGAGCTCTCTCGTATCATCTTTGTGGCAGAAATCGAGCTCTCTGACATTGGAGCTAGATAAGCCCCCCTCCTTACTTGCTATCAAGGTCGGGGAATTACAGGAAGGAATCGAGCTCCAGAACCGGGCTCCAAGTACCATGGCGGACTTCGACCCAGACCGAGGATCCGGACCAGGACCGGGACCAAGATCAACCCCTTCACACCAGTAAAAGAACCTCAAGCTCCCCAGATCTACTTTATAAGCACGAAGCCCGACGGGCGGGATGGCTCATCTCCTACCTACCTTTTCATCCTCTTTCATATTCATACAAGATCAGGTCAGGTATCAATGGTACCGACCCCAGCCACCACTTTCGCGGTAGTGGTCTCGAGGGCGTTAATGGGGATTTCTCATCCTAAACAAATTTCCCGTTAACAAATGTATTCATTCCTCGATAACAATGTATCCATTTCAGATTCTGTACTAGAATGTATGAAAATTGAAAAAATCCTTGCTTTTTTCTTGTGTGACCGAGAATATTTAAAGATGAATCGAGCTTATTTTATATTGGAACGAGCTTTTGTTTAGTTTGAAAAAAGCTCGATTATTTGAAAAAAATTCTCGACAAAAAAATGTTCGATCCCTTAGGAAAAGTTCTTGATCCCTGTACAAAAGTTCTCGAACCGTTATAAAAGTTCTCGATAATTTGATAAATAATCTCGATCTCTTAAAAAAGTTCTCGGTACCTTAGAAAATGTTCTCGATCCCTTGATAAAAGTTCTCGTTCCCTTGATAAAAGTTCTCAATAATTTGATAAATATTCTCGATCCCTTAAAAAATTTCTCAAACCGTTAGAACTGTTCTCGATCCCTTAGAAAAAGTTCTCTTTCCCTTGTTAAAAGTTCACGAACCGCCAATATCCATGCCATTAAAATCTGCACCCGTTGGGTCTGAAGGCTCCGTCTCAGTACACCTCCCACCCCCACCCTCCTCCTCGGGATGATCTGTACTAATAGTCAGATCAGGGACAATAGGTAGGTGAACCCTGTCGTCCTGCACATACAGGCTCCCCCCCTCACTTAGGCCTGCGAAGTACGGTGCCACCGCCTTAGCTATTGTGGGCACGATTTTCATCCTCGCAGACATCTGAAAGCTTACTTAGATGAATGTCATTGTTACTTATAGTAAGTAATATAACGATTAACAAATTAAATAATTACCCTAGCAGTAAAAATATTGTCTAGCTACTTCCCTCTAGGTTGTTTGGTCAACTCCCACTTCAACATACGAGGAGAAAGGTCTGTAACCCTTCGAGTCCCGAAATCGACGCTCAGTTGGGGGATCACCTCGAAAGCAAATATCTGCATCAAAGATAAGTACAGTTGTAATCCAAAACAATTTTGGAAACAAAATTTAATGTACATGTTGGAAATCAAATTTCCTACCAAAAGGGCATGTGATAGACCGTAGATGTTGTACCCCTCCACGGAATGTCCAACATCGCCCTGTGACTGTTGGCGTCTCTCCTCATGACGTCGCGGTAACGCATGCTTGAATGAAAAGATAGAATACCTATAGACGTGGGCACCCCACGGGATCGCATCGAAGGCATTGAGGTCCTCTACCAACTGAAACTGCCAAATTGGAATCTTCAATCTCTCGTCCACCCCTATCAATATCCAGTTCAACATGTAAATTAGGCACAACTTCATAGAATTGTACGCCTGTTGAAACTCTCCGCGGGTAATAACAACCCTCAAGTCATCCAACGATACCTCATCGTGTCCAGGAAAGTACCGTTGATGTACGCCATTTTCAACTGCAACATACATACTCGTGTCTGGTACGACTCCAAAATGTAATCCGGTGATGAGGTTAAATTCCACAATCGAAAACCTGACCACATGGTTCCCTAACAAGAACCTCATCTCATCTGTCGGCCCGTCATGGTCCAACTCCCGCAACAACAGTTGATGAATAACACCACCCGAAAATTTTAGCTCCCGGTGCATCAACATGAAATGCCCAAAACAGGTGGCCATGAACCGACGCCGATCCTCAACAACAAACTCTTCAGGCACTCGGTTTAGTGCATCGTCTATAAGGGCGAGGGCTTCAAAATGGTTGTGTCGGGTCAATTTTCCCTTGAACCAATCTCCCTCTGGAGTTTGAAGCAATTCCTTCAACCTACTCGTCATCTGCAATGTCATAGAAACAATACATCAGTAAACTGCAAAAAAATTAGAAAATATTCTCAATCGTTTGAAACAAATTCTCGATACCTTAAAAATATTCTCGATCCTTTGAAAAAGTTTTCGATCCTTTGAAAAAGTTCTCGATCCTTTGGAAATAGTCTCGATCCTTTGAAAAACCTCTCGATCCTTTAAAAATAGTTTCGATCCTTTGAAAAACCTCTCGATTCATTGAAAATTCTTCTCGATCATTTTAAAAAATCTCGACCCTTTGAAAAACATTCTCGATATTCTCGTTCGTTTGAAAACATTCTCGATCATTTAAAAATAGTCTCGATCCTTTTTATAAACCTCTCGACTCTTAGAAAAATCTTCTCAGTCATTTTAAAAATCTCGACCCTTTGAAAAACATTTTCGATCATTAGAAAAAATTCTCGATCCTTTGAAAATAGTCTCGATCCTTTGAAAAACCTCTCGATTCTTTGAAAAATCTTCTCGATCATTTTATAGAATCTGGACCCTTTGAGAAACATTCTTGATCGTTTGAAAAAATTCTCGATCCTTTGAAAATAGTCTCGATACTTTGAAAAACCTCTCGATTCTTTGAAAAATCTTCTCGATTCGATGAAAAATCTTCTCTTCTCGATCATTTTAAAAAATCTCGATCCTTTGAAAAACATTCTCGATCGTTAGAAAAATATTCTAGATCGTTTTTAAAAATTCTCGATCCTTTGAAAAATCTCTCGATTCTTTAAAAAATCTCTCGATTCTTTAAAAAATATTCTCGATCATTTAACAAAAGCTCGATCACTTTGAAAAACATTCTCGATCGTTAGGAAAATATTCTCGATAATTTCAAACAATTTCTCGATCCTTTAAAAATATTCTCGATGCTTTTAAAATGTTATCGATCCTTTGAGAAATAATCTCGATCGTATGATAAATTTACTCGAATCTTTCTATAAAATTTCCTCGATTTCGCTTGAAATATTCTAGATTTTTTTTTTAAATGCTCGATACCAGAATTTCATCTTCCTCATAACATATTCAACCTCATTTCAAACCCAAACCAAAACCACAACCATTGTCAACCTTAATTTGCAATTTCAATCAACAGAACAAGTCTAAAATGCAATGATAAGTTATCAACAACAAATAGATAAATAAAACAAACTGAACTTACCTCTGTTAATCGCTGCGAAATGTACTGTATTCTTGTTCCGGTCAATAAGCTGTCGAATTTCTCGTCATCGGTTTCTTTCTCACTGTTGCTTTTCTCAGACTCACAAAACGACAACTTTCTCTCTTTTTCAATTTTGTCGGGGTATTCTCATCTCTTTACGTTAAATGGTGTCTTTTAAACTTACATTACTAAACTGGTGATATTTGCACAACACCCATATGAAATAGTGTCATTTATTTTTCGAGCCCTTTCCATATTTTATTTGAAAAAAAATCATATATTTTTTAGTATAGAAAGACCGAGGAATTCTGTGGAGATAATGTGAAAGCTTCAGAAATTAGGGTGATATAAGATAAATATAGATGCAGCTATCGACATGGTTGAGATAGACATGCCCAAGGTTTCGGTCCGGTTCCGAACGGAGCCATAATTGAAACCGTAGACCAGCAGTTTCTGTCTCGGTTCCGACCGGTTCGGTTCATTTTTTTTTTACTTATTACTATTATACTAATTTCAAAAAAAATATCAAAACATAAGACATGTAATAGTGTGAAATTGTAAATGAATTTTATTGCGTAAGGCCGTAAGCCAAAATTAAAATTGAAAAAAAAAATACTAAATACATAAATTGAAATAAATGTATAAAACTAAAAAATAAAAATTGGTCTTGCACTTAATTTGTACCAAAATTAAGTTGTCTACGTATCTTCTTGGGGTTTAGAGGAATCAAAGACCACGTAGTTCTTTTATATTTTGTTGCCTTTTACATCTGTAAGTCTGTAACTAACAGCTGTCTTCCGTTCTGGTGCCGGTGGTGTGATCATCAACGAAGAAATCGTAAATCACTTCTGGCTCCATTTCTTGTTGTCTATATTCAGCCTTTATCCAATCATCGACACACACTTGGACTTGAATTGATTCTGGCCTCAAAAGCGACCTTCTTGCTTCCAAAATATGTCCACCAGCGCTAAACTCTTATTCCATAGCCACTGTAGAAACCAGTGTTGTAAGAATCTGTTAGGCTATTATAGAAAGGATTGGGAAGTGCTTTTGATGTTCTCTCCACCAATGTAGAATATCAAATTGATCCACATCATCATCTCCTATAAACTCAAAATTAATACTGTGATAAGTTTCAATCTCATAATATGAGACCGAACTTGATGAAAAAGAAGAAGAACCTCGTAATCTTTTGATATTTTGGGATAACAATGCAGAGCCTGCCCCCAACACTCTAGAAGATCGAGTTTGAGAGACATTTTCAGTTTGTGGAACACTAATGTTCAATGATGAACTATAAATTCTACGATATTCATCATATAATTGATAAAATAATGTCTTAATTGTAAAACAATAAGTATTAATATCTACTTATATACCTAAATAATCATAATAAAGAGTTAAATAATCTGTCAAATTTTCTATTTTACAACGTGGGTCAAAACACAATGCAAACAGATAAATAGTTGGAAACTCCTTATAATAGTCTAACCATTTTTTTTTCATACCTTCAATGCATGCCCCTAATTGTATATCAGATGAACAGTCAGCAAATGCACCAGCAATATTACAATCCTCAACAATAAATAATTTTGTAGTAGGATAATAAATACCTGATAAATTGTCAGTATCACTATTAAAAACTTTTAACAAATTCTAAATTTTTGTACAAACATCCCAGTGGTTGCATAAAGATTGATTTAACTAACATTATATTGTATAAAAGAAACTAATAAATCCATATATTCATAACTTTCACAAAACAATTTATAAGTAGAGTTCCAACGTTTTGGAACATCACGAGAAAATCTAATGGGATGCCTACCTGTCTGTTTACAAAATCTTACTCATGCTTTCATAACATTAGGATGTTTCCACAAATATGAGAGGGCATCCTTAATGGGTTTAATAAAAGCTTGAAGAATTTTCAAACCTTTTTGAACGCATAAATTTAAAACATGGTAAACACATCTTTGATGAAAAAAATTACTATTAAAATAAGGCATGCATAATTCAATTAAAGCAGGAATAACTGTTGTATTATTAGAAGCATTATCAAAACCAATTGAAAAAACGTTGCTTTCAATTTTATACTCTTCAAAAATTATTTTCATATTTTTATAAATATTATCAATAGTATGTGCATCATCAAAAACTCTAAATGCAATAATTCTTTTTTGTATTGTCCATGTAATGATAAGTTACACCCAAGTATGAATACGCTCGCCAATGGTCACTCCATATGTCGGGACATACGGAAACACGACCTTTATAGTTCGCAAAATATTTTTTCAAAATCCTTTTTTTCTTTTGTATAAATATCATACATTGTACATGTGAGAGTGGTTCTAGGGACACGACATACAATAAGATTTAATGCTTTATGATAATATTTAATAAAACCAACTTTTTCACAAAACTAAAAGGTAAATGTTCTACAACTACCATCCTAGTTAATTCTTCTCTATTAGCTTGATCACTATATTTAAATAATTGAGTGTTAGGGGTAGAAAACCTGGAAATTTGAGATTGTGTACACCCCTTGGCATGCTCTGCTAGATGACGGGTCATAATATGCTTCATATATGTGACGTATCCTCCAGATTTAGTCCACTTATATTCTTTAGGGCAGTAATTGCACACCGTCCAACGATTTCCATCCGGTTTCGTAACTTTCTTCATGTGGAGAACGAATAGATCAGATTTGACCCGCTTCTCATCCTTCTCTAACGCCTCTTCAAAATCTAGATTTGTAGTGAATCAAGTATATTTTCTAATTGGCTTGTCATATTACCGGAGCTAGGGCTAGGCTGGCTAGCATTGGGTTCGGAAATTATTAAATGAGGATTTGGATTGGCTAGATAGTTTAGGGATTCAAGATAGACTTGTCATTGCAGGAGCTCGGTCGATGTGCTGGGTGAGGGAGGGGACCGCTGTACGTGGATCGATGTGTCTGGTGGAGGGTGAGCTCTGTTGTTGGGTCGCTGTGCTGGGTAGTGGGTAAAGCTCGGGGATGGGTTGACCCTGATAAGACAGTTGGGAGGTCTGACCGGACTGCTGTATGTGTAGCGGGCATACTATCGTCGGTACGCGACTGAGCTTGAATCTCCGGACCTGCCCTCTCGGTAGACGGGTCATCGTTACGTCCACCTGTCCTGTCTATCCCCCCATATACCCACCTATCATGCCTTGCCTCCGGGACTAAAGTATGGATCAAGAGTTGGTGAGGCATCCCTGTGTGTATGCGTGGTCGGCCCCTGAAGCCCCTGGATCATATCCAATAACACCCGGTGCTGATGCTATCGATCTTCTTCACTCTTCCGGATCATATCCACCAACTCCCGGTGTTGATGCTCTCGATCCTCCTCACTCTTTCAGAGGGCTTCATGCACATCGTTCAACAGATCTTCCTATAGGGCCTGAAATCATGTCAACAATGTTAGTACAAAACTATCAACATGTCGTGTTAATAATAAAACAAAACTTTCTTTTCAACTTACCTCTCTATCACGTCCAACGCCCCCATAGGAATCCCTTGTAGATGTAGCATGTCCTGGGGTGGTAAACCGAACCCGTATATGCCTATGCTTTTCTTGCTGAGAGTCTGTCTGATATCCCTCACTGTCATTGGGCCTTAAAACCCCAGCCTCGGGCTCAGATCCCTCGTTGTCACTGGTCCTATCTGTAAAACCCTACCCTCTATACCACTGTTCCCGTAAAAGGTAGTTTGATCTGGGATCGGAGGCGAAATCTGAAGCCTGTCCTCCTTTACATACAAGCTCCCCCCTCGTTTAGCTCCACATAGTATGGTGCCTCTCTCTCTGCTGGTGTGGGCATCAGTTCATTCCTCTCAAACTTCTGAACTAATGGTTAGAACCATGTAATTGTACACTTACTAACTAATATAAACATTAACAAATTAAATACATACCCTGGCTTAGAAAATCTTGGCCAACTTCTTCCCTCCCAGTTGTTTGATCAATTCCCACTTCAAAATATAGGGAGACAGATCCGTAACCCTCAGAGTGCCGAACTCTTGGCACAAATCAGGGATCACCTCGAAAGCAAATATCTTCATCAAAGATAAGTACAATAAGTATCCATAACATTTAGGACACCAACAATAAAGTACAACTTATAATTCAAAGTTCTTACCAATAGGGCGTAAGATAAACCATATATGTTGTAGGTCTCCACCGTATGTATGTGAGCACCCTTTTCCTGCTGGCATCGCTCGAACCCATCTGGTCGCCCGTCAAGCGCATGCTTGAATGAGTAAATGGAATGCCTGTACACGTGGGCACCCCACAGAACGCGTCGAACACATTGAGATCCTCAACAAACCGAAACCGCCAAACTGGAATCTTGAATCTCTGGTCCACCCCCATCAATATCCAGTTCAGCATATATATGAGGCAGAGCTTCACAGCATTGTACGCCTATCCAAACTCTTCGACGGTGATAACACCCCTTATCACCTACAAAGAGACCTCATCGGCTCCAGGAAAAAACCGCTGATGTATGCCATTCTCCACTTCTGTATACACGGTCGTGTCCGGTACAACTCCAAACCGTAATTCGGTGATCAGGTGAAATTCCACCTTCGAAAACCTCACCGACTGGTTCCCTAACATGAAATGCATCTCATCTGTTGGGCAGTTATGATGCACCTCCCTCAAAAGCAACCGATGAATAACACCACTCGAAAACTTCATCTCCCGATGCATCGTCAGAAAATGACTGAAACATGACGCCATGAACCGCCACCGATCTTCATCTGCAAATTCTATAGGAACCCGGTTCAGCACGTCATCTATATGGGCAAGGGCGCCAAAATGGTCGTGTCGAGTCAATTTGCCCTCGTATCAGTCTCCTTGTGGAGTTTTAAGCAAATCCCTCAACCTATTTCTCATCTACAATGTAACAGAAATACAATATCATTAAACAGAAAAAAGCTCTGAACCAAAATTATAGGTGTCGATCCAATTTAAAAACAGCTCGATCTTATTAAAAAAAGTTCGATCCATGACAAAAAAGCTCGATTCTATAACAAAAAGCTCGATCAAATGTAAAAAAATCTCGGTCATATTAAAAATAAGCTAGATTCCATCACAAAAATGCTCGACCCTTTAAAAAAAAGCTCAATCCCATGATAAAAAAGCTCAATCCCATAACAAAAAAGCTGGATCCAATATAACAAAAAAGCTCGATCCTTTAAAAAAAGCTCGATCCCATAATATAAAAGCTTGATCCAATGTAAAAAAAAGGTCTGTCCTATAAAAATAAGCTCGATCCCAGGACAAAAAAGCTCGACCCTTTAAAAAAATCTCGATTCTATGATAAAAATGCTCGATCCCATAACAAAAAAGCTCGATCAAATGTAAAAAAAGCTCGATCCAATTTAAAAAAAGCTTGATCCCATGACAAAAAAGCTTGACCGTTTAAAAAAAACTCGATCCCATAACAAAAAAGCTCGATCCAATGTAAAAAAAGCTCAATCTTTTTAAAAAAAAAACTCGATCCCATGATAAGAAGGCTCGATCCCATAACAAAAAAGCTCGATATGTAAAAAAAGCTCGATCCAATGTAAAAAAAATTCGATTCTATTGACAAAATCTCGATCCCATTCAAAAAAAGCTCAAACACTTACAAAAAAAAACTAGACTTATCAAAACCTAATTTTCACAAAAAAAAAGCTCAACTCAACTACAAAAAAACTCGATTCTCCTGTAAAAAGTCTCGGTAACCCAGTATTCCATCTTCCTGAATAGATATTCAATCAAATTTCAAACCCTAACCTAAACCACAACCACTCTCAGATCTCTATTTTAACCCTAATTTACAATTTCAATTAACAAAACTCAAATCTAACATACAATGCAAGTTATCAACAACAAAAACAAGAAAAAAAAAACAAAATGATCTTACCTTTCTCAATCACAGATGTTCTCGTGTACTCTCGTTCTAGTCATTTCACCGCTGATTAGCTTCCCGTCGATTTCACTTTCACTTTTCTCTGGCTTAGAAAATGACAAATTTATCTTTGTTTTAATATTTCAGGGTATTTTCGTCTAATCACATTTAATGGTGCCTTTTAAACAAACATACATTAGTAAAGTGATGATATTTGCACAACATCCCCTCTCCCCCCAAATAGTGCCAATAATTTTTTGAGCCCTCTAGATCTAATAGACGTTTATTATGTACTTCAATTCGAGAAGAATGTAATTTCAGTTTCTTGTTTAAATAAATTTGGTTATTTGCTTACTTTTAATAAAGGTTTTATTATTAGTAGGAATAACAAATTTTCTTTGCAAAGGTACATTAGAAAACGGTTTATTCTATTTGCATAGCAATATCTCTCACTTGTTAGACACGGAATCAACGGAACCTAATCATAAAAGAGTAAAATTATCAAAAGATGAAACCTACCTATGACATTTGCGCCTAGGTCATATTAACCTTGATATGATCAAATGATTGGTTAGTGATGAACCTTTTAGTGACTTAAGGGTTGATGATCTACCAACTTGTGAATCTTGTTTGAAAGGTAAGATGACTAAAAGGTCGTTCACAACCAAAGGCACAAAAGCCACTGAATGTTTAGGATTAATACATACTGATGTGTGTGGTCCTATAAACATTCAAGCTAGAGGAGGATATGAGTACTTCATTACTTTCACAGATGATTACTCGAGATTTGGCTATGTGTATCTCATGAGACATAAGCCAGATACTTTTGACATGTTCAAAGCATTTAATGCTGAAGTAGAAAATCAGCTTGAGAAACACATAAAAATCTTAAGGTTTGATCATGGTGGAGAATATCTATCTAGTGAGTTTCAGCAATATCTTATTGATAATGGGATAATTTCTTAATTTTCTATGCCAAGTACACTCAACAAAATGGGGTGGCAAAAATGAGAAATAGAACTCTTTTGGATATGGTTAGGTATATGTTGAGTTATTCAACGCTTCCTAATTCTTTTTGAGGATATGCTTTACAAACTGCTATGTATATTCTAATTGATGTACCATCTAAGTCAGTTCCTAATACACCGCATGAGTTATGAACTGGGCAAAAACCTTATCTACAACACTTAAGGATATTTGGATGTCCTGCACACGTGTTAAAAGGAAAGACAAAAAAGATAGAGTTCCGTTCAGAAATATACATATTTGTAGGGTATCCAAAAGGAACTAAAGGATTATTTCTATAGTCCTTCAAATCTTAAAGTACTTATTTCTACGAATGCTAAATTTCTAGAAAATGACTATATGAATAATTTTGTGCCTAAAAGTAGAATTGTCCTGAATGAACTTTCAGGAGATACAATTCTACAAGAGGTTTCACAACCTAGCCCAATTGTAAGTTTCGTACCAACACAAGATCAACATCCTACCACTCCTCATCATAGTGGGAGGGTTAGTAGACAACCCGAGAGATACATCGGTCTAAAAGAATCATTAGAGAATCTCCCACATGACAATGATCCTTACATATACAAGGAAGCCATGAAAGATGTTGATTGTCACCATTGGCAAAAGGCAATGTAATCCAAAATTGCATCCATGTTAAAAAATAAAGTCAAGTCTCTTAAGGACTTGCCTAAAAGGATAAAACTCATTGGGTGTAAGTGAGAATGCAAGAGAAAGAGAGGAATGGATGGAAATGTGGAAACCTTAAAAGCTAGATTGGTAGCTAAATGTTACACATAGAATGAAGGTATCGATTATAAGGAAACATTTTCTCTTGTGGCCATGCTTAAATCCATTAGGATACTCTTATCCATTGCGGCATCTCTATACCTAGAGATTTGAAAAATAGACATCAAGACAACTTTCCTTAATGAAAGTCTTGATGAAAGCATCTAAATGATGCAACCAGGAGGATTCATTAAAAAGGGCCAAGAGGAAAAGGTTTGCAAGTTGTAAAGATCCATATATGGATTAAAGCAAGTATCTAGATCCTAAAACATAATGTTCGAGCAAGCTATGAAAAGTTTTGGATTTATCCAAAACCTTAATGAACCATGTGTATACAAAAGAATCAAATGCGACAAGTTGGTAGTCCTAGTTATTTATATTGATGATATACTACTCATCGAAATGATATAGGTGTATTGAAATCAGTAAAAGAATGGTTAGCAAAACAATTTGATATGAAGGACTTAGGAGAAGCAAGTTATATTCTTGGTATTCAAGTTATAAGAGATAGAAAGAATAGAACGATTGCATTATTCCAAGATTCATACGTAGATAAAATCTTGTCTAATGAACAAACTCCTAAGAATGAACATAAAGAGCGATTCATGAGTAGGGTTTCATATGTCTCGGCATTTGGAAGTCTCATGTATACAATGCTTTGTACTAGACTAGATATTTGTTTTGTTGTTGGCATAGTTAGCAGGTTTCGACTGAAACTTGGACCTGATCACTGAATGACAGTCAAGTATATTTTCAAGTATTTCAGGAGAATGTGAGATTATATGCTTGTATACTCTGGAGGGGATTTAATTCCCGTTGGATAAACAGATTCTGATTTTCAGTCGAATTATGACTCTAGAAGGTCAACATCAGGATCCATGTTTACTCTTTGAGGAGGGACAGTCATATGGAGCAGTATCAAGCAACCTTGTATTACAGATTCCACCATGGAAGCTGATTATTTTGCCGCATGCGAAGATGCTAAAGAGGCTGTCTGGCTCCACCGATTCTTGATTGTTGCAAGTGGTTTCGATGCGAATAAGTTGATCACTGTCTATTTTGACAATAGTGGAGCAAAGTCTAATTCGACAGTGTTAGGATTTTGCTCGATAACAAGAGTGTAATAATATATCTGACAAACTGTTGTTGGGCTCCAATGGTTTTTTTTTTTAAAAAAAAATCAATTTTTTTGTTTAAAAAAAATGGATTGGAATCGGTACCGAATCGCCGAATCCTGACCGGTTTTTTTCGGAGACGAACTGGAACCAATCCTTCAGTCCCACAGTTACGGTTCTAAAACCGGTTACACGGTTCTGGTTACGGTTACGGTTACGGTTACGGTTACAGTTCATTTCACACGGTTTCGGTTTAGTTCCACAGTTCGGATCGAACCGTGGTCATGTCTTATAAGGGCCGGTATTATTATTTTAAACATTTATTATTTCTATTGGATGTAATATTGATTTTTTTTATTTTGTTTTTCAAATTTTGAAAATTCATTACGAGCATTTTTATGTTTTGTTTATTTTATTTTAAAAAAAAAAACTGTATTTCTTTATCATATGTATTTTTACAGGGTACAACTATGTCCCTCTTAACAGTAGATGTATGTTTGGATTTCAGGAATCAATAAAATTCTATCATATCTTCGAGGTTTACTTAAGAAAAAATTATTCTAAAACATTTTGGTATTGAATCAAGATTACGTCTTTATATGTCTCTCAATTCTGAGAGTAAATATTTGAAGTTAAGCTTGCATCTAATGATTGATATAGGCGGGAGCCGTAGGATGAAAAAGAAAAATCCTTTTTTTTTTAAAGTAAAATCTAAAATGAAGTAAAGTCTAAAATGGAGACTGCAGCATATGTTATATCTATATTTTTGAACTATTAAAATTTAAAATTTGAAAAAGGGTAGCATGATTCGAACTCAATCTCATGACGTGAAATTGAGTTCACTTTTGCTCACCCATTTGAGGGGTAAACATTTCCCCTTCCTGTAAGGATGATATGTGTTTAGGGATAGACTCACCTTAAGGTTCGGTGAGACCCGTATCCTATCTCAATTTTTTTAAAAAAATTGATTTTCTTTACATATATATATATTATAACATTTATAATAACATATTAACTCATAGCACAATTGATATTGTTTCCCTTTTCTCGTTTGAAGGTTAAAGGTTTTTTTTTTCTTTAATTCAATTTTATCCTATAATTTTAAATTTAATTTTATATTAAATTATATATTATTATTTTAAACTTTTATTATTTCAAATAGTTTAGTGTGATATACCTAACGTATTCAATCAATAAACCCTAAACAATTAAAAAAAAACATATTTAGTAAAATTTATTAATCAATTATTTTTGTATACATTTAAAGTGAATTCATTATAAATACAAAAAAAAAATCTTATTATAAAATTAGAATGTAATTTATTATTTAAGAATAAATATTGTAATTTTTAATTGTTTATGTTGTTTTTCTTGTTATTTTTTAATATTTTGTTTCTTGTTATATATATATATATATATATATAAAATATTATTTAATTCATTTTAAATAAATGTTCTATTTATTTTATGTTATCTAAGCTTTGTTATACTTTCAATTTTTCTTTATATATAACAATTTTAGTTAAAAAAAAAACTCATTAAATTTTCAGTATTTTTTTTTATATAATTGTTATTTTATTTAAATATCACACCTGATTATACTTTCTGAATCCACCATTGCATGTGTCCTGGAGAGGTTAAATTTATCCGATACATTTTAAAAATAATTTACTCCTCTTTAGATACATATCATCCATACATGAAGATGACGATGTTTAACCATCCTCATGGGATGAGAAAAAATGTACTCCGTGAAATTTGTACGGACTTGCCATAAGATCATCTCAACTTCAACGGCAGAATTTTTTTTTTTTTTTTTTTTGTTGGGACGCGGAATTGATAAATCCTTTTGGTATCTTTTAAGATGTGGTACGTGGGGTTAGGGTTAGGGTCCGGATATAGATGTGGAAGTCAAAGGGTTGGAGGTTGCAGATGGAAGACTGGAAACCGATCATTTTTTTCATGGTGGAGGGACCCAAGAGCGAGCTGGAGTTGACCCTTAGCCTCTTCTTCTTCACTAATTAAAGAAGCTTCTTTCTCTTCTCTCTCCAATAACTTAACACACAGATCTAAGCTATATATATATATATATATATAAAGCATACGTACACTTGTAATTTGTTTGCAACTTTCCTGTACTTTGCATTGCTCATGCATCTTTCAGATCATTAGTATATATCAGAAAATACAGTATAAACGTACGCGTATCAAAAGAAAAGATTTAGATTTGACACCAACTTATTATAAATCAATTATTAGATATCATGCACTTCCATGCTGGCATGCTCAAAATTAGATAGGGTTTCAAAATAGCCGGTGTTAACCGATCAAAATAGTTGTAGTAATATAAATGGGTTACGCCAAAATCTTAATATATGCCGGATGGAACCTTGCTATTCAAAAAATGTATGTTATAAAATACGTATTTCAAAAATTTATAATAAATAAAATAAAAAATATTCTATAATATATTTACTTCATTACTGTTTTTGAGTGGTAACCTATAAAGAATCACGTTATTAAATTAACGATTAAGAATCAATATAATTAAAAAAATTCTTTCATTATATATCACCATACAACTTGCAAGAAATCCATCACCATACACTATATATAGTTATGCAAGTCTTCCACATATAATACAAATAAATCATCAAAGAGATGCCGAACATTTACAATATTTCACTATTTTATCATTTCCATTTGTTTTTATATATATATACCATTTGTAAATGTCTTATTTAATGATTGGTTTGATAGTAAAATCTCTTACATATATATTATAGGGGTTGTCGGTTCGAGTTCTTTCTCCTTTTAAAAAAACTCAAATTTATATATATATATTAAGTTTTACCATTAAATCTCATTGAACGTGGGTGAGTGGTGACTTACTTAACTACCTAGTTGTCAAACATTTAGACTTGTGATTGAGTTTGAGCTAATTAGAAGTTGAAATCTATTATTAACTTTGTAATTTAATAATATTATTTTTCAAAATCCTAAACGGGTTGTAGCCTGAAATACCTCCGCCACTACTATAGGTGCATATAGAATTCTTTCTCCAGAAGCACTTAATTTCTATGTATATAGAAGAGCATTGATCGTGCAAGATTCTCCATATTTTGTCATACGATATTTGATATTGTAATGTTAATGACTTATAGATTTGAGATTTTTTACAAAAAAAGGTTACGTTAAACATGTGTAATTGAATACTTATTCCATTAAACATTCTAGATTGATTAGCGTTCGACCTACTGAATTATATACGAAATTATAATATGCTCTCTACATATTCTATTTAGACGTTAAATCCCTCGAATGGTTAAAATTTGATAGAAACTGTTGTAGAAACTGTTGTAACCTGTCCCTTAAATATAAAGAGTTCTATCTCTATTCCATCCTTTTAGATCAAATTTAAATAATTTAAAGGGTTTAATACCTTTTTTATATATATATATATATATATATATATAAAGCAGGTTGTAACTCTATGTATAGTCAACATTCTATATGAAGATGGAAAAACCATGTACACTGAACATGTGTGAACGGCTACTTTAATTTATTCTGTCTGTTTATCCCTGCTTTAATTTTGTGTTCTACAAAGGTGCGGCTAATAATTCTCTTTGTTGAAGTGTCATTCCAGTACAGTACTCAAAAGATATTTATGTTATGGGTAACACTTTTCAGTTTGTCATAAATACTGTTAGCGAATAAATATTTTTATATATATATAAATCTTCCACTCTTAAAATTCTTAATAAAAAGACAAAATTTGCCATAGTTATATTTTTATGAAAGAATTGTAAATGCTTTAAAATTCAGAAACAATTTATTATTAAAAAATTTAAATTTAAAAAACAGTAAAAAAATTATTATAAAAATGAAGATACTTTAAAATCTTAAAATTATTTTTTATTTTATATCTTATTAAAAGTATTATCTTGAATTAATTTAATTAAATTATTTTTATAAAAAAATATCTTTATTTTTAAATTTTAATAACTAAGGATAATTTACTCTTTTTAATTAATTCAATTTTAAGAGTAGGGACCGTTAGAGTTAAGTAGATAAAATCATATTTGATCTCTAATTATATTTATATCAAACTTTAGAAGAGGTCAATATATTAACCACTTTATATTATTATTCTGTTCAAATTTTAAACTATTATTAGAATTATCTAATAAGATTTTCTTTTGTAATTTTTTTTCCCTTTGAGAATGTGATAATAATTTAGACTTCATAATTAGTTCAGTACATACAAAGAAAAAAAAAACAATGAATGAATATAGTTATATATATATATATAGTCCTTGTCGACCTCTACCATGGTCCACCCATGTATATAATTATGGTTGACCACACACACACATACATATATGTATGTGTGTGTGTGGTCAACCATAATTATATACAGGGGTGGACCATGGTAGAGGCCGACAGGGGCCATAGCCCCTCCCCCCAATGATTTTTTGATTTTTTTTTAATATTTTGAATTTTTTTTAAGTTATTATTTTATTATTAAAAAAACAATAGTAAGATCTATACTCTATGGTTTATATACACTTCTCTCACAAACCTTGAAATCATCACCAGGTTTGTGGATCTAGATCTCTGGAAAATCTAATGGTATGTGGGCTAAAAATTACAAGAAGAACATAAATAAGAGCGAGATTAGATCCAAAAAGAGATAAATTAGTTATATAGAGAGAATTGTAGAGGGATTGATTTTTCAATACATCAAAGAGGAAAACATAAAATCCAAATTGAAATCCATCAAATCCCTAATTCCCAAATCTTCTTCTTCGATCATTTCTCCATTCATAACAAACACAAAATCCAAATTGGTCTAACACCCACTATCCACTCAAGCCCAAAATCATCATCTCGAATCCCTCTTTGTCTCTCGAATCTTTATCCCTCTGTCTCTCACTCATTCAACAAGAACACCAACCTAGAAACCCATCACACACCATCGATTTGGTTTCGGTTGACACATCACGAGAGAGATTTGGTGAGAGTTGTATTGTTGGTGGTGCGATCTTAAGATCGAGATTTGATGCTTGGATCAGTTTGGTGGGCGGTGATAGTGATTTGGTGCTTTGATTCCTTTTTTTCTTATGTGTTTCCATATCCACAATTTTTTTAAATTTTTTTTGTTCTTTTTTATGAAGAGATTTGGAGATTGTATCTCCACAATCCATGGATGGTTCATGGATGTGTGGTGAATCAATGTGCTTGGTGAATAATGATATGAGTTTAATTTGTGTGATGATGATCTAAGAAGATGATGATCTGAGAAGATAATGAGATTGGTGGTGGTTGAAGATAGAGAGATTTCTAGGTTTAGGGAGAATTGTTTGGGGAAAGAGAAAGAGTCGTTTGGAGAGAGAGAGGATTTTTTTTTAGTTTTTATTTTTGTAATTATGTTTTTACAACATTGTCCTTCCCATTTAACGGTCAACAACTCAAATGGATGGAAAAACCGAAAAGGTAACAAAATAAGCGTTTCTAATGTTTCTTTGATTTTAAGGGGGAAAACGACTACTATGGTCAAACCTTATCATCGTCTTAACAATATGACAAACATCATGGGGGGTAATAATTTTCTAATCAGGATGGTCCTAAAAAACCTACAGAACATTTGTTTTGTTACATTTCGTCTGTAATGTTATAGAATCAACACCATAATCAGAGGCGAAGGTAAGGGGGGGCCCATAGGGGCCATGGCCTCCTCAACCAATTTTTTTTTTCTATTCTATCTATATAAAAATATGTACCATTAAAAAAAAACTTTATACAATACATAAAATGTGATATGATACATATATAAAAAAAGTAGATGATAATATTATCTTGTCCATTTATTATTTTAATAATATAAATTAACTAATAATTTTTGTTTCCATAATTTCGTTGACCATGAAAATAGGAAACAAAACCAATCTATTTAATATTTTAATTTTCTATTATTTTATACATTATCATCTAATCTAGTGTGTATTTTTTTTTATTTTTTAGATTTCACTAAAACAAACTAAGTAAATATTGAAATCTTATAGTGATTACCTATATTATTTATTTTGTTAGGTTAATTACTAATATGAATTTGATAAATTTATTTTATTAGTTTATTATTTACATTTTATTCAAAATTACTATAAGTTAATTTGGTTTGATATGAATTTTATAAAATTACATTACAAGTATGTAAATAATTGTTAATTAAATATATTGATGGTATAATGATATTTTAATTAAGTTACTGAAATTTATATTTTATGAGTCAGGAACTATTAAAATATATTTTTTTCAGTTATACATACCGTTAAGAATATACCTAGGTTTTACAACAAAATAAGTGATGTTTTCTCATACACTATTTTAATTATGTAATTGAAATGAAAATTACGAAGAAAATTAGATCGATTTGGTTATAAATAATTTTCTAGTTATAAAATAGACATGTTACACTTTAATTAATCAATGTCTATTTTATATATTTATTTATATCATTACTTTTAACATCAAACGGTATCACATTTTATTTAAAAGTATCATATATGGGATTATACATTTTTTTGTACGATAAACCTACTGATATTATTTAAAAACTGTGTGACCTACGATATTAATTTTTATTTTGACACCTCAAAGCCAAAAGTCTGAATCCAAAGATAGTTTCACGCTGCTTTTGGGATCATGAGGTGACCAAGTGAGTGGTCAACAAAAGGATGATGAATAGTTGTATATATATGCAAAAAATGTAAAGAGGTTTTTTAAAGGTAATAGGATAAACATTCTAAGATCAGAAAGGAATTTCAACTTAAGGATAAATTATTCATTTAATTATTGTCCACCTCCATTGTATTAATGCATGATGCAAGGCTATTTCTCTTCTAAGTATAAGTTGATTTTGTTGAGCTTTACTCTTTTAGGTATAGATTTCGTGATACTTATTTTTAGGATACACATTGAGAATAATAATTTTCTATCGTCGTGTTGCAAAGCAGATTTACTCTAATATATACCATTTTGTGAATTTAATATTAGACATACGATCATTAACATTTTATATACAATCTATCTAATTGGCATTAATAGATTGTAGGTATCAATAAGAAGATAGGTGAAAAATAGTAGATAGAGAAGTCTTAGGGGTCGTTTTTTTTTTGTCTGAAAACTGAACAGTCATGAATTTTTCTAACGACTGAATAAGGACTAAAATCTGAACCTGAATGACATGTTTGTTTATTTTTTTTTTCACATCTGAATGTATTGTTAACACGTTTGTTTTTTAAAAGTAAAATTGTCTGAATATAAGTAATTTTATATTTATACCTATGTTAAACAATTATATATATAATATGAAATAAAAACAATTCAAAAATAATAATCATATATGAACACATATGATCATGATCTTCATCTCTGATTACAAACAAACTTCATTTTTCTAAGAAAAGAAAATATATTTTTTTTTCAAAAAATAAAAAGGATATCAAGAAAACTCGTATAAAACACTATAATATATATATATATATATATAGTGATTATGGCTTTTTTTTAAAACTATTTAAAATAAGCAATATATTAAAATAAAGATTTCTATACCATATGTAATTTTGAAGAAATTGGAAATATGTTATATATGGAGGATAGTATCGGAAGAAAATATTTTATATTACATTTAATGTAATTCAGTGATTTGTAATTAAGTTAAAAGTCAAGATTTTTTACTTTTTATTTTAAGTTGTTTTTTAGGATTTTTAAATTGTTTGACCACTTAAAAAAACAAACAAAACAACTTAATAATTATAATTCAGACCCATTAAATTTTGAGTGGAAAAAATAAACAACCCCTTAGGCCCCATTTGGTATTGCTTTTGAGAAGTTAAAATCTGATTATTTAATAATTTTGATATAAAAAATATATTTGGTAAAATTTCCAAAAGTGATTATTTGAGAATCTGGAATGATTTGACAACAATTTTAAGAAGCAAGTGCGGATACTTTCACAAAGTGATTAGGATAGAATTTACTGTTTGATTTAATGAAAATTTTTAAAGACTGAAATATCCATATTGACTTAACATGAATACAAATATATCTTATATTTAATTTTATTTGTTCATCATGGATTAAATATAATATTAATTAAAAGATTTTTAAAAACAATTTGTTCATATTCTCAACCCAATTCTGGAACACACTCAAACTTAGAATTTAGAACAAAACCCTAAAACTCATCTTTTTTTTTTCTCCACCAATTTTCTTTTTTACCATCAAACTCATCCAAAAATGCAATCAATAAAATTATATATAAAAAAGTTATAAAGATTGAAGTGTTGTATTGAAAAGAAAATAAAGGAATAAAGGAAGAATCATCCAATTTTTATTTATTTTTTATTTTTTTAGATTTGGTGCTGTCAGACCTTAGATTTTTCGGTTGCCATGAGAGTTTGAGATTAAGAGATATGAAAAGAATTTTTTTGCTTTGCTTGATAATTCAATTTCATGTCTGTTTTAGTTATTTTGTAAAATCACAACAATTAAAGGTAAATTTTACCAAACGCATGAATACTGCTTTTTAATCCACAACAGTTTCAACTGTAGCATTAATCAAACAGTTGTCTGATTAACTTCACATCAGATTATTTCTTCAGCACAACTAACAGTGATTATTTAAAAAGTTACATAAATAACAAACTGGTATATGAAAATCATTCATGACCCACTGTAGCCCTAGCCCTAGCCTGGGGTGGACCACCTTGGAGACCAGCAGGGGCCATGGCCCCTTGGCCCACTGAAAAAAATAATTTATATTTAATATATTATACAAAAAAATGATGAAATTTATATTTTAGTACTATAAATTTTAAGTTTTTATTATTTGACCCTTCCAATTACATCATACTAGTTCCGACACTAGTCCTAGCTAATTGGCATCTTTTTTTTTTCTTTTTGTAGCTTGTGTTTGTTTTGCATACTCAAACCAAAATTGCCTATTGAATTTGGTGTGTTCCCACAGCTGGAAATTTAAAAGAAGATTACAATTTTGACAAAGCCTTCATTGCATCTTCATTCTTCCACGGATCAAACAAAAAATTGTGGGCCTAATTGGGGCGGTTGCTATTTCACATCAGACATTACCACTTTGTATATATATGAATCGCGTGTCAAATCAAAATATCGTTATCATTTAGCATTGGACTGGTGAATGATTATGGCCCATTGATCAAGATTTGATCATGATTATTAATTGTTTTAGGTTCAGAAGAATAGGTAACAAAAAAAAAAAAAAAAGATGACCAAGAGCCAGAAACAAGCCATCTGTCCCCAAATAGCTATGTATCATAAATTCATAATACAAAAATTTGGCTCTCTCATACATAGAAGCTTTCTAGTACCGGATACTGGATTGTAAGAAATTTCCAGGATGCCACATGACAGTTGGATTGGCCCAAGTACACAAAGAAAAAAAAAATACGAGAGAGCGGAGGTTGGCAGGTGGGCCAGTGACAATGGAAAGGGCAGAGACTTTGATAACCGGTGGGCCTATGACAATAGAAACAGAGATGAAATAAAAGAGATTTTAATAACTGGTGGGTCCATGGCAGTGGAAAAAGAGATTGGTGGGCCCCGCTTTAATTTTTTCTTTTGAAATTCATTTTAGCCGTTTGATTGTTTCAATCCAACGGTGAGGATGGGATTCCGAAAATTTCGTTTCGATATAAGAGATTTTAATAACTTGTGGGTCCATGACAGTGGAAAAAGAGATTGGTGGGCCCTGTTTTATTTGTTTTCTTTTAAAATTCATTTTAAGGGATTCCGAAAATTTCGTATATATATATATATATTGGAAATTGTTAAAATTAACTATAATTATTATAGAAATTTTATTTTTAATAATATATAAAAAATTATTTGTTAATAGCCGTTTTTTTTTTAAATTACTTGAATACCCCCATATAAAAACTATCCTTAAACATTTTCTCTATATTTTCTCTCTCCTTTCCTCTCTCTCTCTCGTCGGCGGTGTGAAGGCGAACCATCACCGACATCCTTACGAAGGCCGGCTAACCGTCGCCGGCCTCCTCTCTCTCACCCAACCTCTCTTCTCTCTCCCCATAGCTCTCTCTCTTTCACTCACCTCTCTTTCTCTCTCCTTTCCTTTCTCTCTCACACGTCGTCGATGGCTTGCTAGAGTGCCGTTGCCTGAGCTTCATGACCGTTCAACAACGCCGTCAAGCTCCCCCTCCGCCGGCGATTAGATCTGCTGAAAAAAAAGAAAAGAAAACGAAATACTAGAAACCCAGAACATTTCAAGTTTGAACATTTCAATTTAGGCAACATTTCAAGTTTCAAAATTTGAAAACAAAAAAATTAAAAACCCAGAACATTTCAAGTTTCAACTTTCAATTTAATCAAGATTTCAAGTTTCAAAATTTCATTTTTTAAAAACAAGATTTCAAGTGTCAAGTTCCTAGCCATGATTTCAAGTTTGGTTCCAGATTTTAGTCATAATTTCAAGTTTTCTTTCAGTTTTAACGAAAAAATCAAATCCAGGGGTATTTTTATAATTTATAGATATACACTGATTTTTTTTTTAAAAGTTGCTATTAACAAATAAATTTTCGTATGTGGTTAAAAACAAAATTTCCATAATAGTTGTTGTTTTTTGTGATTTTCTCTCATATATATATATATATATATATATATATATATAGTTATTTTAATAGGATCACATTGAGATATTTTATCCAGAACCATCAATGGATAAAAGTTTTCACTTGAAGACAATCAGAGAGTCCATCTCAGGATTGAGATAAATGATGGACTTATGGTTACAAGTGTTATCATTTGATCTATCAATGAGTACGATTATATATCATAGTCTATTCTCGATAATTTGGTGGTATTGGTATTCATTTGTTAATCGATAGAGGACTTCATTTATAGATATGGACATCGTGACTCTATTTATTAAATGAGACTAGAATATCATTATATGAATGTTTTGAGCTATTGAATATTAAATCTTAACGTTAAGTTTTCAATAGTGTCTATTGAAATATGGTTTCTGGACAAGTCAAAATGCCTAAGTTCAAAATGTGGTCATATGAGTAAATATAGTAACTATGACAGCTATATGCGGTCTATGAGCTCTTGACGATTACTGGTATTCTTCACGAGGATACACTATCTCCATTAAGATTGTCTATGGTACGAATGAGGAATATTAACTTATTCTATCTTAATTTAAGAGTTCAATTTTAGTTCTTTAGTATAATGAACTAAAATTAATAGATCGGACCTAAGTGAATCATTTGTTGATTGTGATTAGGTTATGTCTATTGGAGCTTAAATTTAGATAGCCCGCCATGATCCTCAATTCACACGAACTTGCATGGATCACTTGATGTATTCTACCGGACCAATTTATGGGTCAATTTAGAATTGTATTAAGGCATGTAGACTTATTTCTTTTAGTAAGATTGAGTCTAGTTCACATTTGGATCTTTTATTGAGGTCCAATGGATTTAGTAAGATAGAAAAAAAAAAATATATACCCATGTATGGACTTGGGCGGCAAGACTAAATATAATAGCATATTATATTGTTTTATTTTATTATTTAATTAAATGAAAAGTAATTAATTTGTTAATTAATTAATTATTTAATTATATAATTAAAAGTCAAAATATTTTTCATAGTAGAAGAAAGTCTCCTAGTGTCATATTATTGTAGGTAGTATGATAAATATCAAATACTATATTTGATAAGTAGATAAATAAAAGGAATTTATTTATCTAGTCAAATTATGAAGTATTTGATTTCTATCAAAACTCTAATTGACAATTGGTCAAATTAGGAAGTTTTGATATAGTCACAATTTAATTTATATTCAATAATTGGTTATTGAATAAATATACTATTGAGTTGGATTAGGAGTCTTAGTGTGGAAAAGAAATATTCTTTGGGTGATGATTCTTGGCCACCAAGTAAATCCTCCTGGTGAGAGGATTCTTGCCCAAGTAAATCATCCTTAGGAGAGGATATGGACACCTTTATATGCTCCTATGTAGATTTCGGCCAGGCTAATATAATTCTAAGATAAATTTCGGCCAATATAAAATTTTGAGAGAGAAATTTAGTTTTTGCTCTAGATAAAATTCGGTAAACTGATATAAATAGTGTGTAGAATTCGGCCAAGCATAGAGAAAAGAGGGAACGTTTTTGTGTTCGATAGTGCACTAGTATCCTTTACATCAAAAGGATTTTGTGTACAAAAATCGAATCGGATTCACGCGAGTTTCAATCAAATATATTAATAATTCACAGTGACCAAACATTCTTGGGTTTTCTCTGGGAGGATTTTTGTGATTAAAAAAAAGATTTTGTTTGTTTCCATCCTCAGATATATAATTCAAAGAAAGGGAGCCCACATTCCAAGGTGATTCACGTTCGTGATTGGATTGGAAGATCTTACGGATTCAATTTGGTGCAACTTCAATCGCCACGATAAAAAAAGGTACTATATACCTTAATTAATTAAGGGTTACGATTCTTTCTTTTAAAGGGAAAATTTTAAATTATACTCAAACCCCTTTTTTCACTTCTGCCACTTTTGATTTGATTTTTCTCTATAATTGGTATCAGAGTCTGGTTGCACCATTGATTAATTGATGTATATATACATGACTTTATTTCTTTTTATTGTAAATTTATATGTTTTAGAAAGAGATGATACTCTAGGTATTCACATATATATTTACATTGGAATGTATGGATATATATATATGTTTTTATAATATGATTTGTTATTGCTCAATTTTGGTCACAGAATTTCAATGCATTTTTGCTTTGGAATTGTAACAAGAAGGGTGATCTATCTTCACCATAATTTCCTTCTTGGTAGTTTCTAAGTTTTTTATTTTATTTTATTGTTGCAATAAAAAACATTATGTTGTAATATATTCAAGTATCAAAGATTCAAAGATGTGAAGAATTGGAAGCAACCGGAACAAGTTTAGCACCTTGCGTGCCTTAGCAACAAGCGTGCGCGCGAGTTAGCACGCAGTTACGATTGTTGTGGTATGGGTTGCGCATGGTAGTCCTATGGATGCTATGGGCTGTGCACGACAGCCCTATGGATGCTATGGGTTGTGCATGGCAGCCCTTTATGGTGTTGTGGGGTGCGCATGCCCATGAGAGGCAGCTAAGGGGTGTGAAAATGAACGAAAGCCACATGAAGACTTGTTCACCAAGAAAGAAGTTTTTGTATTCCAAACAAATATAATTTATTTGTTTTTCTAGGACGGACCAAAATTGTGGCTATTTATTTTTTCATAAATATTGCAATGTTTGTCACTATTTGATAACTTGTCATATTGAATAGGAGTGCCACTCATATATCTCTTTCGATATGAATATGCATTGAATGGTTTAGGTATCTAATTGACATCTACATAACTTGGTAAATCATTCTACGGAATTCGATCACATGCCTTAAAAAATTGAGTGGGAGAAGGTGTTTGGAACACCTACCACCTCAAAGTTTAGTTGAGCTTTATGCTTCGTGTGATAACCCCCTAAGGGTATTCATGAATGAAATTTAGCAAGATACTTTCTTACAAGGATATACTAGACAATTGACTCAAATGATATCTACTCTCAAAGAAGGGATATTTATGAGGGAATATATTGAAGGTTGATAACTTGGTAACACACTCAATGTGATTTTATTAATATCCTCCCAAAAGTTCTTGTTAATAAAATTGCAAGGCTAAAATTGAAAACACTAGTTGTTATGTTAACAATTAGGTGGGACCTAGTCCAACTATTAGATGGTACGAACTCCCAAAGGAGGCGTGACATTTATGGGTGTTGGATCACCGTTGAATTTTATAAATGAATTATTTAATTTAATTTAAGATAAATATTCGAAATTCTTTATCATGATTGTTTACGTATATATATTTTTTTATTATTCATAAATCATGATCCCATCTCTAATCAACATCCCAAAAGATAATACTTTAACTGGAGATAATTATGCCACGTGGAAAAGAAAAATTGGGTTGTTGCTGTAAGCTGAAAAGTATAAGTTTGTTATGTATACCCCTAAACCACCAACTCCTACTAATGAATCTAATAAGGAGCAAAGAGACGAGTATCAACAGTGGAAGATTTCTGATGAGATGACCAAATGTTACATTATGGCCACCATCTCTGATGTGTTGCAACAGCAACATAAAAGAATGGAGACTACTGCTGATATAATGATGTCTCTGGAAGAGATGTTTACTATGAAGTCCATGATGACTAAGAGAGAGGCAGTGACTGCTTTCATGAATCTTAGGATGAAACCTGGACAGACTGTGAAAGATCACATGATGAAAGTCATAACACATCTCAACATTGCTGAACTCAATGGTGAGACAAAAATTGACATGATTAACAACTCACTGTCAGATTCCTTTGATATGTTCAAGTTGGACTACACCTTGAACAATAAGGAATACACCTTATAGGACCTGATGCAAGATGTACAAAGCGCCGATAAAATCCTTGTGAAAAGAAAAGGACAAGAGATTCATACGGTAGGTAGAATTGCTATTGTTAAGACCCGTAAGAAGAACAAGAAACAAAATAAGAAAAATCAACTCGGGCCTACCAAGAAAGAGACTAAGAAAGTAACCAAGATCAATGGGAAGTGTTTCCTTTGTGGTGAAAAGGGACATTGGAAAAAAAATTGCACAAAGTCTCAAGACAAGAAGGAAGAATGTAGTATTAATTATCTTGAAACATGTTTTCTGGCAGATTCTATAGATTCTTTGATCATATACTCTGGAGTCACTAATCATGTTTGTTATTCTTTACATGGGTTCAAGGAAAAGAAAAGGCTTAATACGAATGAATTCAACTTACGTTTAGGCAACGAAGCGTTGGTGTCTACTAGTGCAGTGGGAGATATTATAATTAATTTAGATTCTTATAGACATTTAGATCTAGTGGAAATGGTGAGAAATGTCACCTTTTTTTGGTGAGTTGCAGTGATGTCACTAGTTGAATAAGTTGAAAATTTCCCTTTATATTTATAGTGTAAATATACCTAGAGAGGGGGGGGGGGGGGGGGGGGGGGGGGGGGGATGGAATAGGTATACGCTCCAATTTTTGTCTTCTTTTAAAACAATGAAATTTTAACAATGCATAATGAAAATTGCAAATAATGACACAATATTTACGTGGTAAACCTCCGAAGAGGAAACATTCATGGGTTGATACCACAACCACCAGCAAAAGCAAATCCACTATTTCAAATAAGAGTTACACACTCAAGCAATCAACACATGCTCTCCAAGCTATCACTCTCACTCTATCCTTGAACCTAGTGATCTAATATACCAATTGATGTAGACCTAGTTCTTAGAAAATGAAATTAAATCTAGAAATAGTCAATCAAGCATAAGAACAAAAGATTTCTAGAAACAATTTCATGTTTATCAAGTTTAGCACAAATCAATCAACTTATCACAAATCTAGCTAAACTTGAAACTCATATCAACAAAACACAAAATGATATCAAAATCATCTTAGTCATGCTTCTTAATCAAAAGGCATCAATAAATAATAAGATCTAAGAAGAAAACTAAGAAGAAGATGATTTTACCAACAAGGATGAAAATCATGAACTAAAGATCTGATCACTACGAAACATCTAGACATTCTTTGGTTTTGTAAATGCTTGGGGTTTGTAGAAATCTTCAATACACTCGAAATAGGTTTTTGAATCAAGTGATTCGGAGTAGAAATGAAGAAGTTATCACAAAAACAAAAATCAAAATGTTGAGAGAAAAATCTACACTTGTTCTTCAAATTCTTTTTTCTTCAACTTATAATGAATGAGAGGGAAGGAGAGGTTTTGAAGAGAGAACAAACAAAGGAACATTTTGCCCTCATGCCTTAGTGCCTCCTTGAGATGGCATGTGGACATCTCGGGGCAGCAAGGCTTTGGGGCCGAGATGGCCACGCGCCATCTCGGGAAGGTGCCAAGTGATGGCTTATGCCATCACACCTCTTCCCTTGCGCTCCTCTCACGTTCTTCAACCTTTCCTTGGCCTCCGAATCTGTTTGAAGATAATGAACTAGGACTCCCTCATGGACATGGACATATAAGATACTCAATCCAGAAAATAAGAATTCGACTCAATATATGAAGACGAAGACAATGTATGCAACATGAGTTGAAAGCGTAGTATCTTTTGACTTAGAACTCGAAATCATTAGTATGAGTAACCGAAATGACCGGAACTCAATCAAGAATGATTTAAGACTAAATTCAAGTTCAATATCCATGTTATACAAACATATACACATACAAACACAATTCACACTAGAATGCAAACTACAAAGAGATAGACTCCAATCATGTATTTTCAAATACATGTTACTTTCATACCAATGCTTGAGCATTCAACTTCAAGTGTGTGAAGGTGTTATACCAAATGATGCGCTACGATGTAGGGACACAAATTTATGATTTGTGTGTGTGTGCGCATATAATGATGCACAACTAAGCAGGGACACATATGAATGAATTATGTGTGTGTGCGCATACGCCTTGTAAGAGGAAGAAGAATCTCGATACCTTAGCATCCAAGAATAGTACCAATCCTCTTGAAGACGAACTTTGCACCATGAGAAGTTGTTTTTCTTCCTTGAAGCTCTTATCATCACGAACCACTTAAGCAGCTAAGCATTACAAAGAAATGAAGTCTTGTTATGGAATCAAGCCAACACAAATCTAAAACCTAACAATCTCCCCCTTTGTCTATTCCATGACAAAACCTCTACCTCACCATACAATGATCACTTATAATCAATGTTGATTGCATTCTCACATCCTCACATTACAAAGAGATATTCCTAGACTAAAATGTCTTCAAGAATCTTCAACAATATCTTCACACATTCAAAGCACCTGTGAGACAAGAACAACCAAAAGAAATCTTCTACAAAGAAGATAGGTGAGATAAACAAAAAATATACGAAACAAAACAAAAATTCTCCTATCTCTTCTTATCTCATGTAAACAAGAGTTCTTCTCCCCCTTAAGACAAGATTTCTCCCCCTTAATAAATTGTCTCTCTTTTTATATAAAAAATAAGTAACATGGTGAGGAAAATATTTTCTCCCCCTTTTTGGCAAGGAATAGAGAAAAACATATTACACAACCTAGAGAGAGAGAGAGAAATAAATGCCAATTGAAAATACTTATAAGGTTATAAGGGATGCATAATGAAATCATGAGATAATGAGCAAAAAAGTTGTATAGAGAACTGAGTTTAACAAACTAAGCTCCCCCTTAACATATGCTCCACATAACAATAAGCAAGTAAACTTGTTCACAAGGGAATCACACAATCACACATTTCAAGCAATAAAAGATAGTAAACCATTATTTTTTAAAATTAATAAAAGAATCATAGATTTTCATAATTCTCTAAAAAATAATCTCTCATTGCTAATGAATCAAGCACATTAAGCAAAAATGTGTGTGTGAAAATGCTTCTAGCATATATACAAGGAATGATTGTGATATCAACATGCAAACCACTTCAACACCTATCCATCTAAAGCTTTTCCAATCAAGGTCAAACCGATTATCATCCGGATTTTTGCTTTTAAGAGAATAGATTTCAACATATGAGCGTGTGTGTGCATGTAGCTCGTCATTCCATTTCTGTTTTTCAACCCAAGCGATCACAATTTTTAACTATACTCCATTTTAAGCCTTCTTCCATTTTTTTTAGGCTTTGTATCAAAGATTTTTTTAAAATGATTATTTTTCAACACTTCTTTGATTTTATTACATAAACATATACTCTTCATGACGGCTTTCACTCATCACAATGGTGTAGCCCTTTCCTACATTGGGCGGCTTCACAACCAAGGTGTGTAGCCCTTTCCATGAAGGTGCTCGTTGAGTTCTATGTAGATGCCGAAGCAAAATGGATACTAACCATAGGTCATCTTTCATGTACTAGACAATGAACTTCAAGATGCATCCATAATCTACATGCTTTCAAACTCAATTACTCAAACTTAGACATATAAGAGAAGCATTTGTGCACTTTTAAAAACAATAAAAGATTTACAAAGACTTAAGTGCATGATCTAGAAGCAATAAAAGCTATTTTATCAAGATCATTACTTCTCATATGAGTAGCTCTCAAAGAAATAGATATACAATATAGTTTTGCTTATCAAGCCACTTATAACCACACACAAGCATTAATCAACACAAATCATGCCAATGGATCTTCTAAGAGATACAAATCTCTCTTTGTCCAAGGGCTTTGTGAACAAGTCTAAGTTGATTTTTAATAGCATATGTTCAAGAGTTACTATTGAATGTTCAACAAGTTCTCTAATGAAATGATGCCTAATGTCTATATGCTTTGTGCGTGAGTGTTGAACCAGATTTTTAGAGATGTTAATGGCACTCATATTATCACAATAGAGAGTCATTTACCTTGATCAATGTCATAATCCTTGAGAATTTGTTTCATCTATAGAATTTGTGTGCAAGCACTTCCGGCCGCAATATACTCGGCTTCGAATGAAGAAAGAGAGACGGAATTTTTCTTCTTGCTTTGCCAAACAACCAAATTATTCCCCAAGTAAAAGCAATACCTGATGTTCTTTTACGATCATCTATGTTTCCTTCCCAATCCGCATCACAATAACCAACAAGAATATCATTAGTATCAAAGAAATAGAATAGACCAAGATTATGTGTTCCTTTTATATATCTAATGATTCTTTTAACCGCTTTCAAGTGAGATTCTTTTGGATTAGCTTGAAACCTAGCACACAAACCAACATTAAAACAAATATCCGGCCTACTAGCCGTTAGGTAGAGAAGGCTACCTATCATACTCCTATAGAGACTTTGATCTACATTTTTTCCTTTTTCATATTTGTCAAGTTTTAAAGTAGTACTCATAGATGTTTCAAATTCTCTTCCACTTTCAAGGCCAAATTTCTTAACAAGATTTCTAGCATATTTAGATTGAGACAACATGATACCATTGCTAGATTGTTTCACTTGCATGCCAAGAAAGTAATTGAGTTCACCTACCATACTCATTTCAAATTCTCTTGACATAACATTCACAAAATCATCAACTTTGGTTTTACATGTAGACCCAAAAACAATGTCATTAACATATATTTGTGCAACAAAAATGTCATTGTCATAATGCTTGACAAACAAAGTTCTATCAATACCACCTCTCCTATATTGGTTGTCAATAAGATATTGAGTCAACCTATCATACCAAGCTCTAGGAGCTTGCTTAAGGCCATAAAGAGCCTTTTTCAACTTAAACACATGATTAGGAGTGTGTGGGTCTACAAAACCCTTAGGTTGTTCAACATACACTTCTTTTTGAAGGTATCCATTGAGAAAAACACTTTTGACATCCATTTGAAACAATTTGAATTTTTTAAGACATGCAATGGACAACAAAAGCCTAATAGACTCAAGACGTGCAACGGGTGTAAAAGTCTCATCAAAGTCTACACCCTCAACTTGAGTGTATCCTTGAGCCACTAGTCTTGCTTTATTTCTCACTATCTTGCCACATTCATCGGTGTTATTCCTAAACACCCATTTTGTACAAATCACATTGACATCTTTTGGTCTAGGAACTACGGACCATACTTCATTCCTCTCAAATTGATTTAGTTCTTCTTGCATGACATTAACCCAATATTCATCAATAATTTCTTAATTAATATTTCTAAGCTCAATTTGAGAAGTGTAGCAAGCATATGAAATTTGGTTAGCTACTTGCCTTCTAGTTCTTTCAAATCACCTATGATTTCTTGTTGGTAATGCATGTTCCTAAGTCTAGTATTATAATTTTTAACATCTTGTCGGATATCATTCAAACCATTTTCTAACTCTTGACTTTCTTCTCTAACAACACTACCATTATCATCATTATGACTAGACTCACTTTCATCAAAACTAGTCACATCAATAGGTGCTTTAGTGTCATTCAACAAATGTTCTTTAGGTTCATTGACACCATTATTATCACACAAATCAAGCATGCTAAGATCATCTATTTTCAAATTAATAGACTCCATAATAGTCTTGGTTTTAAAATTGAACACTCTATGTGCACGACTATTATTAGCATACCCAAGAAAGAGACCAATATCACTTTTAGCATCAAACTTTCCTAAGTGATCTTTATCATTCAAAATAAAACACTTACTCCCAAAAGTGTGGAAGTAACTCACATTGGGCTTCTTGCCCATCCAAAGTTTATAGGAGGTTTGTTTTGTGCCAGGCCTTCTAAAAACTCTATTAGTGACATAGCATGCGGTATTGACTGCTTCGACCCAAAGATTTCTAGGGACTTTCTTGCTATTGAGCATGACCTAGCCATCTCTTGTAAGACACGATTCTTCCTCTCAACAACACCATTTTGTTGAGGACTTCTAGGAGCCGAGAACTCATGTGAAATCCCATAATCATCACAACACTCAATAAATCTAGCATTTTCAAATTCACTCCCATGATCACTCCTAATGCGACATATTTTCTTGATCTCAAGACCTTTTTCATTTTGAACTTGATTACAAAACTTCTTAAAGTAACCAAAAGTTTCGGTCTTGTCTCTAAGAAAATATACCCAAGCAAACCGAGAAAAATAATCAACACATACAAAAATGTATTTTTTACCATTTATACTTTCGGTTTGGATTGGTCCCATTAGGTCCATATGCACAAGTTCTAAGGGCTTCTTGGTAGCAAAATTAGTATTTTTTTTATGAGACACTTTGGTTTGTCTACCTAATTGACATGGTTCACAAACACCATAAAGCTTTTTACCAAGACTAGGAAGACCTCTAACAATGTTATATTTCTCAAACTTCTTTAAATCTTTATAATTCATGTGGCCCAATCTTTCATGCCATAATTCAAGCTTGTTGCATTCATGTGCCATATTACATGTTAGTGGATCAACCTCTAAACAATAGCAATTGTCAAAAAACCTTTTGACTTTCAAAACAATTTTGCCCTTTTTACCGATTATTGTGCACACATCCTTGTTAAAGCTAACTTCTTTAAAGATTTCACACAAGTGAGTGATGCTTATTAGATTAGCTTTTATACAATCTACATACAAGGTGTCATGAAGTTTAGGCAATCCGGTGATACAAATTGTTCCCTTGCCTAGAACTTACTTTTTAGTGCCATCACCAAATGTAACCTATCCACCATCATTCATCACAAGATTATTAAAGAATTCCTCGTTACCGGTCATATTTCTAGAGCAACCACTATCTATGTACCAACAATAGGATGAATTAGCTCTTAAAGCATATTGTGCAACCAAACATTGTGTTGTGTTTTTCTTAACCCAAACTTTCTTGACAAGTTTCTCATTCCTACTTTTATTAACATGCTTTGACTTGTTTTTAGACATATTGACTTCATTAGTCACATTTTCAAATAAATCAAATGAAGCATTATCAAATTTCTTATGCATAGTAGAACGAGGCACAACACAAGATTTAACAAACAAATCATCAACACATTTATGCTCAACATGCTTTTCCAAGGTCTTCTTAGGTCTAATTCTAGATCCATACATGGAAGATTGCCTAGGACCATTCAAAGACATATCATGCAAATCATTGGCAATTCTTCATTTACGAATGTATTCATAACATCTAGGTCTTATGTGTCCTACCATGTTGCAATAATGACAAATAGGTATGAATTAGAGAAGTTTACCATTTGCTTGAGCATTCAACTCATTTTGACTTCTCACATTTTTACCTCTTTGGCATGCAACACTAGATGTCTTGCCTTTTGCATTTGATGATGATGTAGCTTGCCTTTGGCATTGTTGAGTATTTTCCTTGACTTTCATTGTTGATGTTGAGGCATCTCTAGTAGCATTCATGGCTTTACCGTTAGAGAGTGTACCTACAATTAAATTGCTACAAGATTTGACAAAAGTAGATTTGTTAGATGAAGGAGTTGATTTTTCATTAACATATCCTAAACCTCTTTTATCGCTTGAAGGCTTTCCAACCTTAATGAGAGCTTTCACTTTGTTAGAGCTAGGTAACATCTTGTTAATCATCTTTTTAGTCTTATTAAGTTTGCCATTAAGCACTTTCTCTTGATTCTCTTGCTTATTAAGTTTTGCTCTAAGCATATTTTCAATTCTCCTAGCACGATCAAGAGATTCATTTCTTTGCTCAATTTCATGCTTTAAAATACTTAATCTATCATTGCTATCAATCAAGTTTTTCTCAAGATTAAGAATTTTGTCGTTAAGATCAATAACACATTTTGAGCTACAATCATGATATTCTAATTTCTTAGTGAGAGACTTATTGATCTTAGAGATCCTTTCATTTTCTTGAATAAGATCTTTGATCTTTTGATCATCTAAGTCAATAGACTCACCTTCAACAAGAGAAGCCACAAAAGGTTACATTTCTTTAATCATGATGAAACAAAAGAAGATAACAAACACTATAAAGAAGATCTATCTGAGTGCATCTAGACACCGGCTTTGATACCAATTGAAAATTTCCCTTTATCTATATAGTGTAAATATACCTAGAGGGGGGGGGGGGGGGGGGGGGGGGGTGGGGAGGGGGGGAGAATAGGTATATGCTCCAATTGTTGTCTTCTTTTAAAACAATGCAATTTAAACAATGCTTAATGAAAATTGCAAATAATGACACACAATATTTACGTGGTAAACCTCCGAAGAGGAAACATCCACGGGTTGATACCACAACCACCAGTAAAAGCAAATCCACTATTTCAAATAAGAGTTACACACTCAAGCAATCAACACATGCTATCCAAGCTATCACTCTCACTCTATCCTTGAACCTATTGATCTACTAAGCCGACTTCTTATCCAAGACCTCTTGTCTCTAGGAATATTCCTTTCTCACCTATCCAGATCCTCCCAACCCTAGGCAAGACTTCTTGCTCAACTATCCGAGTCCTCCCGACTCTAGTCAAGACTTCCTTGCTCAACAATCCGAGGTCTCACATCTCTTGTCAAGACTTCCACTTGCTTAGCTATCCAAGTCCCCCCGACTCTAGCTAAGACTTCCAATTGCTCAAATAAAAGAATCACTCTAAGATATGAGACTTTCTACCTCTTCACAAGGCATCTAAGTGATCATGAATACAAAATGCAAACAAGCACTCAACATAGAAAATGCTGATCAACAAATTCTATAGACATACAACTAGATAGCTAGATTATGCTTTCAAAGAACAATCACAAATGTATCTAGGCAACCTAAGCATGTTATCAACTATGAACCAAATTGTCTTAATTTTCACTTATCAGAATAGCCGTCTTGTCATAATGGCGTGTCTTAATGGTGACCCTGTAATTTCGATTCGCTTCGCTTCATCACGCGAGATCTTAAATGATGGCTACATTTTGAAGTTCTGACTGTCGAGGGCTACTTCCTGTTTCGACACGCGTCCCTCGTCTCTTCGTTTTTCAATATCATTTATGAGAAATGATTTTTGCGTTTCCCCAAACGCCGCTTAAGTCATCGAGTTTCGTCAAAAGTTTTTTCCTGCCTTGAAATCCTAAAGTTTCGTGCCGTCTCTTCTTTAAATTCTTTGCTAAGAGACATCGTTGGTTTATTCTCAACAATTTTTCAGCAGAAATTTCTTTAAAATCAGATTTCTTTATCTAGAAGTGCACGATTCTCCGTTTGAAGATCTTGCATCAATCTTAATTCAAGGTTAGTTTTAATGGGGCCATCTTCCAGCCATCGTCTCTTTAAAATCGCCTTTGATGCATTAGAACGTGGGGATTTCCAGTTAGTTTCTTGCATTAAAAGATTGCTGGGGGATATCCCAATAGTTGAACCTCCATTCTTAGAGGTTGATGTTTCTAGGCTTCACCCTGACGTCACTTTCAGCCCTGTATCGAGTTCTCCATCTATTTTTGATTATGATATTTCTAATCACAGGGTATCTTTTCGAAGGATGGGTAAACATCAGAGTAGAAGTAAGGTATACAAGCACAACTAGAGCAGCGTTCAGACCAGGGAACAGACTGTTAACGAGGGTGACGTTGATGAAGTGTACAGGGCGTCTCGCCTTTCGTTTTCTGATACTCCCCCGAGTGGCTTTGATACTGAGTCGAATGTGGTCGGGCCAGCTGAGGTAGAAAAGTACCGCTCCCGATTCGACTTGCCCGACTCAGTCACTTTGGTTCCTAGGGGGGATAGAGCCGTATGGAATCCTACTGAGGGTATGGTCATGATTTATGGATCCATGCTTTGCTGTGGTGTTACACTTCCTCTTCAGCCTTTTATTGCCTGGTTTTTGGTTGAAGCAGGGATAGCCCCAGCTCAGTTGGCCCCGAATGGTTACAAAGTCTTAATGTGCATGTGGCACATGTTCAGTCGAATGAACCTTTCACTGCCTTCCCCGAATGAAATCAGACATTTCTTTACATTGAGGCAGGTTAGCAAAACAGGGACCTATTTTCTTGCGTCTACTCTTTCGGACGGTTGGGTCCCCAAAGAAGCAAAGGTGAATCGGGAGGTAGATACCTCTGATGACCCAAAAAAGAAGGGTTTCATATGGGGATTCTCTACATCCAACAAATTTTGGAAGAACAGTTGGTTTTTCGCTGGAGGGGCTCTCGGGCTCGACGTCACTGTTCGATTTGGGGATTCCCGAACGGTGTTGAGTGTTCCCCGTTTCTTCTGTTCCCTCGAAGCGTGGAACATAAAATTAATTGAATATAATGATTCTAAGCTAAAGAGGCTGACTCGGGCAGCTGTTCGTACTCTGGAGAAAAGGAGCAAGAGCTATCGTTTTAAAGAGGATGACTTGATAAAAATCTGGCCAGTCCCGGGTGAGGATTACAGCCAGTGGATGGATGATACTATCGATGATATCACTTGGACGTCTAATGAGAGCCTGCTTCGAGAGTATGAGATGGTGTTAGATCCGAGTATTGGCAAAGGCTAGAAATCCTCATAACCTTAACTTTGTAGAATTGTAGAAAATTTATTTTTTACTTGTATAGAACCATTCTTTGAATTGTAACCATTCTTTTAAGAGCAATAAAATTCTATTTTATTTTGAATTGAATGGTCTTGATCTGTTTATTGCTGATTGTTGCCGAGCGCTGTATTAAACTGGCTAATATTTGGGTAACTTAACCGAGTATCTTATTAAACCAGTTGTTAGCCGAATGACTTCAATTGCCAAGTATCTTATTAAACTGGCTTCTTCGATGTTCGGGTAACTTAACCGAGTATCTTATTAAACCGGTTGTTACCCGAATGACTTCAATTCCAAGTATCTTATTAAACTGGCTTCTTCGAGGTTCGGGTAACTTAACCGAGTATCTTATTAAATCGGTTGTTACCCGAATGACTTCAATTACCAAGTATCTTATTAAACTGGCTTCTTCGAGGTTCGGGTAACTTAACCGAGTATCTTATTAAATCGGTTGTTACCCGAATGACTTCAATTGCCAAGTATCTTATTAAACTGGCTTCTTTATTATTAACCGAGTCATCTTGAAACAGGCAAGTTTGCACTTAGTGTTTCATACCTGGTTGCTACCCGAACATTACATCAAGGCTCACCATGATCATACGTTCGAGTCCTTACGCAATACCAATGACGTCTCCCAGTTTTTATGCGCAAGGGTTTTGCCGAATCGTTGAGCTCTTTTTTTTTAAAAGAAATTGCTTCAACACAGCTACACATTTTACTGGAATTTCTCCTGATAGAGTCCCGAGCATTTTTCCAGAGTCTGGTGCATCGGGTTTGCCTTTTTGCGAAGGTCATTTTGACCCTGCTCGGCTAACATGCTTCTACGAGCTTCTCCGCCCATTTGTGATTTGATGGTCCTGAGAATTCTATTTGCATGTTCTTATTATTATGCTCTTCTTTCATATGTTCTTATTATCATATGCTTTCTTTTGGAAATCTTGAGCTAGATGCTTTTCTTTCAGAAATTCCGAGAAGTTTTATTTATTACTGCAAAAATCAACAAAGATTTAAATTACAGTTTAATATTTTTCCTAACTAATATTGCCCTGACTAGAAAAAAAAACATGTAATTTTAAGGATAGAAAATCTTCAGATATTAGGCATTGCATGGTCGGGGTAAAACCCCTCCATTGGGTCGAGCAATCCAATAAGCTCCATGGCCAGCTATTCCCTCGATCTTGTATGGACCTTCCCATTTATCAGCCAGGGATCATGCAACTTTATTTTTTGTGTTTAACGACACCTTCTTGAGCACTAGGTCTCCTAGCTGGAATTTCCTGATCCGAACAAGAGAGTTGTAGTGGCGAGTCACTTTTTGTTGATTTGCTGTATTTCTTATTCGGGACTTTTCCCTCTTTTCTTCTAGCTCATCCAAACTTTGTAGTAGCATATCAACATTCTGTTCTTCATCGTATAGCCTGACCCGTATTGACACATACGATGTTTCTATGGGAATAACAACTTCTGTTCCAAATGCTAAAGTGTATGAAGTCTCTCCTGTTGAAGTCCTTGCTGTAGTCCGATATGCCCATAATACTTCGGGAAGCTTTTCAACCCATCTTCCTTTTTTGGCATCCAGCTTTGCTTTGATGGTGTGCTTGATAATTTTATTTACTGCTTCTACCTGCCCATTTGTTTGAGGGTCGGCTGGTGTGGCATAGTAATTAGCAATCTGGTACTTCTAGTACAACTGTCTGAACTTCAGGTTATCAAACTGGGTGCCATTGTCAGTGATTATAGTGTCTGGAACTCCAAACCTATAAAGTATGTTTTTCTTTAAAAAATTTGTGGTGTTAGCTTCTGTGATATGCACCAGCGCTTCAGCTTTGCCTATTTTGTGAAATAAACGACAGCTACTATGGCGTGCTTTACTCCACCCCTGTCCCAGCTGGTATTGGGCCGATCAGGTCTAGGCCTCACATGGCGAATGGCCATGGGGCGGTGAGGTTTATGAGTTTTTCTAGGGGTTGTCGGATATCGTTAACAATCCTTTGATAGGTATTGCAACTTTCCGACCATTGCTGTGCGTCTGAGAAAAGCGCAGGCCAGTAATTGCCTTACCTGAGTACCTTATGCGCCAGACTTCTACCCCCAGTGTGGTTTCCGTAAACTTCTCCTTGGATCTCTTAAAGTATTCGATGTGCATCTTCTTCCGGTACACATCTCTGGAGAGCTCAAACCCCTTCTGGATAATTCTCCTCCGATCATGGTATACCTAGCCGATCGATACCTGATATGCTTTGCTAATACCGGATCATTCGGGAGCACGCCTTCTTGCAGGAACCTTCTCAGCTGGACCATCCAACCTTCTCACGGTGTTTGGATATCTGAAATTTCCAAATGCTTAGGTTCAGCTGTACTCGGTTTAAGGAGGTGTGCAACTGGAATGGTTTTTGGTCTGATTGAGGTTGTTGCTGACGCTAATTTTGACAATGCGTCAGCCTTTTCGTTTTCTTCCCTGGGGATCTGAGCGATCTTGTATTCTTTGAGTTTTTGGAGGAGCTGTTTCGTGATATCACGGTAGGCTATCATTCCTTAATCTTTGGCCTGGTACTCGTTTATAACCTGGTTGACAACTACCTGTGAATCACTGAATATCTCAACTTCATCTGCCCCGAAAGCTATGTAGACTCTGATTCCAGCTAACAATGCCTCGTACTCGGCTTGATTATTGGTTGCTTTAAAATAAAATTTCATGGCACATTCAACATCATCTCCTTCTGGGGCGTGAACTATGATCCCTGCCCCACTGCCATGAGTATTTGAAGAGCCATCAATATACAGTTACCATGGCAAACTCTTATCCAAAAGTGTTTTTGCTTCCAGGTTAGGTTCTGTGAACTCGACTATGAAGTCTGCCACAACTTGTCCTTTGAGGGAGGTTCTGGGGACATAATGAATATCGAATTCACTTAGCTCGATTGCCCATTTGGTAAGTCTTCCTAATATTTTTGGTTTTTATAAAATTTGTCTTAATGGGCAATTGGTGAGAACCTGGATTGTATGGGCTTGAAAATATGGTCTCAGCTTTTTTACTGCTGAAACCAATGCTAATGCCATCGTATCTGCCTGTGAGTACTTGGTCTCAGCCAGTACGAGTGCCTTGCTGGTATAATACACTGGTTTCTGCACCCCATCTTCTGTTCTGACTAAGACTGAACTTGCTGCAAGCTCGGTTATTGATAGATACAGCTGAAGTATTTCCCCCTTTTACGGTTTTGAGAGAATGGGAGCCTATCCCAAGTACTCTTTTATTTTAAAGAATGCCTGCTCGCACTCGTTATTCCACTCGAGTCCTTTCCCTTTTTTGATTATCTTGAAGAAGGGTGTGCACATGTCTGTAGCCCTTGAGATGAATCTTCCCAAGGAGGCTAAACACCCTGTTAAGCGCTGTACCTCTTTCAATGCTTAGGTGAGGTCATTTCTTGCAAATCTTGGATCTTCTCGGGATTTAACTTCGATTCCTCTTTGATGGACTTGAAAACCCAAGAAACTCCCCGAATGAACTCCGAATAAACATTTGTTCGGGTTTAATTTCATCTGGTATCTTCTCAGAACATCAAATGTCTCTCGTTGGTCCCGGGCATGCTCATCTGCCGAGATGCTTTTAGTCAACATGTCATCAATGTACACTTCCATGTTCCTTCCTATTTGCCGAGTGAAGATTTTGTTGACCAACCTTTGATACGTAGCACCTGCATTTTTTTTAACCGAAGGGCATTACTGTGTAGCAATATAAACCCTGATCCGTTGTGAAAGCAGTTTTTTCATCATCAACTTTGTTCATCCGGACCTGATTGTATCCCGAGTAAGCATCCATGAAGCTGAGTAATTCGTGACCTGCTGTGGCATCCACCAGTTGGTCTATCCTTGGAAGTGGGAAGCTATCCTTTGGACATGCCTTGTTTAGATCCGTGAAATCTACACACATCCTCCATTGTCCATTTTTCTTCTGGACGAGGACTACATTGGCGACCCACTGAGGGTAGATGACTTCTCTGATTGATCCAGTTTCCAGTAGCTTTTCCACCTCTTGTTTGATTGCTTGATTGCTTGACTTCTTTCAGGATTGAACGATCTTCTCATTTGTATTACCGGTTTTGCATTCAGGTTAACTGCGAGGTGGTGGGATATTACTCGGGCATCTATTCCGATCATGTCTTCGTGACTCCAAGCGAATACATCTTTGTACTCTCTAAGCAGATTGGTTAAGTATTGCTTGACTTTTCCATCCAAGTTGGCCCCGATCTTGATTTTCTTGTCCGGTTTGTCTTCTTCAAGTACTACTTCAACCAATTCTGTTTTGTATTCATTCTAGCCCTCCCTTGGATCCAGTTTGAATGACAAGGATTCTTCACACTGATTTGGCTGCATTATGGTGCACACTTGTTCAGCATCATGCTTGTCTCTGTATACTGACAGGTTTGCTATTCGGGCCATATCTTGGGATCCCTTGACTATCCCAACCCCTTGTTCTGTTGGGAACTTGATCATTAATGCATAAGTGGCCGTCACGGCCCTTGTTTTATTCAGGAATGGCCAGCCCAAAAATGCATTATACGGCCAATTATCCAAGTCAACTACCATGAAGTCAAGCAAGACAGTCATCTGGCATGGTGCCGTTCCGATCTTCACGGGTAGTTTTACCGTCCCGAGTGACCTGACCTCTATCCCCCCAAACCCTCTTAATGGAGTATGGAAATGCTGTAAATCTTTTCGGTCTAGTCTTAGCTGGTCGTATACGGCCATGCTTAGGATGTCTGCTGAACTCCCATTATCTATTAAAATTCTCCAGACTTCCCTATGGCTAATCCGGGCACTTATAACCAAAGCGCTATTAGGTCGAACATCGACGCCATGGGAATCTGCCTCTGTAAAGACTATTGGGTCCCATCCTTCCTTTTCCCTTTTTAGGTCTGGCTAAACCGAGTTTACGTCGAAGTTATTCCTTGCTTCTATTGCTTCTCTGATTTCCTGAGTTCGTTCTCGGTTACTTCTCCCAGTAGAAGGTCCTCCGAAAATTATATGTATTACTTGATTGGCTTCGGGGTTGGTTCTTTGATTTTGACTAGGGTTGTGATCAACCTTGACTCCTCTCTTAGTTTCTGATCTCTCATTTTTTTTCAAGATTACATCCCGCAGGTGCCCTTCCCGAATAAGAGTCTTTATGTAATCTCTGAGCTGAAAACACTTTGAAGTCTCATGCCCGGTTTCTTTGTGAAACCTGCAATACTTGGTTGTATCTCTCCGGGCGAACTGTGATTGTCGCCGCTGCTCTTGCACCATATTCTTCTCTTTCAAGATGGCCAAAATTTCTTCTTGTTTTTTCCGAAGAGGGGTGTAATTGGTATATCTGCCTCGGTATTTCTCTGTAGACCGTTCGACGTTGAGCCTATTACCCCCATCCTTGGTTTTCTAATTGCCGTTCCCTTTCTTTTTTTCCTTTTGATTCTGCCCCTTGGATTCAGTATTCTTCTATTTAGGCTTTCCTTCATGCATATAGCTTCCTCCTGTAGCTAACTCTTCCTCCTCGGCCAGAGCGTATCCTCCTGCCATATCCATCATGTAGGCATACCTAGTCAGCAGTGCTCTTCTCAAATCAAAGGATAGTCGTCCATTCTGCAAGTTATTGGTGAAGGCAGCAATAATTGCTTCATCATTAGCACAACCAATTTCTGATACTGCTTGGCCGAACCGGCCCAAGTACTTTTTTAATGACTCGTCCTTCCCCTGCTATATTTGAGAGAAGTAGGCCACCGACTTCTTCCTCTGAACATTGCTCAGGAATTGCCTTGCGAACCTCCTGCTCAGTTCGCTGAAATTTTCGATGCTCGTTGGGGGTAGTCTTCCAAACCATCTTGACTCTGTGACCTTCAGTGTTTGTGGAAAGTTGAGACACAATAGGGGGTCACTGCAGGCATATTGAGCCATGGCACTTTTATAGCGTCTAACGTGCTCCTTTTGATCTATATCTTTTCTTAATTGCTCCACATGCGGCAACCTAAATTTTTATGGGAAAGGGGTCCGCAAAATCTCTCTGGTGAATGGACTGTCAGATTCATCGTCGGATAGATCGTTACAGCCATAACGTCTGACCAGTGCCTCCATCTGTGGCCTGTTATTCTCAACTTCTAGAGTTAGGCTCTGGATTGTGACATCTCTGTACCCCATCGGGCTTCCCCGACGGTTAAACCGTTGGGTTATCATTATTCTTTCCTCAGACTCTTCACTCTGATGCCGGTCCTCTCCTGTGACTCCATGATGACGTTTGCGATGGTGTTGATCACTGTCTTCTGAGGATGACCGACCTCTGCGCCGGTCGTATTTATGATGTCTGACAAGTACTGTTTGATTGTGGTCCAGCTTCTGGTGATGTTTCTCTTCAAGTGTTTTCTGTCCAGCCTGCTTGATTGGGGAAGAGTTCCTTCTAGTTTTTGGCATAGTTATTCTTGGCCCAACAACCACCGAATGGAGCCTTGCGGGTGGAGGATTGGGAGTATGTGCTCCTGCAGCCAGTAGATCAATCCCTTCCCTTGCTGCGTGTGTCACCAATTGCTGCAAGGCTTTTTGGAAACGCAGAGTAAGATCTCTATTGGTTGGAGGAACTTGCTGGATCCCTGTCAGGTGCACAGTTTGGTTTTCTGTGTTTGCTGCAGGATCTTGTGACGTATTGCCAACATGGAAATCGCTTGGTGATTTTTGGCCCTTCCCTGAACTACTTCTGCTTTCTGCCATCGCTTTTAACAAGTTCAGAGGTTCAAGCCAATCCTTCTAGTGCCAATTGTTGACGTTAATTTCTGGATTATGTCAGAAAAGCCAACAAGGATTGGATTTCGGCTTTTGACTCAAAGAGAAAGAGATTCAGAGAGAGTAACGAAGACAAGTTTTACGTGGTAAAACTCCGATGACCGAAGAAACGTCCACGGGTGGTTGAAGGATCAACCAAGCCAAAATCCACTATAAAAATATGATGTTTACAAGTTCTCGATCTCTATTTTTTCTCTATGTATTTGCTATGATTGCTGTATGTTATATTGCCTATATCTTTTGGAGCCAGATTATGGGTCTATTTATATGCTTATAGAACTCTAATCTGCTTTGTACAAGTAATACAAGATCTTTGTATTTAATTGTGATTCGGTTACTAGCTTGAGGTTGATTTGTCTTCTTTCCTGTTTCGAAGTCTCTTATGGAAATCGAGTGGGATTCTAGTAGTGTAGTTCAATTTGGACTTGTTTCCTTATAAGAATGTAGTATTCGTAAAGAAATCAAGTTATTTTCTGATTGGGGACTCTTCTACCTTAATGTTCCATTTTATTTGGGATTCCTTCCTGATGGATATCTTCGCGTATTTAATGACTTAATCCGTGTGAAATAACCACCAAGTTCTTACTCGAGTCGTATTTATTCCCGAGTAAGAGTAATACCCGATGGTCCCGAGTATCGCCGTTTGAGCCCGAGTGGAAGCGTTGTTTAACCAGTCCCTAGTGTTGTTAATTGATCCCGAGTAGGTTTCATTCTATATATGCTTACTCGGGCTTTTCTTCTCTTTAATGATGTCTCGTAGGATATTTCCTGCGTGCCCATTTGGGCTTCCACCTGGCTATTTTCTCCCTTATGTCAATGACGTGTATGCTTGAAAAACTTCACATACGACAATACCCCCTTAAAATATTTTTGCTGAGTAAATTTCATTTCGGACAAGAGTATTTTAATCGTCTTAATTTTCGCTTATCAGAATAGCCGTCTTGTCATAATGGTGACCCTGTAATTTCGATTCGCTTCATCTCACAAGATTTGAAATGATGGCGACATTTTGAAGTTCTGACGGTTTAGGGCTACTTCCTGTTTCGACACGCATCCCTCGTCTCTTCGTTTTTCAATATCATTTATGAGAAATGATTTTTGCGTTTCCCCAAACGCCGCCTACGTCATCGAGTTTCGACATAAGTTTTTTCCTTCCTTGAAATCCTAGGGTTTCGTGCCGTCTCTTCTTTAAATTCTTTGCTGAGGGACATCGTTGGTTTATTCTCAACAATTTTTCAGTAGAAATTTCTTTAAACTCAGATTTCTTTATCCAGAAGTGCACGATTCTCCGTTTGAAGATCTTGCATCAATCTCAATTCAAGGTTAGTTTTAATGGGGCCATCTTCCCGCCATCGTCTCTTTAAAATTGCTTTTGATGCATTAGAACGTGGGATTTCCAGTTAGTTTCTTGCATTAAACGATTGCTTGGGGATATCCCAATAGATGAACCTTCATTCTTAGAGGTTGATGTTTTTGGGCTTTACCCTGGCGTCACTTTCAGCCCTATATTGAGTTCTCCATCTATTTTTGATTCTGATATTTCTAATCACAGGGTATCTTTTCGAAGGATGGGTAAACATCAGAGTAGAAGTAAGGTATACAAGCACGGCTCGAGCAGCGTTCAGACCAGGGAACAGACTGATAACGAGGGTGACGTTGATGAAGTGTACAGGGCGTCTCGCCTTTCGTTTTCTGATACTCGTCCGAGTGGCTTTGATACTGAGCCGAATGTGGTCGGGCCAACTGAGGTAGAAAAATACCGCTCCCGATTTGACTTGCCCGACTCAGTCACTTTGGTTCCTGCGGGGGATAGAGTCGTATGGAATCCTCCTGAGGGTATGGTCACGATTATGGATCCATGCTTTGCTGTGGTGTCACACTTCCTCTTCAGCCTTTTATTGCCTGGTTTTTAGCTGAAGCAGGGATAGCCCCAGCTCAGTTGGCCCCAATGGTTACAAATTTTTGATGTGCATGTGGCACATGTTCAGTCGAATGTACCTTTCACCGCCTTCCCAGAATGAAATCAGACATTTCTTTACATTGAGGCAGGTTAGCAAAATGGGGACCTATTTTCTTGCGTCTACTCCTTCGGACGGTTGGGTCCCCAAAGAAGCAAAGGTGAATCGGGAGGTAGATACCTCTGATGACCCAAAAAAGAAGGGTTTCATATGGGGATTCCTTACATCCGACAAATTTTGGAAGAACAGTTGGTTTTACGCTGGAGGGGCTCTCGGGCTCGACGTCACTGTTCGATTTGGGGATTCCCGAATGGTGTTGAGTGTTCCCAGTTTTTTATGTTCCCCCGAAGCGTGGAACATAATATTAATTGATTATAATGATTCTAAGCTGAAGAGGCTGACCCGGGCAGCTGTTCTTACTCTGGAGAAGAGGAGCAAGAGCTATCTTTTTAAAGTGGATGACTTGATAAAACTCCGCTTCTTCAGACAGATTTCGGGCCATCGCAGGCGATGTAAGTAACCCGTCACGCTTTCTGTTGTATTTTTCTGCTTTTCATTTTCTTTTCTAACATATTTTTTTTTCTAGTGTTCGATACGGACGTCGTCAGCGATCTTCAGGCTCGCCAGGTGAAGGCGATTCTACAAGCGAGTAGAAATGAAGCTTCCCGTTAGGGCGATGAGGGTATTGCTCCATCCGAGCCTGATGAGGAAGCCGATACTGCTAAGGAACGAATTCTCGAGTGCGTTGTTCAGGGTACTCAGCCTCCTACTCAGGATTCTGTTGGTCCAAGTGGCCAGAGTGAAGGCCTGTGTGAAGAGCCTGTTAGACGGTTTGAATCTGGCGACGGTGGAAACGTCTTGACGGATCAAGTGCCTGCCGGTGTCCAATTCTTTGAGTTTTTTCCATACAATCCGTAGGAAGATTCTACTGTTGATCCTAACTTTCACCGTTCTCGGGGTGAGAATCGAAAGGCAGTTAGTTCGCCGTCTCGTCCTCTCAAAGATCCCTTGCTTACGATGCCCTACTTCTTTGAGAATTTCAATGTGGGCTAGTTTCGGCCGGCGAGTTCTTCAAAGTTAAGAATAGGGCGACCGAGAAAGCCCGAGCTAATTGGGAGCTGTCAATCAAACATCACGTGGACCGGTCCTTGGAATCTCTTCGGATTCAGATGAGGGAAAGGAGACCCTACTGCCGTAGTCAAGGCAAAAATCCCCATCCCTTGCATTTAGAGATTCCGTCTGAGCATTCTCTCTCGACCTTTTATGCAAGTCAAGAGTCGGTGAAGGGTGTAGTCCTGGACGTCGGGCCAGTCCTGGGTGAGGATTACAGCCAATGGATGGATGATACTGTTGACGATATCGTTTGGCCGTCTAATGAGAGCATGGTTCGTGAGTATGAGATGGTGCCAGATCCGAGTATTGGCAAAGGCTCGAAATCCTCGCAACCTTAATTTGGTAGAATTGTAGAAAATTTATTTTTTACTTGTACAGAACCATTCTTTGAACTGTAACCATTCTTTTAGGAGCAATAAAATTCTATTTTATTTTGAATTGAATGGTCTTGATCTGTTTATTGCTGATTGTTGCCGAGCGCTGTATTAAACTGGCTAATATTCTGGTAACTTAACCGAGTATCTTATTAAACCGGTTCTTACCCGAATGACTTCAATTGCCAAGTATCTTATTAAACTGGCTTCTTCGATGTTCGGGTAACTTAACCGAGTATCTTATTAAACCGGTTGTTACCCGAATGACTTCAATTGCCAAGTATCTTATTAAACTGGCTTCTTCGAGGTTCGGGTAACTTAACAGAGTATCTTATTAAACCGGTTGTTACCCGAATGACTTCAATTACTAAGTATCTTATTAAACTAGCTTTTTCAAGGTTCGGGTAACTTAACCGAGTATCTTATTAAACCGGTTGTTACCCGAATGAATTCAATTGCCAAGTATCTTATTAAACTGGCTTCTTTATTATTAACCGAGTCATCTTGAAACAGGCAAGTTTGCACTTAGTGTTTCATACCCGGTTGCTACCCGAACATTACATCAAGGCTCACCATGATCATACGTTCGAGTCCTTACGCAATACCAATGACGTCTCCCCAGTTTTTATGCGCATGGATTTTGCCGAATCGTTGAGCTCTTTTTTTTTAAAAGAAATTGCTTCAACACAGCTACGCATTTTACTGGAATTTCTCCTGATAGAGTCCCGAGCATTTTTCCAGAGTCTGGTGCATCGGGTTTGCCTTTTTGCGAAGGTCATTTTGACCCTGCTCGGCTAACATGCTTCTACGAGCTTCTCCGCCCATTTGTGATTTGATGGTCCTGAGAATTCTATTTGCATGTTCTTATTATTATGCTCTTCTTTCATATGTTCTTATTATCATATGCTTTCTTTTGGAAATCTTGAGCTAGATGCTTTTCTTTCAGAAATTCCGAGAAGTTTTATTTATTACTGCAAAAATCAACAAAGATTTAAATTACAGTTTAATATTTTTCCTAACTAATATTGCCCTGACTAGAAAAAAAAACATGTAATTTTAAGGATAGAAAATCTTCAGATATTAGGCATTGCATGGTCGGGGTAAAACCACTCCATTGGGTCGAGCAATCCAATAAGCTCCATGGCCAGCTATTCCCTCGATCTTGTATGGACCTTCCCATTTATCAGCCAGGGATCATGCAGCTTTATTTTTTGTGTTTAACGACACCTTCTTGAGCACTAGGTCTCCTAGCTGGAATTTCCTGATCCGAACAAGAGAGTTGTAGTGGCGAGTCACTTTTTGTTGATTTGCTGTATTTCTTATTCGGGACTTTTCCCTCTTTTCTTCTAGCTCATCCAAACTTTGTAGTAGCATATCAACATTCTGTTCTTCATCGTATAGCCTGACCCGTGGGGACGCATACGATGTTTCTATGGGAATAACAATTTCTGTTCCAAATGCTAAAGTGTATGGAGTCTCTCCTGTTGAAGTCCTCGCTGTGGTCCGATATGCCCATAGTACTTCGGGAAGCATTTCAACCCAACTTCCTTTTTTGGCATCCAGCTTTGCTTTGATGGTGTGCTTGATAATTTTATTTATTGCTTCTACCTGCCCATTTGTTTGAGGGTGGGCTGGTTTGGCATAGTAATTAGCAATCTGGTACTTCTCACACAACTGTCTGAACTTCAGGTTATCAATCTGGGTGCCATTGTCAGTGATTATAGTGTTTGGAACTCCAAACCTATAAAGTATGTTTTTCTTTACAAAATTTATGGTGTTAGCTTCTGTGATATGCACCAGCGCTTCAGCTTCTGCCCATTTTGTGAAATAATCGACAGCGACTATGGCATGCTTTGCTCCACCCCTGTCCCAGCTGGCATTGGGCCGATCAGGTCTAGGCCCCACATGGCGAATGGCCATGGGGCGGTGAGGTTTCTGAGTTTTTCTGGGGGTTGTCGGATATCGTTAGCAATCCTTTGATAGGTTGTAACTTTCCGACCATTGCTGTCAGCCGAGACGCTTTTAGTCAACATGTCATCAATGTACACTTCCATGTTCCTTCCTATTTGCCGATTGAAGATTTTGTTGACCAACCTTGCATTTTTTTTAACCGAAGGGCATTACTGTGTAGCAATATAAACCCTGATCCGTTGTGAAAGCTGTTTTTTCATCATCAGCTTTGTTCATCCGGACCTGATTGTATCCTGAGTAAGCTTCCATGAAGTTCGTGACCTGCTGTGGCATCCACTAGCTGGTCTATCCTTGGAAGTGGGAAGCTATCCTTTGGACATGCCTTGTTTAGATCCGTGAAATCTACACACATCCTCCATTGTCCATTTTTCTTCTGGATGAGGACTACGTTGGCGACCCACTGAGGGTAGCTGACTTCTCTGATTGATCCAGTTGCCAGTAGCTTTCCACCTCTTGTTTGATTGCTTGACTTCTTTTAGGATTGAACGATCTTCTCATTTGTATTACCGGTTTTGCATTCGGGCTAACTGCGAGGTGGTGGGATATTACTCAGGCATCTATTCCAATCATGTCTTCGTGACTCCAAAGGAATACATCTTTGTACTCTCTAAGCAGATTGGTTAAGTCTTGCTTGACTTTTCCATCCAAGTTGGCCCCGATCTTGATTTTCTTGTCCGGTTTGTCTTCTTCAAGTACTACTTCAACCAATTCTGTTTTGTATTCATTCGAGCCCTCCCTTGGATCCAGTTCGAATGACAAGGATTCTTCACACTGATTTGGGTGCATTATGGTGCACACTTGTTCAGCATCATGCTTGTCTTTGTATACTGACAGGTTTGCTCTTCGGGCCATATCTTGGGATTCCTTGACTATCCCAACCCCTTGTTTTGTTGAGAACTTGATCATTAATGCATAAGTGGCCGTCACGGCCCTTGTTTTATTCAGGAATGGCTGGCCCAATAATGTCCTATACGGCCAATTATCCAAGTCAACTGCCACGAAGTAGAGCAAGACAGTCCTTTGGCATGGTGCCGTTCCGATCTTCACGGGTAGTTTTACCGTACTGTTGAATGGACTGTCAGAGTCATTGTCGGATAGATAGTTACAGCCATAACGTTTGACCAGTGCCTCAAGGTGTCGCCTGTTATTCTCAACTTCTCGAGTTAGGCTCTGGATAGTGACATCTCTGTCCCCCATCAGACTTCCCCGACGGTTAAACCGTTGGGTTATCTTCATTCTTTCCTCAGACTCTTCACTCTGATGTCGGTCCTCTCGTGTGACTCCATGATGAAGTTTACGATGGTGTTGATTACTGTCTTCTGATGATGACGGACCTCTGCGGTCGTATTTACGATGCTTGGCACGTACTGTTTGATTGTGGTCCAGCCTCTGGTGATGTTCCTCTTCAAGTGTTTTCTGTCCAGCCGGGTTGATTGGGGAAGAGTTCCTTCTGGTTTCTGGTATAGTTATTCCTGGCCCAACCACCACCGAACGGAGCCTTACGGGTGGAGGATTTGGAGTATGTGCTCCTGCAGCCAGTAGATCAATCCCTTCCCTTGCTGCGTCTGTCACCAATTTCTGTAAGGCCTCTTGGAAACGCAGTGTAAGATCTCTGTTGGTTGGAGGATCTTGCTGGATCCCCGCCAGATGTGCAGTCTAATTTTCTGTGTTTGCTGCAGGATATTGTGACGTATTGCCAACATGGAAATCGCTTGGTGATTTTTGGCCCTTTCCTGAACTACTTCTGCTTCCTGCCATCACTTTTAACATGTTCGGAGGTTCAAGCCCCTCCTTCTAGCGCCAATTGTTGACATTGATTTTTGGATTATGTCAGAAAATCCAATAAGGATTGGATTTCAGCTATTGACTCAAAGAGAAAGAGATTCAGAGAGAGTAACGAAGACAAGTTTAACGTGGTAAAACTCCGATGACCGGAGAAACGTCCACGGGTGGTTGAAGGATTGACCAAGCCAAAATCCACTATAAAAATATGATGTTTACAAGCTCTCAATCTCTCTTTTTTTATCTCTGTATTTGCTATGATTGCTGTATGTTATATTGCCTATATCTTTTGGAGCCAGATTATGGGTCTATTTATATGCTTATAGAACCCTAATCTGCTTTGTACAAGTAATACAAGATCTTTGTATTTAATTGTGATTCGGTTACTTGCTTGAGGTTGATTTGTCTTCTTTCCTGTTTCGAAGTCTCTTATGGAAATCGAGTGGGATTCTAGTAGTGTAGTTCAATTTGGACTTGTTTCCTTATAAGAATGTAGTATTCGTAAAGAAATCAAGTTATTTCCTGATTGGGGACTCTTCTAACTTAATGTTCCATTTTATTTGGGATTCCTTCCTGATGGATATCTTCGCGTATTTAATGACTTAATCCGTGTGAAATAAGCACTAAGTTCTTACTCGAGTCGTATTTATTCCAGAGTAAGAGTAATACATGATGGTCCCGAGTATCGCCGTTTGAGCCCGAGTGGAAGTGTTGTTTAACCAGTCCCGAGTGTTGTTAACTGATCCCGAGTAGGTTTCATTCTATATATGCTTACTCGGGCTTTTCTTCTCTTTAATGATGCCTCATAGGATATTTCCTGAGTGCCCGTTTGGGCGTACACCTGTCTATTTTCTCCTTCCTGTCAATGACGTGTATGCTTGGTAAAATTCACATACGACAACATACATTAATAAAGTGGTGATATTTGCACAACACCCTCTCTCCCCCCAAATAGTGCTAATAATTTTTTGAGCCCTCTAGATCTAATAGACGTTTATTATGTACCTCAATTCAAGAAGAATTTAATTTCAGTTTCTTGTTTAAATAAATTTGGTTATTTGCTTACTTTTAATAAAGGTTTTATTATTAGTAGGAATAACAAATTTATTTGCAAAGGTACATTGGAAAACGGTTTATTCTATTTGCATAGCAATATCTCTCACTTGTTAGACACGCAATCAACAGAACCTAATCATAAAAGAGTAAAATTATCAAAAGATGAAACCTACCTATGACATTTGTGCCTAGGTCATATTAACCTTGATATGATCAAATGATTTGTTAGTGATGAACCTTTAAGTGACTTAAGGGTTGATGATCTACCAACTTGTGAATCTTGTTTGAAAGGTAAGATGACCAAAAGTTCGTTCACAACCAAAGGCACAAAAGCCACTAAATGTTTAGGATTAATACATACTGATGTGTGTGGTCTTATAAACATTCAAGCTAGAGGAGGATATGAGTACTTCATTACTTTCACAGATGATTACTTGAGATTTGGATATGTGTATCTCATGAGACATAAGGCAGATACTTTTGACATGTTCAAAGCATTTAAAGCTGAAGTAGAAAATCAGCTTGAGAAACACATAAAAATCTTGAGGTTTGATCGTGGTGGAGAATATCTATCTGGTGAGTTTCAGCAATATCTTATTGATAATGGGATAATTTCTTAGTTTTCTATGCCAGGTACACTCAACAAAATGGGGTGGCAAAAATGAGAAATAGAACTCTTTTGGATATGGTTAGGTATATGTTGAGTTATTCAACGTTTCCTAATTCTTTTTGAGGATATGCTTTACAAACTGCTATGTATATTCTAAATGATGTACCATCTAAGTCAGTTCCTAATACACCGCATGAGTTATGGACTGGGCAAAAACCTTATCTACAACACTTAAGGATATTTGGATGTCTTGCACACGTGTTAAAAGGAAAGATAAAAAAGATAGAGTCCCATTCAGAAACATACATATTTGTAGGGTATCCAAAAGAAACTAAAGGATTATTTCTATAGTCCTTCAGATCTTAAAGAACTTATTTCTACAAATGCTAAATTTCTAGAAAAGGACTATATGAATAATTTTGTGCCTAAAAGTAGAATTGTCCTGAATGAGCTTTCCGGAGATACAATTCTATAAGAGGTTTCACAACCTAGCCCAATTGTAAGTTTCGCACCAACACAAGATCAATATCCTACCACTCCTCATCATAGTGAGAGGGTTAGTAGACAACCCGAGAGATACATCGGTCTAAGAGAATCAGTAGAGAATCTCCCACATGACAATGATCCTTACATATACAAGGAAGCCATGAAAGATGTTGATTGTCACCATTGGCAAAAGGAAATGTAATCCGAAATTGCATCCATGTTAAAAAATAAAGTCAAGTCTCTTATGGACTTGCCTAAAAGGATAAAACCCATTGGGTGTAAGTGGGCATGCAAGAGAAAGAGTGGAATGGATGGAAAGGTGGAAACCTTAAAAGCTAGATTGGTAGCTAAATGTTACACATAGAAGGAAGGTATCGATTATAAGGAAACCTTTTCTCCTGTGGCCATGCTTAAATCCATTAGGATACTCTTATCCATTGCGGCATCTCTAGACCTAGAGATTTGGCAAATGGATATCAAGACAACTTTCCTTAGCGGAAGTCTTGATGAAAGCATCTAAATGATGCAACCAGAAGGATTCATTGAAAAGGGCCAAGAGGAAAAGGTTTGCAAGTTGTAAAGATCCATATATGGATTGAAGCAAGTATCTAGATGCTAAAACATAATGTTCGATCAAGCTATGAAAAGTTTTGAATTTATCCAAAACCTTAATGAACCATGTGTATACAAAAGAATCAAAGGCGACAAGTTGGTAGTCCTAGTTATTTACATTGATGATATACTACTTATCGAAATGATGTAGGTGTATTGAAATCAGTAAAAGAATGGTTAGCAAAACAATTTGATATGAAGGACTTAGGAGAAGCAAGTTATATTCTTGGTATTCAAGTTATAAGAGATAGAAAGAATAGAACGACTGCATTATCCCAAGATTCATACATAGATAAAATCTTGTCTAATGAACAAGCTCCTAAGAATGAACATTAAGAGCAATTAATGAGTAGGGTTTCATATGACTCGACATTTGGAAGTCTCATGTATGCAATGCTTTGTACTAGACTAGATATTTGTTTTGTTGTTGGCATAGTTAGCAGGTTTTGACCGAAACTTGGACCTGATCACTGAATGACAGTCAAGTATATTTTCAAGTATTTAAGGAGAATGTGAGATTATATGCTTGTATACTCTGGAGGGGATTTAATTCCCGTTGGATAAATAGATTCTGATTTTCAGTTAAATTCTGACTCTAGTAGGTCAACATTAGGATCCGTGTTTACTCTTTGAGGAGGGACAGTCATATGGAGCAGTATCAAGCAACCTTGTATTACAGAGTCCACCATCGAAGCTGAGTATGTTGCCGCATGCGAAGATGCTAAAGAGGCTGTCTGGCTCCACCGATTCTTGATTGTTGCAAGTGGTTTCGATGCGAATAAGCTGATCACTGTCTATTTTGACAATAGTGGAGCAAAGTCTAATTCGACAGTGTTAGGATTATGCTCGATAACAAGAGTGTAATAATATATTTGACAATCTTTTCATATTAATAAAGTGATTTCTAGTCTAACAAATCTTATAGCATTTATAGTTTAATTATTATAATTGTCAAAAGTAAATAATTATAAGGTCAAAAGACTGAGAAAAGAATAATTGTTCATACATCTGGATACGTATGAGGTAGACACAATTCTTTAGTTAGTCTTGAATAATATTCAAAACTTAAGATAAAGGTTGGACGCCTTTATCTTGTCAAAGTTGTAGATTCTTTTGCTAGCATTTGAGTGAGATCAAATGTGTTATGATGAGTCTAAAATAATCAAAGTGTGGTGCCTTTAGGAAAAAGAATCTAGTGCACTGGGTGCATTGAATAGGATCACAGTGAAATACTTTATCCATAACCGTTAATGGATAAAAGTTTTCACTTGAAGACAATCAGAGAGTCTATCTCAATCCTGAGATAAATGATGGACTTATGGTTGCAAGTGTTATCATTTGAGCTATCAATGAGTACGGTTATATAGCATATTCTATCCTCAATAGTTTAGTGGTATCCATTTGTTAATCGATAGAGGACTTCATTTATAAATATGGACATCGTGGCTCTATTTATTAAATGAGAGTAGAATATCATCATATGGATGTTTTGAGGTATTGGATATTAAATCTTAACGTTAAGTTTTCAATAGTGTCTATTGAAATATGTCTTTTGGACAAGTCAAAATATCCAAGTTCAAAATGTGGTCATATGAGTAAATAGGGTAACTTGGAGAGCTATAGGCGGTCTATGAGCTCTTAGCGATTACTGATATTTTTCATGAGGATACACTATCTCCATTAAGATTGTCTAGGGTATGAATGAGAATTATTAACTTATTATATCTTTATTTAAGAGTTCAATTTTAGTTCTTTAGTGGAATCACTTGCATGGATCACTTGATATATTCTACCGGACCAATTTATGGGTCCATCTAGAATTGTATTAAAGCATGTGGACTTGTTTCTCTTTTAGTAAGAATGAGCCTAGTTCAAATGTGGAGCTTTTATTTAAGTCCAATGGATTTAGTAAAATAGGTAAAACAATATTTGTCCCATATTTATATTGCTTGGGCGGCAAGGGACTATATAATAATCACAACACATCAGTACTCACTTTCGAGCATAATCCCTACACATCCACCTTTATCAGACCTTTGATTTCACCAGCAGTAGTACTCACGCTTCATCCCTTATAATCTCTTAGGTTTGGATCCTATCCTCCGCCATCATTATTCTGAATTACTTATTCGTGCTCGTGAAATAGGTGATAAAAAAAAAACATCTCTAGACTTGAGTCAATATTATGGGGTTACCCCTATACGTTTATCCTTCCTTCTAAACCCACAGCTCTCAACGTGGATTACTTAATCGCCCAGTCCTAAATTTTTACCTCCACATTCTAACCCCCTTACTTATTATTCTGTTGATGCATTCCCAGTTATGTATAAGACATCAAGTACCAATCACGGAGGTTGAGCTTCCCCTAGGGATTCTTCCTCATTGGCAAGTGATTTAAAGATCGTTTCTCAAAGGCTGAAGCTGGCTGACGTCCCTAAAAGGCCCCGATCACACTTGTTGAGGTTTACTACCGACCACCCATGCACCTTTGATTGCAAGGTGAATATGGTGACCGATCGAGAAGTTGCAAATTATGTTGATAGATTTGATATCCCTAGATTGATACATCTAATTCACAACGATAAGCACGAAGTTTGGAATCCTCCCCCTGATGCTGTGTTAGGTTTTAGATTGTGTTGGCATTAATTCCATATCAAAATGATGTTTACTTGTAATGATTTAGTTGTTTAGATTCATGATGATTCAAGCTTTACAGAAGAATGAACAACAAGTCAAAGCAAGTTCTAAGTCTTCAAAGAGAAAGGATGCAATATGGTTATACAAAGGTATACTAAGACCTTATCTTTCTCTTACAAGGCTTAGGCACACACATACAATTCATTCATATGTGTCCCTGCATTGTTGTGCACCATGTATAACACATTCACACATTTGAAAATGAATGCTTATGCATTGGTATGGAAATAATATGTTTTGGAAAAATGCATGATTGGAGACTATCTCTATGTAGTTTGCATTCTAGTGAGAATTGTGTTTGTATGTGTATATGTTCTTATAACATGGATATTGAACATGATTTTAGTCTTAAATCATTCTTGATTGAGTTCCGGTAATTTCGGTTACTCATACTATTGATTTCAAGTTCTAAGTTAAAAGATACTACACTTTCAACTCATGTTGCTTACATTGCCTTCGTCTTCAGATATTGAGTCAAATTATTATTTTCTGGATTGAGTATCTTATATTTCCATGTCTGTGTGAGAGTTATGGTTCATAATCCACAAACAGATTTGAATTCCGAATTTGAAGGCCGAAGAACGGTCGAAGAACGCGAAGGAGGGTCGAAGGAGAAAGAAGACAACAAAGCTCTTCTTTCCCGAGATGACGTGTGGCCATCTCGGGGCAGAAGGCTTGCTGCCCAGAGATGTCCACATGCCATCTCGGGCAGCAAGCATGCTTGGCTGTTTCTTTCCCCTTTTGGTCACTTCATATTCCCAATTTTCCCTCTCCTTTATATTCCTCTTCCCTCTCACATTTCATTCTAAGAAGAAATTTAAACTTGTGTGCAGAAATTCTCTCTACAATTTCTCAACTTCCAAACACCTTAACTTATTCATTTGAACTCCGATTTGAGTGATTCAAAGTTGAGAGTGTTTGTATATTCATCCTCCATCGTTTCTCTGAAGGTTTTAGTGAGTTTTATTGCTTTTTTTGGAGTCTAAACACACAAAAACGGGACTGCACCAAATCAACTAAGGTATTGATTTTCTCTCAAAGTTATCTTTTAAAACTTGGTCAATTGCCTTAGGTTTTCTTCTTCAACATATATATGTGTATTGTGAGTGTTTTGATTTGAGTTTTGAACTCGTTTAAAGCTAGGTTGAGTTTCAATTGAAATCTTACATGTTGAGTTAGGTTTTGATTTTGCCTATATTTTCACATGTTTGGGATTGTATTGTGCTAGCTTTGATTCTAGGACTATTTGATGATCTTTGATTAATTGATTTTGTGAAAAATAGTTCCTCACATGTATTAGGCTCTCTTGGATGAATTCTCACAATAATACATGTGCTTATGTTCTTTTGAGCTATTCATGTGTTTTGCTGAATCTATGAATAGGAATATGCTCTAGAACTTTAGCTTTAATCTAAATGACATTGTCATATGATTTTAGCATGTTTTTGGTTTATGTGATTTAAACTTGATTATGTGATTAATTGAACATATGTTGTGATTCAAGTTTTAGATCTATGCATGTATCTAGGTTGTAATTAATGTTGAACATATCTTACATGATCTAGATGATTTAAACATGCATGATTGACTAGACTACATTTTATTTGTGCATTCATGTTAATGTCTAGTTTTTTCCATAGGATGTGTTGATCATAACATTCTATGTTGCGTGCTTGTTTGCGTGCTTGTTTGCGTTTTGCATTCATGATCACCTAGATGCCTTGTGAGAAGGAATTCTTGACAATAGGTGTGACACCTATGTTGTTGAGCAAGTAAATCTTGGCAAGAGGTGTGAGACCTTGGATTGTCAAGCAAGGAAGTCTTGGCTAGAGTCGGGAGGACTCAGATAGTCGAGCAAGAAGTCTTGCCTAGGGTCGTGAGGATCCAAAAGGGTGAGCGAGGAAGTTTTGACTAGAGTCGGGAGGACTCAGATAGTTGAGAAAAAAGTCTTGCCTTGGGTCATGAGGATCTGGTAAGGTGAGCGAGTAAGTCTTGACAAGAGGTGTGAGGCCTCAAATTGTTGAGAATGAGGGTGACATCTTCATGAGTGGGATAGAAGGGTGGTTTCTAGGTGAAGGGGTCACTTGAGAGATTGTACTTGTCTTATCTACTAGTGGATTTTGTTTGCTGGTGGTTGCTAACCCGTGGATGTTTCCTCTTCGAAGGTTTACCACGTTATATCTTGTGTCAACTTTTCTCTATCCCTATCTCTCTTATATTTGTATTTGTTATTTGAATACTTTGGATAAAACTCTTTATGTAAGTTGACTTTCTTTCTATGATGTAGATTGTGTATGCGTTACCATTACTTGTTTGTATCACGCTTTACTTATTTTATATATTGATTAAGTGTCTTTAATTGATATATATATATATATATATATATATATATATTGTGATACAAGTAATCTAGAGGGAAATTTTTTTGTTTGTTTCTAAGGGAGTCGAAAAAGGTGTCTAACCTATTAACCCTCTAGGTTAGCCTTGAGCATATAACCGTGTTTGTATTTTCAATTGGTATCAGAGGAGGACACTAGATTGCACTTAGTTAGAGTCCAGGTGATACATTCATTGTTTTTGCAAAGCTTTTGAAGTCATGGGTTTACAAGATGATGTAATGGCGGAAGGAGCCTCAAATACTAGGCCACCATTACTTCAAGGCACTAACTATAGGTATTGGAAGTTGAGGATGAAAGCCTACATTCGCTCTATTGATGAAAGGGCTTGGATGGTAGTGGAAGAAGGTTATAGTCCTCCTACCAAGGTTCAAGAGGATGGAACCATGATACTCAAGCCAATGAGTGAATGGACAACGAATGAGTTTGAGGTTGCTAAATGGCACCATCGTGCTATGAAGGCCATCTTTGGAGGAGTTGATGGGCATCAATTCTCCTACATTCAAAATATTGAATCTGTAAAGGAAACTTGGGATACTCTCTAAGTTACTAATGAAGAAACCTTAGCAGTGAAGAAATCAAGGCTTCAAATGTTGGCATCAAAATTTGAAGGTTTAAGTATGGGTGAAGAAGAAAAGTTCGAAGACTTCTAATTCTATCTTCTTAACATTGCTAACCAATGTCAAGCACTTGGAGTACCTATCTCAAAAGAGCGTTTAAAATGGAAAATCCTTAGGTCTCTTCCTAAGAGATTCAAATCAAAGGTGACGGCCATTGAGGAAAGCAAGGATGTGGATAGCATGAACATTGATGAGTTGTTTGGGTCTCTCTAAACTTATAAGATGTGCTTGAAGACAAAGATTAAGAGTAAGGGAATCGCTCTCAATGCTATTGAGGAGGAGAGTGATGATGAAAATGAAGAGATAACTCATTTGGTTAGAAGGTTCAAGAAGTTTCTAAAGAAGAATGCCAAGCCTAGAGGCAAGTCTTCTAAGGAAAATGGAGTTAAGAGAACATCATCTCCAAGGAATGAGAAGAATAGTCAAGCCATGATTAAGAAAGATGTTCAATGCTATAAATGTCATGGTTTCGGTCACTTTGCTAGTGAGTGCACCAAGAAGCCATCTAAGAAAGACAAGAAAGGCAAAGTGTTGGCGACTACTTGGAGTGATGATAATTCTAGTGACAATGAGAGCTCAAGCAGTGAGTCTTCAAGTGATGAAGAGTTGGTGAGCAACTTTATAGCTCTAACGGCTTCTCATTCTCCACTAGATGTTGATGGTACAATATCTTTGAACAAGAACTTTGATGCAAATCATCATGGAAGCTCTAGTTCCATTCCTACTAATCTTGAGTTGTTGGAAAAGATAGAAAAGCTTGAAGAAGCTAGAGATAATGCTCAAAGAGAGGTAGTTGAGAAGGATGATTTGATCAAGAAACAACTAGATGAGTTTGTGGTTGTCACTCGTAGACTTCTTGGTGAGAAAGGTGATATTATGAATAAGTTTAGAGAACTTGAAAAGATAAACCTTGAGAAGGATAATGTGATATCTTCTTTGAAGAAGAGAGAACAAGAATTGATGGAAGAGATAGACACGGCTAATGAGGCCATCAAGGACTTAGTGAATGATTCGGTAAATGTGTCTAGTGTTAGGAATTTTGTTAAATTTCATAGTGGTGAAGGCGACTTGGTAGTTGAAGAGAAGCTCTTGGAAGCACAACTTCTTACTCACTTTGATAAAGTTGTGATTGATAAGAAACAACACAATAAGAGAAGATCAAAAGGGAAGAAGAATTGGCGAACAAGGTATCTTTGCAAACTCCTAGTGAAGCTAGTTCAACTCCAAAAGGTACAATCTCTTCTTTTATTCCAATTTGCCATTATTGCAACACAATAGGTCACATTAAGCCTAGGTGTTATGAATATATAGAAAAATGCAAATTAGGAAATGAATATAGAGATAAGGAGATTAAACTTCAACTTGAACATACTAAGGCCTTGAAAGTTGAGAAACATGATAATATTGCTAAGCATGAGAATAAGTTGTGGAGTAGAAAGAATACTAATCTTGTTTAACTTGACAAAGTTGGTGTTGAAAATGTTAAGGAAGAGTGTGTTAATGATATTCTTGTTAATCAAGTCATTGAAGGACTTTACTCTAGATTTAACATTGTTGTCAAGGATGATATTGGAAATGTTTGTGTAGGTACACCCAAGAACAAGTGGTTCAAGGGTGAGTGCTCTTAATATAAGAAGCACATGTGAGATAGCTTTGAGGCAATATATCAATTATGTTAAGAATTCTTGCTTGCTAGCTTTGAATACTCCATGTATTGATATGAACTTGGTTATCTCACATCATGTTTGTTATGATGGTCAAAATTTGTTGGTTAACTTTAGAGAAGTTCATTTAATATATGTGTTGATTGAGTTGAGATATTATGCTTTTTATACTCTTGTTGTGAAACATCATCAACTTGGTGTCATGAGGACATTCAAGGCAAGAGTGCTCATAAAAAGGGCGGAAGTATGATATTTGGAGAATATAATGTGCAAAAAGGTATCTCTGTACTCTAATGCATGTTCTCTTAGATATTCATCTTTTGGCTCAATTTTTGATATACATCTCATAGCATGTCATATTAGAGAATTTTGTATAGCATACATATGATTCTCATTGACATTTGCTATTTTAGGATCTAATAGTGATATTATTCACATTGATCTTAACTTTGATGATTGTTTGTGTATAGTATATTGAGTGGCATCACTTTTAAAAATATGAGCTTCATATTCTTTGAAAGCTACTCATTAGAGAAGTAATGATCTTGAATAAGTCTCTACTTATTGCTCTTAGATCATGTGCTTATGAGCCATAAAATCTTGGTTTTCTAAAAATTGCACCTTACTTCTCTTATATGTTTTGCTAGTATGTTGAGTTTACTAATATGTAAACATTGGATACAACTTGAAGTTTTTGTGCTTAAGTATATTTAAAATGACCTATGGTTAGTATCCATTTTGCTTCGACAAATACATAGAACTCAACGAGCACCTTCATGGAAAGGGCTACACACATTGGTTGTGAAAGCTACCCAATGTTGGAAAGAGCTACACCATTGTGATGAGTGAAAGCCGTCATGAAGTGAATTTTGTTTATGTTTAAAAAAAATGGGAAAATCAAAGAAGTGTTGATATGGAATCATAAAAAAATTCTTTGATTCAAAGCATAAAAAGAAAAGGAGGAAGGCTTAAAAATGAGTATAGTTGAAAATCAAATGAGCTCGGGTTGAAAAACAGAAATGGGATGACGAGCCACATGCACACACATGCTCATATTTTGAAATCTATTCTTTTAAAAACAAAAATTCCAAATGATAATCGGTTTGACTTTTTATGGAAAAAGCTTAAGATGAATAGTTGTTGGAAATTGTTTGCATGTTGATTATCAAACTACTTCTTGATATATATTTGAAGTATATCTCTCACACACACACTTTGTTTATGAGTATGATGATATTTTAGCAATTGTTATAGAATTTTGAGAGAACTTAAAAAATCTTTGTGTATCTCTCTTAGCGTATGAAGCTTATTTTGTTGATATTTCTTCAAATTGCTTGAATGTGTGATTGTGTGAACATCTTTGTGAACTTTATGCTATCATTGATTTTAGTTATAGCATTTATCAAGGGGGAGCATTGTATTCTATACATTGTTCTCTTTTATGATATGTTCACATGCTTCATTTTGTTACATGTTGGCATATTTTGACTTAATGATACTTGTAAGATATTACTCTTTATCTTTTTCTTGCATGATGATTCATTCTTAAGTCATATGTCTTTTTTTATATATATTTGTGACTAATATGCTTGTTTTGTCTTTCACTCACTTTTGTTGTATGTATATAGCATCTTATAACATAAGAACAAATGAGAAGAACTAAGGTTACCGGAAGTGGAAATCAATCGAATCCCATTGTGAAAGCCAAGTCTACCTCAAAAGGATCCAAAGCTTCAAGGTCAAAAGATTTAGGGATCTTTGGAACTCAGAATATATTTCAAGAGAGAGGCATTAACTTAGGTAAGTGTAAAGAATCTTATGTTCTTAAGTGCATTAAGGATAGAAATTGGGAATCTTGGGTGAGCATGTTAGGAATTGTGAATGCTACTCTTGTTAGAGAGTTTTATCTTGAATATAGAGAAAGTGCCACCTTTTTTGATGCTTTGATGGAGATTAGGGGTTTTGTGTTTAGAGTTAACCCGGAAAACATTAACAAGTTTCTTGGGCTATCTAATGATATAGATTCGAATTTTCTAGATGTAGATGTCATTGAGAATCTTAATATCATGGGTAGAACTCTTTGTGACAATGTTTCTTTCGAGTGGAAAGGTATAACCTATATTAGTAAACATGAGTTAACTAAGGCTAGTGCATTTTGGCATCTCTTTATTTGCACTAACATTATTGGATCCTCGAATTCAATCGAGTTGAATAAAGACAAGATCAAAATAGTGTATGCCTTGGTGACTAATCAACCTATAAACCTTGGGGATCTACTCATGCTTTATATTGATAGTACGGCTTTCTCTACTAGAGGTGATAAAAAGCTTGCATTACTGGGGTTTATAACTTCAATGTGTTTAGCTCGTGGTGTTAAGAGTAGAGAAGATGATGTGTTAGTACAACCCTTGGAAAAGTATAGTGATAAACGTGTGTCATACATGTTATATAAGGATATGGGTAAGACTTGTGATACTTTTGGGCTATTTAATAGTTCTCAAGTTGATAGTCATGTGATTAGCACAAACATTCTTCCGGATTGGGCTTTACAATTGAAGAAGAAGATTGATGAGCTTAGTGCTATAGTTGTTTAACAAGATGCTAGGATAAAAGAGTTGGAGGAATGTATTGCTTCAAGTTCAAGACCACCTCCCAAGCATTATGTTAGATCAACTACTCGCACATCTTTCTTTGGTGGACCAAGTAGCTAGTATTTGAGTCTTGTGGTATATTTCTTACCTTGTGGCATCATTTCATGTCAAAAAAGGGGAGAAAGAGATGCTAGTTACTTAGTTTCTTTTTTGTTGTTTTTATGAACTTTTGAACATTCAATGGCATGTTATAATTAGTCTTAAGATTTGGTTAAGAATTCTTATGTTTTGGCATGTATTGAGGGGGAGATACATGTATTTGTGGACTTAATTGTATATTCTTATCCATATTATATATTGCCATTTGTTGTTTTTCTCTTGTATATGCATTGTGCTTTGAGATGATTTATAGGTTGCTTCAACAGAAGATCAAGATGAAGTTCAAGAGTTGATGAAGATTAGTTATAGGAATCTTACTCATTGTAATGTGAGGGAGTGATTTTGTGACCTATCTTCATTTTTATATTTGTAGTAAATGTATAGGTGTTTTGACATGGAATTTGCCAAAGGGGGAGATTGTTAGGTTTTAGATTGTGTTGGCATTAATTCCATATCAAAATGATGTTTACTTGTAATGATTTAGTTGTTTAGATTCATGATGATTCAAGCTTTAAAGAAGAATGAACAACAAGTCAAAGCAAGTTCTAAGTCTTCAAAGAGAAATGATCCAATATGGTTCTACAAAGGTATACTAAGACCTTATATTTCTCTTACAAGGCTTAGACACACACATACAATTCATTCATATGTGTCCCTGCATTGTTGTGCACCATGTATAACACATTCACACATTTGAAGATGAATGCTCATGCATTGGTATCGAAATAACATGTTTTGGAAAAATGCATGATTGAAGACTATCTCTATGTAGTTTGCATTCTACTGAGAATTGTGTTTGTATGTGTATATGTTTGTATACCATGGATATTGAACTTGATTTTAGTCTTAAATCATTCTTGATTGAGTTCTGGTCATTTCGGTTACTCATACTATTGATTTCAAGTTCTAAGTCAAAAAATACTACACTTTCAACTCATGTTGCATACATTGTCTTCGTCTTTGTATATCGAGTCAAATTATTATTTTCCGGGTTGAGTATCTTATATTCTTATATGTCCATGTCCGCATGATAGTTACGGTTCGTAATCTGTAAACGGATTCGAATTCCGAGTTTGGAGGTCGGAGAACAGTCGAAGAATGCAAAGGAAGGTTAAAAGAGAAAGAAGACAGCAAAGCTCTTCTTTCCCGAGATGGCGTGTGGCCTTCTCGGGGCAGAAGGCTTGCTGGCCCGAGATGCCCATGCGCCATCTCAGGCAGCAAGCATGCTTGGCTGCTTCTTGCCCTTTTTGGTCATTTCATATGCCCAATTTTCTCTCTCCTTTATATTCCTCTTCCCTCTCACATTTCATTCTAAGAAGAAATTTAAACTTGTGTGCAAAAATTTCTCTCTACATTTTCTCACCTTCCAAACACCATTACTTCTTCATTTGATCTCCGATTTGAGTGATTCAAATTGAGAGTGTTTGTCTATTCATCCTCCATCTTTTTCTCTGAAGGTTTGATTGAGTTTTATTGCTGTTTTTAGAGTCTAAAAACAAAAAAACGGGACTGCACCAAAATCAACTAAGGTATTGATTTTCTCTCAAAGTTTTCTTTTAAAACTTGGTCAATTGCCTTAGGTTTTCTTCTTCAACATATATATGTGTATTTTAAGTGTTTTGATTTGTGTCAACTTTTCTCTATCCATATCTCTCTTATATTTGTACTTGTTATTTGAATACTTTGGATAGAACTCTTTATGTAAGTTTACTTCCCTTCTATGATATAGATTGTATATGTGTTACCATTACTTGTTTGTATCACACTTTACTTGTTTTATATATTGATTAAGTGTCTTTAATTGATATATATATAGTGATACAAGCAATCTAGAGGGACAAACTTTTGTTTGTTTCTAAGGGAGTCGAAATAGGTGTTTAACCTATTCACCCCCTCTAGGTTATCCTTGAGCATATAACCGTGTTTGTCTTTTCATGTTGTTGCTATTTACTGGGCCATGCTCACATCTGGGGTGACCCTGCCTATTCAACCGTTCATCGTCAAATTTTTAGCTAAGGCCAGTATTGCCCCTATACAACTAACTCCCAATTCTCACCGGGTCATGATATGCCTATGACATCTTTGGAAAAATATCGGGGCTAAGTATCCCCTGACCCCTTAGGAGATCCATAATTTTTATACCCTTGGCCGATCGGGTACTGGGGGTATTTTTCATCCTCAGTCCAAATTTCTCAACCATTGGATTTCTCATAAGTTTGACGAGAAGCCCACTCCTACATCCAATAAAGAGCACAAGAGCTTTATATGTGGTTTCTTATCATTAAACAAGTATGGAAGAACAACTGAGGAGTGATTAGGGTGAATCGGTCGTGGCTGACCCTCACTAAAATCTAGCTAGAAATAGTGTCCCAAGATACTTTTGCAATCCTAAGTTCTGAAATAAGACACCTGATGAGCTAACTCAGAGCCAAGCAGACTTGGTGATTACGGTGGCTCTTACATCATAGGAAACCAGAGATTGCCACTCATTGTATGTAGAGAAAGACTTGATCAATATGTAACTATTTCCTACTATTTCCAATTGACACAGACACTGTAAGTCCTGAAATTTTCTTCATTTACCTTACGTCATTCATGTTTACTCTTATGATCTCTGTCGACTCTTATTTTTCAGTGTATGAAGTACACATCATTGCTGGTGATCAAGTTGAGAAGGCTAATAACCTTGATAGGCTTAGCAAGAGAGAAGCCGCTGACGTAGTGGTTGATGGAATCACTCCCCCTGAGCATGATCTGGTGGAACACATTTATGAACTTTATCCTAACACCTCGATAAGCCCGATCAGGCAAGATTGTGAGGGTAAACATGATTCCCTCTAAGGGATGGTAGGAGAAATTCAACCAGGGAAAGATCTATCAGGGAAAGGTCCACCAGTGAAACATCCAGCAGAAATGTAGATAAGACTGTAGATGAGTCATCCGCCTTTGAGGCTGGGCTTGTAAACAAAAGGGGTCCCAACTTGAAATGGAATTGAGGGCTTACAATGCAGGGGTCCAGCTTACAGACCTTGAAAAGAAGGATGATGATCAGAAAACATTGACTGATCTGATCTTAAGAGAACAACGGTCGAAAAAGAGGGACGATTGTACTTCTGCGACATTTATTTCCATTTCCTCTGAAAAAACCAGGGCGGTCAGTCAGGTCCTAACTGAGACTGGTGAGGAGACTAAAATTCTACAGACAGAACTTCCACCTCGATCTGAGCCACCTCCTGCCCAAATCGATCGTCCTATAAATCAGGCTCCAACTGACCTTTATGCGAAATGCAATGGCAAAGCCTTGATGCAGTTTGTGGTTAAACGTCAGATAGTCTCCACTGACTCTGACTCTGACTCTGATGGTGGTGAGACCAACCTCACTGAGCCTATCATCGATGATAATGTGTCTGACCACATCCAGGAATAGGTTGATAAGGCATCAATGCGATTAGGCCGATCGTTTGGGGTTTTACCAAGTGATAAAATTACTCGCTTGGCTTGTGATGCTGGGACCAACCTAGCTGAGGTGCCACCTATGATCGATATGCTCCTGTGGCCATGGATATGCCTCAAGAACTTCCCTTTACAGTTGAGTGTTGTAAAGTTCAGGCGGTCGGGATACATGAATAAGCGATTCCCTCGATAAGCCTTCAACCTAGGGAGGTCTGTGGAACTCCATACACAGGAGTTGTTACATACCTGACCTCCTTAACGGTGTCCCCAACCATCCATCTAATCAGTCTTGAGAGAACAGTCCCTCCGTCTTCACCGATCTGAGTACCATCTTGGCCCTTTCCTCTTTTAAGCTCAGATGATTCATCAGCTAACCTCCTGCCATGTTACGTTTCATGTTTGTTAATGATGGGTACATTAGAGAAGGATATTGGAAGAAGGCCAAACTTCAGCAGCTCTGAGCGGATTCTCCTGATATTCAACAATGGTATATATGTAAGTGTTTTGTTCCTCTTATCTTTATTCGGGCTTATCTCCACTCTTACTCTTTTCTCTTTTTGCAGGTTATGGAAGAGTTGACTCTTGCCCTGATAACACAAGATAGGCAGGCGTGGAAATCTGCCAACTGAAAAGGGAGCTTGCTGAGAGGAAATAAGCCCTCGAATCCATTTTGGCCAGCAAATCGAAGATCAAGCAATCCTATGAAAAAAAGCTGAAAATGCGTGATGTGACTGAGGTTCTTTGAGAAGATCGCTGACCTGTGTTCAGAGTAGGGTTTTCGTAGCTAGCAAGAATGTCAATGAGCTTACCATGAAGAAAGGCGAGTTAGAGGTGAGGGTTGCATAAGCTGAACTGTGGTGCGCCGAACTCGAATTAATGTCCATTTTAGCTGAAAGGGAGGACACCAAATTTAAAAAGGAGGTAAAAGTTGCTAAGGACACTCTTACTTCTGCTCAACAATCTATGCTTGAGGCACATTAGGAGTTTGATGAAGCTCGACTCCACTATGAAAGGCTAGCTAAAGATCTGGAGTAGTAATGGGTCAACGTGGATGTGCTTAAAGGAAAAAACCACGCGCAGCAGAAGCGTGAGAAAATTTATGAAAATTAGGGTTTGCGTATAAATAAAAATTTCCCCTTTTAATAACAAGAACCTTAACCCTAGATTAATTGATGTATATAAAAAGTATCGTACCTTTTGTTTTTCGTGACGATTGAACTAGCGTCGAATGGAATCCGTAAGATCTTTCAATCCAATCACGAACGTGAATCACCTAAGAGTGTGGGCTCCCTTTGTTTAAATTGTATACCTGATGATGGAAACAAATAAAATCTTCTTGTTTGTTTGTCACAAAAATCCTCCAAGTAAAAAAACCAAGAACGTCCGGTCACTTTTGAATTATCAATCAATTTGACTGAAACTCGCATGAACCTTGATTCAATGTTGTACACAAAACCCTTTTGACGCAAAGGATACTATTGTACTATCGAAAACAAAAACGTTACCTCTTTTCTCTATGCTTGGTTGAATTTTTCACAAAATGAGTTGGACGAAGTTTTTTTATTTATAACAAAAAAAAAAACAAATAAAAAAAAACTTCTTACACCAAAAAAACTAATGCTTGGTCGAAATTTATAGGTAGTATATATAGGAGACCAAATTCTCTCCTAAGAAGGATTTACTTGGTGGGCAAGAATCCTTTCCTTAGGTGGATTTACTTAGTGACCAATAATATTTTTCCAAAAAGAATTCTTGCCTACACCAAGACTCCTAATCCAACTTATTAGTGTATTTTTGACCATATTAAAGACTTTCTAATTTGACTAGATAAATAATTCCTTTTATTTATCTACTTATCAAATATAGTTTTTAATATTAATTATACTACCAACAATAGTATAATATTAGGAGACCTTCTCCTAATAGAAAAACGATTTTGACTTTTAATTAAATAATTAATTAATTACGAATTTAATTAATTTCCATTTAATTAAATAATAAAAGAAAAAATAATATATTATTTTTCTTAGTTTATTAAATCCATTGGACTTTTAAAAAAAGTCCACATGTGAACTAGACATATTCTTACAAAAAGAAACAAGTCCACATGCCTTAATACAATTCTAGATGGACCCCTAAATTGGTCCGGTAGATTATATCAAGTGATCCATGCAAGTTCGTATGGATTGGGGATCTTGGTGGGCTATCTAAATTTAAGCTCCAATAGACACAGCCCAATCACAATCAACAAATGATTCACTTAGTTTCGATCTATTAATTTTAGGTCATTCCATTAAAGAACTAAAATTGAACTCTTACATAAAGATAGAATAAGTTGATGTTACTAATCCATACCATAGACAACCTTATTGGAGAAAGTGTATCCTCGTGAAGAATACCAGTAATCGCCAAGAGCTCATAAACCGCCCATAGCTCTCTAAGTTACCATATTTACTCATATGACCACATTTTGAACTTGGATATTTTGACTTGTCCAGAAGCCATGTTTCAATAGACACTATTGAAAACTTAACGTTAAGATTTAATATCCAATACCTCAAAATATCCATATGATGGTATTATACTCTTATTCAATAAATGGAGCCACGATGTCCATATCTATAAATGAAGTCCTCTATTGATTAACAAACGAATACCACCAAACTATCGAGGATAGACTATGCTATATAATCGTACTCATTGATAGCTTAAATGATAACACTTGCAACCGTAAGTCCATCGTTTATCTCAGAATTGAGATAGACTCTCCGATTGTCTTCAAATGAAAACTTTTATCAATTGACGGTTCTAGATAAAGTATTTCATTGTGATCCTATTCAATACACCTAGTGCACTAGATTTTTTTGTCCAAACACACCACACTTTGAATATTTTAGACTCATCATAACAAATTTGATCCCACTCAAATGCTAGCTAATGAATCTACAACTTTGACAAGATAAAGGCGCCCAACCTTTTATCTTAAGTTGTGAATATTATTCAAGACTAGCTAAAGAATTGTGTCTACCTCATACATATCAAGATGTATGAACAATTCTTATTTTCTATAGTCTTTTGACCTTATGGTTATTTACTTTTGACAATTATAATAATAAAACTATAAATGTTATAAGAATTGTTAAACTAGAAATCACTTTATTTATATGAAAATATTGTCAAATACGTTATTATACTATTGTTATAGAGCATAATCCTAACAGTGCCTTCTCAGGATGCCAGATTGGTTCTTGAGGTTTAGAATGTCGATCGGTATAAGAGGCTTCCTGCTTTTAAGGCTGTTATGTTGTGGCAACTTGACCGAGGGCTTGTTACTGCTCGAGTATTTTTAGTGCCAAGGAATGGTATTTGGGGGAATCTCATTGGAATTGGGATCAGACGATCCAGAAGCATAAGGCTAAGTCTTTAGATGCTATAATGAACCAAGAAATAAGATAGAGGGCCTACTATAGATCGATCAGGAATGACCCTCACATCATGCATATTGAGCTCCCATTTAAGTCCTTTTTGGTAACCTTTCATACAAGAAAAGAGAATGGAACTTCGACGAAAGGGACCGATATTGGATCCTTTTTTGATGCTGGTTACTCTCCCTTCATGGCCAATGATCCAGATTATGATATCCGCTAGCGAGATTTTGGGACTTGACCAAAGGTTACCAACATGAAGACAAACCCTCTAGTGGTTCTGGGCCTTGCGGTCCCTCGAGCACATTTGGAGATTGATTCCGCTGCTCCATTTTTTTTTGTATTGCACTATTTCATTTATATATATATATATCATACATCTCGTAAATTTCTATAAGACTGTATAAAGGATGCTTTTATTCTTAATAATACAGACTTTTATTTGCTCGTTTTTATTTTCATCGTCGCACTAAGCTGAGTGACTTATCTGACCATACTTAATATGAATGATTTGTATATGGCTCATTTGTTAGCTTAAACTATGTACGTAGCCACATCGGGCAATATCGTTCTTACTATCATTTAAAATTTTCTGACTTGGTCGATAATCTTTACAAATCATAATTCCTGGCCCGATCAGTTATCTCGTTCACTAGCTAGGCTTGATCCGACCAACTTTGTTATTAACTGACCACTTTCGATTTGATCAATTTATCTGATTAATTGGTCGTTTTTGACTCGGTCAGTTATCCATTTAACTGACCGAATTTGGTCTGCCTCAATCGGTTGTCTTGTTAACCGATCATCTTTGGTTAGTTGTTTTTGTCAAGTAGTGTTCTTTTCGTGGACCATTTGCGTGATATCTGATTTATAGATATTTGTCTTTTATATGTTTACTAAGTCACTGGGATGTATTTTAGTAGTTTATTGCTTAAGATTCGCTGCAACTGGGGTAGTTCATGTCTTATTGACTTAACTTATTGTTGCTAAATATTCGATTGGTAGTCATTCATGTGTGAGTATCTTCTTTTCCCGTTTAGCTTTCTGCGCATCCCATCAGGTACCTATGACCTTAAGGCGCTCTAACAGTGATTCTATACACCAAGTTAGTTTTGTCATATGCTTTTGGCCTCCTCACTAGGCCCCCTTGAGCACCTATTTGGCGTTAGCAATCTTAGCTGATACATGATTGCCTTTGTAAACTACGACAAAATTAGAACACTTTTTCTTGATCTTTTGGAATTCTTCCATCTATGGGACTTTTCTTGATAACTTTAATCAAAATGCTAAAATGGAATAACAACTGATTATAAATAAATAAAACTTGTTCTAATTCTAATGTCTATATATCAAAATAAAAAGCTAAAACACAGAAACTGAATCTTTTACACATAGAAAATCTTCAAGTTATGGGCATGGCATGGTCGAGGCAGTTTTCTCTCATCTGGTCGGGTAAGGCAATATACCCCATGGCAGGCTAACCCAATCACTTGAAAAAGCCCTTCCCACTTGTGTGCCATCAATCTGGCTGCTCTTTCCTTTATATTCAGGGATACTTTCCTGAGAACCAAATCCCTGAGTTGAAATCTCCTTTCCCAAACATGCGAGTTGTAATATCTTGCAGCTTTCTATTTGTAGGCAGTGTTTCTTACCCTCGCAAAGTCTTTTTTTCTTCTTGCTTGTCTAGGTTTTGTTCCAACATGTCCACATTTATATTAGGATGATACAACTATATTCTTGGGAAGGCATGGATTACCATTGGGATTACTATCTCGGTCTCGAACGCCAATGAATAGGGAGTTTTTTTTCTGTTGAGGTACTTTCGATCGTCCAGTAAGCCTATAGTACTTCATGTAGCTTGTCTGCCCAGTTTCTTTTTTTGGCATCAAGCTTGGCCTTCAAGGTATGCTTGCTGATCTTGTTCACAACTTTCGTTTGTCTATTTGTTTGAGGATGGGCTGGTGTGGCATAACTGTTTTTGATTCGGTAACCCTGGCATATCTTCATAAAGTTGTCACTATCAAACTGAGTCCTGTTGTCAGTGATGATTGTATCAGGGATCCCAAATCGGTAGATGATATTCTTCTTTACGAAACTTGTTGTGTTTATCTTGGTTATATGCATAAGTGCTTTCGCTTTTGCCCACGTTTTGAAATAATCCACTGCCACTATTACATGCTTTGCACACCCTTTAGTCGCTGTTAGGGTTGGGCCGATCATGTCAAGTCCTCATATTGCAAATGGCCAAGGTGAGGTCGTGTTCTTCAAGCACTCGTGTTGCTATTTGATATCATTTGCTATCCTTTGACAAGCGTCACACCTTTTGGCCACCTGCTGCACATCCTAGAATAAGGTTGACCAATCGAAACCTTGTCTAAGGGTTTTATAGGCCAAAATTTACCAATGATGGTTTCCACACATCCCTCTGTGAATACTTGCTAGGATCTTACCACTTTCTATCGGGTCGACACACCTTTGTAAGGCTTTTGAAATCCCTCTTTTATAAAGTTCTTTTTCAATTATCGAATATCTAGCGGCCCTATATTTGATGCGTTTTTCTTTAGTTATATCTCTGTCCTCTAGGTATTTTCTAATTTGAGTCATCTAGGTGGTCTGTCCTTCCTCAACTACTTTAGCCACTAACACTTATTCTTCCTTAATGTTGGGTTTATGTGATAAGCCACCGGGATTGTCTTGGACCAAATTCCTGTGGTTGCTGATGTCAGCCTTGACAGGGCATCGGCTTTCTCATTATTCTCTCTCGGGATTTGAGTGATTCTGTAGGTTTTAAACCTCCGGATTAAGGCCTTAGCTATCTCTAGATAGGTTTCCATGTTGTTGTCCTTTACCTGGTACTCATCTAAGACCTAGTTGACCACGACCTACGAATATTTGAATATTTCCAGCTCATCTGCTCCTAACGCCGTGCAAACCCCAAATCCTGCCAACAATATCTTATATTCGACCGTGTTATTGGTAGCTTGAAGTCAAACCGTAAGTCATATTCTACCTAATCACCTTCTGGGGTGGATGCCACTATGCATGCCCCGCTGCCATGCGTGTTTGATAACCCATCAACATGCAACTTCCAGTGAAAAACTTTCCTGTCTCTGTCTTCAAGTATTCTGATCACCTTGCTGTTTGGCTCAGCTAACTCAGTGATTAAGTCTGCCATTGCTTGTCCCTTTATCGTAGCTCTCGATAAGTAAGTGATAACGAATTCACTTAACTCGAATACCCATTTTGTCAATCTTTCTGAAACTTTTGGTTTGGACAAGACTTGTTTGAGTAGACAATATATGTAGATCTCGATCTTGTGCGCTTGGAAGTAAGGTCTCAGTTTCCTTGCTGCTGTTACTAGTGCTAACACCATTTGCTTGGCTACTGAGTACCTTGTTTTTGCTAGTAGCAAAGTCTCACTTGTATAATATACTGGCTTTTGTACTTCTTCATCTAGCCTGACCATCACCGATCTCGTTGCCACATCCGTGACTGACAGGGATATATTTCACCTCTTCTTCCAGTTACTTTGACAAAATTGGGACATTTCCTGATGCTCCATAATCTTTTAGAAGGCTTGGTAACACTCTTCATTTCATTCCACTACTTTTCCTTACTTTATGGCCTTAAAGAAGGGTAAACACTTGTCTGTTGATGTGCTAATGAATTGGTTTAGGGAGGCCAAACAGCCTGTTAACCTTTGAATTTCCTTTAAGGCAGTAGGAGACCTCATTTTCTCCAACGCCCTTATCTTCTTAGGGTTTACCTCGATTCTCCTTTGGTGAACTTGGAAACATAAGAACTTCCTCCATGGTACCCCAAAAACACGTTTCTTCGAGTTGAGCTTCATTCCAAACTTCCTTAGCACCCCGAATGTCTCTTTTAGACCTACTGCATGCCTTCTGGTAGTGATGCTTCCTGTCAACTTATCATCTATATACAATTATGTGTTCCTGACAATCTGTCGGGCAAACATCTTTTTTACCAGCCTTTGGTAAGTTGCCCTGGCATTCTTGAGTCCAAAAGGCTTTACTCTGTAGCAGTAGAGCCCTTGGTTGGTTGTGAATATAGTATCTTCTTTATCTGGCCCAAACATTTTGATCTAGTTATAACCAGAGTTAGCGTCTATAAAACTCATCAATTCATGCCCCGCAGTTGCATCGACTAGCTGGTCAATTCGAGGCAAGGGGAAGCTGTCTTTCAGGCATGTCTTGTTTAGATCTATGAAATTCACACACATTCTCCATTGCCTATTCTTCTTTCTCACGAGTATGACAATTGTGACCCACTTAGGATATTGTACTTCCCTTATTGACCCTACTGCAGTAGCTTATGGACATCTTTTTTGATCACTTGACTCTTTTCATGGTTAAACTGTCGTCTCTTCTGCATGATCGGATTTCGCCCAGGGTCGACTGCTAAGTACTGAGAGATCACTTTGGTTTCAATTCCTAGCATGCCATCATACTTTCACACGAACACATCCCTATATTCTTTCAACAGGTTGACCAGGTTATTTTAAATTTGTTCCGTCAACCGAGCCCCTAATTTTACCGTTTTCTAAGAGTTACTTTCATCGTTATGACCTCGATGGTCGGTTCCTCTTCCTAGTTTTTCCCTTTTTCTAGAGATGTCTCCCTTGGGTCTAGGTCAAACAAGGTCAGTGTCTGCGCTCTTGTCTCCTCTTCATCCATTTCTTGACAATTTTTATCTTTGGGGTGGTCTATTTGCATTACATTTGACTCCATTTTTCCCAATACATTGTTAGGTTTGCTTTTCTTGCCCATTATTGGGAGCTTTTCATGACACCATTCCTTGTTTTAGTTGGGAATTTTATGGTCATAACGTAGGTTGCAATGACATCTTGTGATTTGTTTAGAAAAGGTCTTCTCAACAAGGCATTGTAAGGCTAGTTCACAACGTCTACGACCACAAAATTGAAGAGCACAGTTTTCTGGCAAGGGCAGATTCCGATCTCCATGGGAAACTTATATGTCCCTAACGACCTCACTTCTACTCCTTTTGAGTGGAACCACCAATGGTTATTTATCTTTTCTTCGTAGCCCCAACTGATCGAATACTTCGACACTTAATATATCCACCGAGCTCCCATTATCGATCAATACTCTTCTTACTTCTCTATGACCAATACGAACTGACACCATAATTGCATCATTCGATCTGACTTCAAGTCCGTATGCATCAACTTTAAAAAACATGATCGGGTCCCCTCATTGCTTGAGTTTCTTCTGGTTGGGACCAACTGAGTTTACCTCCAAGTTTCTCTAGCCATTTATTGCCTCACGGACTTTAGTCATCCTCTATTGACTACTTATTTTCCTGTATGTGGCCCACTGAAGATTGTGTTGATAGCTCTCCCATCCAAGTTTCCTCTTGGACTGCCTTTTTTGTCTTGCTCATTCTTTAGAGGATCCCTTTCTACCGATCATTGTCATCCTTCAAGACCATATATTTCAAGTGCCCATCTCTGATCAACTTCTTGATGTAATCTCTCAGTTGGTAGCATTTTGAGGTATTGTGACCATTTTTTCGGTGGAATCGGTAGTTTTTGAAGGCCTCCTTTCTCGTGAAATTGGACTGCTTTAGGGGCTTTTTGTACAAATCCTTGTCCTTAATCACAATTAGAATTTCTTCTTGTTTTCAGACCAGTGGAGTGTAGTTGGTGTACTACCTCTTGAAGGATTTATTGCTTTTATGATCATCATTCTTACGACCCTCCTTATTCTTTCTAGAATTATTCTTTTGATCTCATTTGTTGTTATTTTTTGAACTGCTATCATTTAGTTTTTGGCTACTTTTCAGTCGGCCGCCATGTATGAGTTCTCCCCCATGGGCTATCTATTCCTCCTTTGCCATTGTATATCCCCTCACATCATCAACCAAGTCTGCATAAGTGGTCGACCTTTTTTGCCTCAAACTGAGCGACAATTGGGTGTGATGCAAACTGCTGACAAATGCAGACACCACTGCATCATCATTGAGATCCAACACTTCCTATACTTCTTATGATAATCTGTTCAGGTAGTCTTTCAACTTCTCATCCTTTCTTTGCCTCAATGTTGACAGGATGATCATTGATTTTCTACATTGAATGTTCCCCATGAATTGTTTAGTAGAGGCTTGTATTAATTCCTCAATGTTCCTGATCAATCCTCAAACTTGGCCACCGAACCACCTGGACCCCTAGTCCCCCAATATCTAGGGGAACATCCTACACATGAGTGCATCATCATAATCGTATTGTGCCACACTCTAGTATCTTTTGTCGTGCTCTTGGGGGTCGGTGTTAGCCTTAAATTGTTCCACATGCAGCATCCTAAAATTTTCTGAAAAATGGGCTTGCCTTATGGACTCAGTAGATGGACTGCTGGAGTTGCCAATTAATAGGTTGCTTAGGCCCTACCTTTGCTCTAGCGCCTCTATCCTTCTCAACAAGACTTCTCGTTCACCCTACGGCTCCTCCGGGAACACTGATGTTTGCTAAACCAGGGTTGCTGACACCATACGGGTTGCTAGAGTCACGTAGAGATTGACTTCCATCTCTACTGTTTGCCATGTTACTGTTTAATGAGTTTACGACAAGAGTTAATGTCCACCCCCTTCTCTAGAGCCAATTATTGATTGTGATTTTTGAATTAAGTAAAATTAACCACGCTTCTAAATAGTTAACACGAATCAACAATTGAATTACAAAGCAAGAAAATAAATCAAGCATGCAAGGCACATAATTTTACATGGAAAACCCAAAATGGAAAAAAAACCATTGTTACAGGAGGTGGCGAGGAAAGAACTTCACTATCAACGAACAGTTACACACTCAATCTCGCTTACTCTCTTATATGCTTTTTTGCGTTAACTCTTTCATGGGCATTATTAGGGTCTATTTAAACACACATAGAACCCCAATTATGTGTGTATAAGTAAAAAATGTTGTCGAAGTTTATTGAAACTTTGACTTTTTGGAGTCGTTTTATTCTTCTTTCATGTTTCGTATTCTTCATGCAATGGATCTCTTTCCTAGTCCAGACTTTGATATCTAAAAAGAAATTTATTTCCTTATCAAAGTGTGCTTCGAGACACCTTATTTGAGTAAGGCTCAATTCGAGTCGTAATTGCATTGAATTCAACGTAGTCCGCGTGTTGCTCAAATGACCATTTACTAGACCCGACCACACCTCACTCTTCCCGACCGGTGATTTGATCCCGACCATCTCAATAATCCCAACCGGGTTATCTTTACCTGGTCAATCTAATCACTTTTATTGTGTTATCTCGACCCGATCGCTCAAGCAATCACAACTGGATGTCATGAGACCATCTTTGGTCATTTTAGGTTGGTTGAGTCTAGTTGACTTTTAGGGGACGTGGCATTTTTGTCTCCCCCACATTTGGGCAATTAGCTGACTTGTCACTCTTTCAGATTTTACCAAAAATAATATATTATGTATTATATATATATATATTTTTTATATAAATTAACTAACATATATAATATATATAAAATATATATTATATATTAATTTTGTATATTAATATATTAATATATTAATATATATTATATTAAAAAAAATGGTGAGATTTTTTTTTGGTGAGTTGTAGTTATATCACCGGTTTAATAAGTTAAGTTTAAAAAGCATCTATTATGGTGAACTACCCATATTGCCCTTAAATAATCATTTTTTTAAAATCTCTTTATACTTCCATCTTCACACTTTCATCACTAAAAGTATTAACTCTTTTATCTCTCTCCAAAAAAGTTATCTGAAAATCTATCTACAATTTGTCAAAACATGATCCAGTTTTTTTTGATAAGTTTACGAGATGTTGCATGTGTCCGAGATTTTGTTATATTGGTTCGAGTTGTTTTTGATATGTTTACGAGCTGTTTTGTAATTGGTCCGAATAATTTTTTAATTTGTCTGAGCTTTTTTTACCTTGGTACAAGCATTTTTAAATTGATGCAAATAAGTTTATAATCTTGGGCAAAAAAGCTCAAACCCTTAAGGAAAAAACTCGAAACCTTAGAAAAAAAGCTCGATCCCTTAAGAAAAAAGCTCGATAATGTAAAAAAAAAGCTCGATCCTTAATCAAAAAAGCTTGATCTCTCACAAAAAAGTTTGATCCCTTACAAAAAAAAACTCGATAATGTAAAAAAAAGTTCGATAATGTAAACAAAAAGCTCGATCATGTATAAAAAAAACTTGATCACTTACAAAAAAGCTTGATCATGTACAAAAAAGCTCAATCATGTACAAAAAAAATCGATCCTTTTCAAAAAAAACTCGATCCCTCATAAAAAAACTCGATCCATTACAAAAAAGCTCGATCATGTTAAAAAAAAACTCGATCCTTTACAAAAAAACTCGATCCCTTGAAAAAAACTTGATCCCTTTGAAAAAAAAAGCTCGGAGCTTTGAAAAAAAAGCTCAGACGTGTTTCAAAAAAGCTCGGACTTGTTTCAAAAAGTCTCAAAAATCAAGATATTCGTCTTTCTCAACACACAACAGAACAAATAAAAGAAAAAGCTCCATGGGCACTGCCCACTGCCCCCCAACAAGCTGACCGGCCTGCTTGACCGCTGCCAGCTCGACGGGGAGCTCGACCCCTGAATGCGTCTGCGTAGCGCCACTTTGTCGCCGTTCGAATGATTGTCTGGGTTTTAATGAAACTTTCTCTCTCTACTTCACAACTCTGTCACTGTAAAATGAATAAAAGAAATCTGATGTGGAACAACTATTGAGGGTATTTTTATCCGTTCACCAGAATATGTGCCTTTTAAAAATAAGTTATTAAAGCAGTGACAGTGTTGAAATGCTACCACCAAAATGTGTCATTTATTTTTTGAACCCTTATATATTTATATTATATATATATATATAATTATATATAATATACTAATATAGTATAATTATATATATTATACATAATAATATAATATATATATATATATATTAATATGTATATGTACATATTATTATTACGTATAATATATAGTATATACATGTATATTATATATTGTTACTATTATTATTATCATATATTATATATATATTACTTAATTTATATATATATATATATTAATATATAGTATATATTTTATATTATATTACTTAATTTATATAACATATAGTAATATATATATATAGTAATATATATTAATATAAAATTTATATTTTTTTACATATATTATTATATATTATATATATTGCTTAATTTAAATATATATATATATATATATATTAACATATAATATATTTAATATATGTATATATAATATAATATATAATTTAATATAATACAATATGTATGTATTATTAATATTAGTATATATATTATATATATTATTTAATTTATAGTAATTAATATTTTTATTTAATGTGGGTCCTACGATAGGGTTATGTGAAACCAACCTGTTGTGGTGGGTTTCACTTGACCCCTTTGTAGGGTAATGTGATTTCCATGGTAATCATTTTTTTGGGAATGAAGAAACACAACCCTAGTAACAAACATGAGAATGTTATCAGATCCTCATTCCAATGCAAACTCTATGTTCCTTATATTTTGATTGGCTCATTTCGTTGACAAACCACATTGGGGATTTGTCTGTTAGGGTGGATTAGGCCTCATTGTTCGTTATCAAGCTTCGATGAATTCCTCAAGCTCAGGAGCACTTCAAAGGTATATCACATGCTTAACTCTCTTTGATGAGACTAGTTGCACACACACGCTTTCATGCATGCCTTACACATCTTGCATTTGTATTTCAATCTTTTATATGTGTGTTCTTCTTTACACTTCTGACACATGCACCTTGTGTTAGTTCTAAGTGTGGTTGTGTTTTATGTATTCGTTTTCCACTTGTTGATCGGAAATGTTCGAGCACTATGGAGTACTTTCCTAGGGCGTTATATGACCTCCCTGAAGGTCTTTGTTGAGCGGGTTCCTACCGGCACGATACCCGCGTACCGAAGCATGGTTGCATTAGATCACTTTTGCGCGGGTGATACACAAGTCCCTTACCCACACATTATCCTACACACTAAGCTGTTTCTGGTGTTTTAAATTGCTTCTTTATAAAATGATGTAGCTTCACTTTGACCTCATATATATATGTTGTCTTCTCATTTGTTCATTTTTTATGAGTTCAGAATACAAACCTAGTGAGATAAACAGATTTTTAAGAGAGAGAGGGAGATTCCCAAGAACTCACATTTACTCATTCAAACCTATTTCGATAAGCATCTGGCATCATCTAGCATCTTCTAGGTTATATTCTTGCCTAGGTTTTCATCAACACATATGACTTGGTAAGTAGAACACCATTTTCATTCATTTTAATATTCTTACTTAACAAAAAATCTCTTTTATGACTTGTTTGCATCTGGACTAAGTTTTTATCTACAAGTTGAGATTTTTTGTTCTGGTTGTTGGGTGTTGTATTGTGATATCTATTGTATCTAGGCTTGCATTTATTTTATATAGCTAAATTATATGTATGTCATATAACAACATGATATCTAGGATTGTCTGACTTGTTCATTCATGGTTAGATAAGCTAAAATGTGTTGACCTAGCATTTATGCATTTAAAATATTCTTACATATTCACATAGGTTGTTATATCTCTTTATTGATTGTTAAGCTTTATGACTAAGTGGTTTAGTGCACAAGGTAGTTGGTCTAGGATCACTATTAAAGGCCCGTTGAGTAGAGTGAAAGGGTTAGTGACTAATAATGGTGCAACTTGAGGTCAATCTAGGATGTAAACTTTCATTCAAATAGTGGATTTTGAGAACCATATGTGGCTAGAAGGGTAGGTCGTGAGTTATGCCTAGTTGGAGGGTTTCTCACGTAAAACAACTTGGGTGTTTTTATTGTTATTGTTATTTCAATGCTTGGTAATACGGGGTAGTTTTTTTTTTAACATTGATCAAGTCAAAAATTGGTATTCAATCGATTAAAACCTATTCATCCCTCTCTAAGCTGTTTAGACACACACTTAGTTGTAATTTCAAGGGTTCCTAGACATACTAAGGTGATATTTGCTCTTGTCGTGTATGTCTTGCATTGTTTGCATTTTTATTGTTGTATACATTTGCATCCATCTCTTCATACTCAAACACTATGAGTGGGAACGGTGGTGGACACGAGGGAGCCTCGAGCATAATACTCCCTTTGCTTAATGGGGTGAACTATTCCTGGTGGAAAGGTAAAATGTAGTCCTACATTTGTCAAATAGATGACCAAGCTTGTATGGCAATAGAAGATGGCTACACTCCTCCGAAAAAGACTCTTGAAGATAAGAGCATGGTTCCCAAGACAAAGTCGAAATGGATAACTCATGAGTTTGAAGCATCCAAGTGGAACAAAAAGGCAGTGCATGCCATTCTTTGTGCAATGGATGGCAACCAGTACAAGTTGATCCAAACAACTATGATTGTAAAAGAGGCATGAGAGATTCTAGAGATGGCCCATGAGAGAACCGAGGTGGTTAAGGACTCTAAGCTTCAAGTCCTCCAAACATAATTTTAGCAAATTAGAATGGAGGATCAAAAGTGCTTCAACGACTTTCAAGTGAAGTTGACTGTCATCATCAATCAAAACCATCAACTAGATGGCACGTACTCGGTTAAGAGGATCAAGTAAAAGATCATGAGGTCACTTCCTGAGAGATTCAAGTCCAAGGTGACGACACTTGAAGAAAACAGTGACTTTAAGACTAAGAAACCAAGTGAAGTGATTGAAAGGCTTCTAGCCTATGAGTCAATAAATGGTCTTACACCTTCACCACCTAAGAAACAAAAGCATATAACCTTAAAGAACTCCTAAGCAGAGAAAGAGGAGGATGACTTAAATAAGGAGATGACTTTCATGTTTAAAATATTCAAGAAGTTTATCAAGTTTGAAAAGAACGGTTTTGGATCCAAGGGAAATGAGGTGAACAAGAAGACTTTGTTCAAGAAATTTGAGCAAACTCAAGTGAAGTTCACAAGAAAAGGGATCCAATTTTGAATGAGGAGGATTTGGACACATCTCTATGGATTATGGCAACTTGAAGAACAAGAAGAAAGGAAAGGCAATGGCCACCACTTGGAGTGACAATGAAGACGTGGAAAATGAAGGAGGATCCTCGGATGATGAAGATCATATGGAAAAATTCATTGCCTTCACATCCTCTCTCAAGAGCAAGTCAGCAACCCGTGATGAAAAAGAGGGTAAATAAGTTAAAGAAGATTCAAGTGATGAGAGCTCTTTAGCTCATTCAAGGTATGGATCTTGAAGGGTTCATTGAGCACTTTCAAAGCTCAAGATTGAAGATAAAGAAAGAGATTTGCAGACTAAAAGAAAAGAATCTTAAGCTATCAACCGAGGTGATTCACTTAAATGGAGAAGTGATAGCTAAAAAGAATGAGGAATTGATGGAAAAGGAGCTTGAAGAAGCAAGAAAAGTTATTGCTAAGAATACTTCAAGCATGAAGAAACTTAACCACATGTTGGGAGTTGGCAAGAGGCGAAGTGACAAGAGAGGTTTTGGATTTGAAGATGATAAAGAGACCTCATCCTCAAGCAAGGCCTTGTTTGTCAAGAGAATGAATATCAAAGAGCCTCCAACCCTGCAAGATCCTAGAAAGAATATTGAACTAGGATAGTGTTCTAAAAATGTCCAAGTTAAGATGGATCTAAGAAATCTAGCTTAAGATTAACCAATGAGAGCTTATTAAACAAGGTTTCCATAACACAAATACTGCTAAGCCTAGAAGCAACCCATGCAAGCTTAACCAATGAAACAATATACTCCAACTAGATATCAAAGATGTAGAGAACCAAATCAACACCAAAGACAAGCTCAAATACATGGGAATGCCCATTTGTACTAACAAAGGAATTGTTTGACTACTCACTTTACTCTCACATGTCATTTTTATGGTGTTGACAGTCACATTAGATTGAATTGTTTTAAATATATCAAGATGTGCAGAATTGAAAGCATGATTGAAAGAAATAGGGCAAGAGCCAATATGCATGTTCATAGGAAATCTAGAGACAATTTGCATGATTCTAGGAAATTTAGAGCCAATATTTCTAAGACTACTAGGAAAGAGAGTGTTTCACCTAGATAGATTAGGACGGATGAATACTTTTGTTATGTGGATGAAATTGCCTTGAAGGAAAATGCTTCAAAATTTTGGTATTTTGATAGTGGATGCTCTAGGTAGATGACGGGGAACAAGAGTTTCTTTGAATCTCTTGTTATGGAGGATGTTGGATTTGTCACCTTTGGTGATGGCTCTAGAAAGAAAGTTACAGGAAAATGAACAATTTCTATTCCTGATTTACCCTCATTGTCTAATGCTTTACTTGTTGATGGCTTGCAAGCCAATCTTATAAGCATATCTCATCATAATGATGACGGGCTTTCTGTTTTGCTTAACAAGAATGATTGCTCTATTTTAAAGCTAAATGGACAAACCTTATTAAAAGGAAAGAGATCTAGAGACAATTGCTATTGTCTTGAAGCTAGTGTCATCTCTTGCAATATTTCCAAGTTTGAGTAATTTGAGTTGTGGCCTCAAAGGCTTGGCCATATTATCTTGCAAGATTTGAGGATCTTAGATAAGTTCAGAGTTGTGCGTGGAATTCCTGAACTTTGGAAGAAAATTGATGGTGTTTGTGGGCATTGTCAATAAGGGAAACAAACCAAAAGCATGAACAAAAAGGGAAAATTTTTCACCACCAAGAGGCCCTTAGAGATTCTTCACATGGATCTTATTGGTCCTATGCAAACCGAGAGTCTAGATGGCAAAAGATACAATTTTGTTTGTGTTGATGATTTCTCTAGGTTTACTTGGACTTACTTTCTTAGAGAAAAATCTAAAACCTTTGAAAAAATTAAGATGATTTGCATTAAAATTCAAAATGAAAAAGACTCTAACACTAAAAGCATTAGAAGGATTAGGTGTGATCATGATAAGGAATTTGGGAATGCTTGCTTTGAACACTATTGCAATAGCTTAAGCATTTCCCATGAGTTCTTGGCTCATAGTACTCCTCAACAAAATGGGGTTCTTGAGAGGAAGAATAAGGTCCTTCAAGAGATGGCCTGTGTGATGTTGCTTAGCAACAATGTCCCTAGAAACCTTTGAGCCAAAGCCGTCAATACTGCTTTCTACATAAGAAATAGAGTCTTCATAAGGCCCAGTACTAGGCAATCCTCCTATGAGTTGTGGAAGGGTAGAAAGCCAAATGTTAGCTACTTCCACTCTTTTGAAAGTAAATGCTACAATCTCAATGATCGTGATCAACATGGCAAGTTTGACACCATGAGTAATGAGAGAATTTTCATTGGCTATGCCCTTAATAGTAAGGTCTATAGAGTGTTCAAATTGAAAACTCATAGTGTCAGAGAATCATCCAATATTGTCATAAATGGTTGTAGGCATATAACTTGTAACTATGATGAGGAGGTTGATATGGTTTATGATTCTCTTTTGGAGAAGAATGGTGAGATTTCAATTGATGTGAAGTTGAATTATGATGAAGAGGTCATTCAACCTCTTGATAGAGATTCATCTTTGAACTCTAAAGAACTCGTTCCATGGGTTAGACATCTCCACAACAAGGATGATATTCTTGTGGATGTTAATTAAGGTTTTAAGACTAGGTGTCAAATAACCAATCAAATTATCTATACTTGCTATACCTCTCAAATTGAGCCCAAAAAGGTTGATGAAGCCTTGAATGATGAATTTTGAATTTTTACTGTAGGAAAAAAATGGTTCAAAACGCAACGGAAGCGTGAAAAAAAGTCAGAATTAGGGTTCGCGTATAAATAAAAATTTTGACTTTTAATAACAAGAACCATAACACTAGATTAATTGATGTATATAAAAAGTATCGTACCTTTTTTTTTCCTGACGATTGAACTAGCGTCGAATTGAATCCGTAAGATCTTCTAATCTAATCACGAACGTGAATGACCTAGGAGTGTGGGCTTTCTTTCTTTAAATTGTATACCGATGGAAACAAACAAAATCTTCTTCTATGTTAGTCACAATAATCCTCCAAGAGAAAAACCAAGAACGTCCTGTTACTTTTGAATTATCAATCAATTTGATTGAAACTCGAGTGAACCTTGATTTGATGTTGTACACAAAACCCTTTTGATGCAAAGGATACTAGTGTAGTATAGAAAACAAAAACGTTCCCTATTTTCTCTATGCTTGGACGAATTCTACACACAATGAGTTGGTCGAAGTTTTTTTTTTTATATAACAATAAAAAAGAAATAAAAAACAACTTCTCACACCAAAAACTAAGGCTTGGTCGAAATTTATAGGTAGTATATATATGAGGCCAAATCCTCTTCTAAAAAGGATTTACTTGGTGGGTAAGAATCCTTTCCTTAAGTGGATTTACTTAGTGACCAATAATCCTTTTCCAAAAAGAATTCTTTCCTACACCAAGACCCCTAATCCAACTTATTAGTGTATTTGTGACCATATTAAAGACTTCCTAATTTGACTATATAAATAATTCCTTTATTTATCTACTTATCAAATATAGTCTTTAATATTAGTTATACTACCAACAATAGTATAATATTAGGAGACCTTCTCCTAATAGAAAAAAGATTTTGTCTTTTAATTAAATAATTAATTAATTACCAATTTAATTAATTTTCATTTAATTAAAAAATAAAATAAAAAATAATATATTTAGGATTTTATATATTAGACTTCCCACCTATGACAATATATATGCATATATATTATTTTTCTTATTTTATTAAATCCATTGGACTTTTATAAAAAGTCCACATGTGAACTAGACCCATTCTTATAAAAATAAACAAGTCTACATGCATTAATACAATTCTAGATGGACCCCTAAATTGGTCCGGTAGAATATATCAAGTGATCCATGCAAGTTCGTGTGGATTGGGGATCTTGGCGAGTTAACTAAATTTAAGTTCCAATAGACACAACCCAATCACAATCAACAAATGATTCACTTAGGTCCAATCTGAAACAAATATTATGGTGTGCGCAATATTAATATAAGGGGGGGGGGGGGTGAATAGATTTTAAACAAATTTACCCAATTTTCGTTAAAGGTCAACACTACGAAAATGCCCCTAGCTAGTTACAATAAAATCACAAGTGTAAAAATGCGGAAATATAAACGACACTTGAGATATACGTGGAAACCCTCTAAATGGGAAAAACCACGGGCTGATGAGTGCGCCACACTAGAACCTTGAATCCACTAATGGCAAGAGAATTACAACCTAATCCCGGTTTAAATTCACCACCACTACCTAATCCCGGTATAAGTGAACCTAGTTCATCTTGCTTGCGATTTAAGCTACCTACTCTCGGAAGCAACACAAGTCTTACTTCTCAATGAAGAGATAAAATGTCCTAAGTGAATATATGATGATATTCAATGAACAAACAAGGCTAGGAAACCCTATATGCTCATCTAGGATAATGAGTTGACAATTAATGCAATCCTAGATATCAAAAGCTAAATGACATGTTCAAGAAGCTTAGCTAAGCATAGATTAAACAATCCTATGAAGCTATCTCAATACAACACTCAATCACGGCATCTCAACAATCTCTAATTTGTATCTAGAAAATCTTCTAAGAGCATACAAATAATTAAAGAGAAGGTTTAGCAAGTAAAACACTTAACTTGTAAGAAGATAGTGAAGAACTTACCAAACAAGATGTGATGAAGCAACCCTATCCATTGATGCACTCTAAATGAACTTAGATGATCCAAGATGAAGTTTTGATACACATGGAAATGCTTTGAGTGATTAAAAATGAGTTCTTGAAAGTATTTTTCCTTTGAAATGTGTTCTAAGGAAAATATATGATGTTCTAAACTCTTACACGACCTTAAGGCAATGAGTTATATATATATGAGATCCAAACAAAGTGAGGTCGTTTTGGAAAAAAATGTTCCAGCTTCCTTTGTGTGCGTTGGTGCCGTGCGCTGGTTGAGTAGCGCACCACCAGCCCACAACCTAATTTTACAATAAGCACTGGACGAGTGGCGCATCCCAGTGGCACAACACATGCGTAAATTCTCTGGAATGTTAACGCTGGTGAGGCTGCGCTAGACGAGTGGCGCACCACAAGCGCACGCCCACTTTTTTCAACTGTGCACGGGTGCAACAACGCAGCTTAGTGGCACAACACATGCGACGATCCACTGGAATGTTGCACTGGTCGAGTAGCGCACCACCAGCGCAAAGCCTTCTTTTCAATCACTCAAACATACAAAATCAACAGGTTCAAGAGTGATGAAAGTGCATCATATTCTAATGCCTAGCATGACATAAAACTTTAATTACAAGATGCAAATATATCAAACAAGAGTCATTTAAATCAAAATGTGCACAAGAATAATCACACAACATATATGAATAAGAGTTATGCATGAATATGTGAGTGTGTGCAACTATCTCTCCAAAGCAAGTAAGCATAAGAATTTTACCTTCGGTGCTTCTCTTCTTGAGGTCTTGAGAGCCTAAGCTACCCTTACATAATACCCCAAAAATGTGATTTGTTCATGAAATATGCCAATCAACAATTGAGGACTTTACAATCTCCCCATTTGGCTATTTTGTGACAAAACCACTACTCACATTGATCCTCACAAAACAAAATAAAACCCCGAGAAGATATTCTACATTACAAAGAGATAAACAAAAAAAAAACTTCAAATATTTAATCTCTTGTAGAACTATCAACCCTACACACAAATTAAGCACAAATACACTTTCCAACCAAGTGCATGTGAGATGATCAAGTGAATATTAAACAAAAGCATTTGCATATAAGAATATGAGTAATGCACCATGCAATGCTCCCCCTCAAAGGGTTACTCCCCCTAAATGTAATCTCCCCCTAAAACAAGTACTACTCATGCAATGCTCCCCTTCAAGGTCAACACAAGCTACTCCCCTACACACATGCTACCCCTACACACAATGCTAGGTCAATGCTACTCCTTCTTTTTGTCATGATATAGACAAAGGAGAAGTCCCCAACCGGGTCACTCAAGGAAAAGAAGGCAAGGAGCATACAAGATTGTTCCATAATTATATAAGCCACATTTATGCAACTCTATCAATAGGAGAGAAACAAGGAGATTTATTTAAAGAAAATGTGGCTTTGCATACAAGACATGTTGCATTCAAGTCCAAAAACAATGGTATTTGGCAAAGCAAATGACAAAGGTTTCCATTATAATTCAAACCAATTACACCATTTTTCATGAGAGAAGCAAGGATATAGAGTTTTATAGATTCATGTTTTAAAAGGCACTATATCCAACTTTATAAGCTAAACATGGCATGAGCAACTTTGCACCCTATTTGATTTTTCTGGGAGGATATCTGTATGATAGTAGCATGTTCAACCAATAAAGAAAAAGGGACATTGATTCAACATTTTAGTCTCACTAGCTTTTTTTCACACAATATTTTGCATTTAACAATTGCAATCAACAATTCATGCTTTATCATTTTTCATTAGCATGTCATTTAAGAATCATCATGTCATGGAGATAATTATAGGTCATTCAACATGTACTTCCTATGTAAATCTCTTAGTCCAAAAAAGCATGTTTGAACATAAATATGACATGGATTGTAATCAAGGCAAAGTTCACATGTATTGAAGAAAATACAATATAATATATAAGTGCAACCAAGCTACTCAAGCAATCAATAAAGAAGCATAAACATTTAAAGAAAAATGGATGCAACAAGTATACAAAAGCTCTCTTTGCTTGAGTTCCCCTTATGGGGTCAAAGACCACAACACATCACTCCATTAAACAAATCCCAATAGATCTACTAAGAGTCTTGAATCGATTAGCATCTGAGGGTTTAGTAAATAGATCCGCTAGTTGATCATTAGTACCTACATGCTTAAGTACTATGCATTTGTTCTCAACAAGTTCCCTAATGAAATGATGACGGATGTCAATATGCTTAGTTCTAGAATGTTGAACCGGATTCTTGGAAATATTAATTGCACTCATGTTAACGCAAAAGAGAGTAAGAGTACCTTGATTGAATCCGTAGTCAACTAGCATTTGCTTCATCCAAAGGAGTTGTGTGCATCCACTCCCAACAGCAATGTATTCGGCCTCAGCCGTGGACAAGGAAATTGAATTTTGCTTATTACAAAACCAAGAGACAAGGTTGTTCCCAAGGAAAACGCAACCGCCCGATGTACTTTTCCTATCATCACAATTTCCTGCCCAATTTGCATCACTAAAGCCTACAAGACTAGCATTAGTGTCAAAAGAGTACCAAATTCCATAGTTAGATGTCCCATTCACATATCGAATGATTCTCCTAACGGAAGAGAGATGAGACTCCTTAAGATCCGATTGGCACCTAGCACACATACCCATACTAAAAGAAATACAGGGCCTTCTTGCGGTCAAATAGAGCAAGCTACCAATCATGCCACGATATAAAATTTGGTCCACACTTTTACCACTAGCATCCTTGCTTAGCTTCAAAGTGGTACTCATGGGTGTATCACAATGTTGGCACTTTCAATGCCAAATTTCTTCACTAGGTTTTTGGCATACTTAGCTTGAGATATGAAAATCCCATTATCCATTAGCTTAATTTGTAAACCTAGAAAGTAACTTAACTCACCAACAAGGCTCATCTCAAACTCATGAGACATGACATCAACAAATTGTTGGACTTTGATATCGTTTGTGGAGCCAAAGACTATATCATTAACATAGATTTGAGCTATAAAGAGCTTATCTTTGTCTTTCTTGATGAATATAGTCTTGTCAACTCTACCCCTAGTGTAACCATTGCCTATGAGATCTTGAGTGAGACGCTCATACCAAGCCCTTGGTGCTTGTTTCAACCCATATAAAGCTTTCTTGAGATGATATACATGATTAGGGTGGTGAGGATCTACAAACCCTTTGGGTTGCTCAACAAATACTTCCTCTTGCAAGAAACCATTGAGGAAGGCACTCTTAACATCCATTTGATATAATTTGAACTTGTGCAAACAAGAAATGGATAAAAGAAGCCTAATGAACTCAATCCTTGTAACGGGAGCAAATGTCTCCTCAAAGTCAATACCCTCAATTTGAGAGTACCCTTGGGCTATAAGCATAGCCTTGTTTCGCACAATGTTGCCATCCTTATCGGATTTGTTCATATATACCCACTTGGTGCCTATCACATTGGTGTTCTTGGGCTAGGAACTAGAGTCCAAACCTCATTCCTTTCAAATTGGTTAAGCTCTACTTGCATGGCAAGAACCCAAAATTAATCTTTTAAAGCTTCATCAATTTTCTTGGGTTCTATTTGAGAGGGTAACAAGTGTAGCTAATTCTATTAGCCATTTGACACCTAGTCCTAACACCCTCACTAACCTCACCAATGATGCCATCTTTGTCATGGAGTTTCCTATCCCATGGAGCAGGTTCTTTTGAGTCTAAGTGAGGAATCCTATCACTAGGTTGTGTTATGTCATGTCATCATCAAGATTAGTCTTTTCAACACTAGAGATATCAACTACCTTATCTTAATGGGAGTCATCAACTAGATCTACCTCTTCCTCATGATCATTAGATTTGAGCCTAGTATCATCAATGACAACATTAGATGATTCCATAACGGTCCTAGTCCTTAGATTGAAAACTCTGTAGGCTCTACTATTCAAGGCATAGCCAATGAAGATACCCTCATCACTCTTAGCATCAAATTTTCCAAGTTGATTACAGTCATTCAAAATGTAGAATTTGCTTCCAAAGGTGTGGAAGTAACTGACATTTGGCTTTCTACCTTTCTATAACTCATAGGAGGTTTGCCTAGTGTGGAGCCTTAGAGAGACTCTATTTCCTATGTAGCATGCCGTATTGATGGCTTCGGCCCAAAGATTCATAGGGGCATTGTTGCTAAGCAACATCACATGGGCCATTTCTTAAAGAACCCTATTTTTCCTCTCAACAACTCCATTTTGTTGAGGTGTCCTAGGAGCCGAAAACTCATGAGAAATGCCTAGACTATTGCAATGGTTTTCAAAATGGGCATTCTCAAATTCCTTCCCATGGTCACTCATAATTCTCTTAATGCTTTTAATCTTGGAGTTCATTTCATTTTGAATTTTAGAACAAAGCATTTTAAACTTGTCAAAATTTTAGATTTTTCTCTAAAGAAATAAGTCCATGTGTACCTAGAGAAATCATCTACAGACATAAAAATGTATCTCTTTCCACCTAAACTCTCAGCATGCATAGGACCCATAAGATCCATGTGGAGAAGCTCTAGAGGTTCCTTGGTGGTTAAATACTTGCCCTTTTTATGCATACTTTTGGTTTGCTTCCCTTGTTGAAAAGGTCCACAAACACCATTAACCTTTTTCCCAAGCTTGGGAAGGCCTCGCACAACATTGAACTTATCTAAGATTCTTAAATACCTAAAGTTCATGTGACCGAGTCTTTCGTGCCAAAACTCAATTTGTTCATCCTTGGACACATTTCAAGAGATACCTCTAGCCTCAAGACAATAGCAATTGTCACTAGATCTTATACCTTTTAACAAGGTTTGTCCATTTGGCAATAGGATAAAACAATCATTTTTCCTAAACAAGACGGAAAGTCCTTCATCACTAAGATGTGAAATGCTTATCAAATTGGCTTTTAAACCATCCACATACAAAGCATTGAACAAGGAGGGTAATCCGGGAATGAAAATGGTTCCCTTTCCTTTTACATTTTTTTTGGATCCATCACCAAAGGTGACATTTCCTCCCTCCTCCATCACAAGAGTCTAAAAGAAACTCTTGTTTCCAGTCATGTGCCTAGAACACCCACTATCTAAATACCAAAAATCACAAGAATGAGCATTCAAGGAAATTTTTTCAACATGGCAAAAGTGTTCATCCTTTCTAATCCACCTAGGTGCAATATTTTTCTTCCTAGTGGTCAATGGCACATGGGCTCTAAGTGTCCTAGGATCATGCAAAGTTGTTCCATTTTTCCTACTAATATGCATCACGGCTTTAGTCTTTTTCTTCTCTATCATGCTTTCAATCCTACATAATTTAATATATCTAAAGCAATTTGGTCTAATGTGACCATCAATACCAAAAAAATGACATGTAGGAATGAAGTTTAGAATCATACCATAACCTTGAGGATGCATTGGAGCCTTCCCATGTCTGTGTGGTTGTCTTGATTGTTGTTGAGAAGTTTTCCTTCTTTGTTGTTGAGCAAGACTTGATTGCTTCCTTGGTTGAGCTTGCATGATAGGAATCTTCCCCTGATGAGCTTTCGGTTGAGGGAAGTTAGCTTGAGGAGCCCTTGTAAGATGAGCTTGAGGTAGGCTTCTTGATGCCACATTCATTTGAGCACTACTTGAACACTCTTCTAGGTCAAGTTTCTTCCTAGGTGATTGATGAGAAGAGGACCCATTGAAGTTCATGCTTCTTACAAAGATGGTCTTGCTTAGAGTTGAGGACATCTTGTTATCTTCAAACCCAAGCTCCTTATTGTCACTTGGCCTCTTTCTAACATCTAGCATATGGTCAAGTTTTTTGGTGCTAGAGTTCATCTTGGCCAACAACTCTCTAGCATATTCAAGCTCTTTCTTCAACCCTTCTTCACTCCTCTTAGATCTCTCCAACTCTTTATTTAGTTGGTAAACTTGAGTTGAAAGGTCTAGGTTTTCTTCTTTTAATCTCTTGATTTCATTCTTATTCTTTAACCTTGAACTCTCAAACTTAGCCATGTAGTCCTTGAGATCCATCCTATCCACACTTCCATTTGTGGATTGTGATGAAGATCCATCATCACTTCAGTAGTCTTCCTCTTGACTTTCATTCTCTTCTTCACTAGCATCTTTGCTCCTAAGAGAGGATGTAAATGCTATGAAGTTAGCCATGAGTTCTTCATCATCCGAAGACTCATCTCCTTCATGAGAGTTATCACTTTCACTTTATGTGGCAACCATCATTTTTCCCTTCTTCTTCACCTTGTGATTTGCACATTCTGGGGCAGAGGGTCCTATCCCACCACATTCATAACATTGGACTTCTTTTTTCTCGGTCTTTTCTTGCCTAGGCTCTAACTTCTTGAAGGGAGCCATTTTCTTCAAGTCTTGACCCTTGGATCCAAAGCCTTTCTTCTCAGACTTGTAGAATTTCTTGAACTTCCTCATTAGCAAGGCCATTTCTTCATTCGAGTCATCACTTTCCTCCTTCTCAACTTTGGAGGCTTTCAAAGCAATATCTTTTTGCTTTTTTAATGGTATGAGGTTAGGACATTTCCTAGATTCATAAGCTAAAAGTCTCCCAATCACTTCACTTGGCTTCATATCCTTGTAACCACTATTCTCTTCTAAGGCCACCTTAGGCTCAAATCTATAGGGTAGAGATCTCATAATCTTCTGCTTGATCTTCCTATCCGAATAAGGACCACCAAATTGATGACTTTGGTTCACAATGTCCATCAACCTCACTTCAAAGTCATTGAAGCACTCGTTCTCATCCATCTTGAGCAACTCAAATTGTGTTTGGAGAACTTGAAGCTTCGACTCCTTAACCACATTGGTTCCCTCATGTGCAATTTCTAGAATATCCCATGCCTCCTTAGCTATCCTAGTATTTTGAACCAACTTGTATTGGTTTTCATCCATTGCACATAGGATGGCATGCATTGCCTTCCTATTCCACTTTGAAGCCTCAAACTCTTGTGTATTCCACTGTGCCTTTGGTTTGAGTACATCATCTCCTCCATCTGTAGGAGTCACATGGGTGGAGTGTAGCCATCTTCAACTGCCATCCATGCCAAGTCATGAATTTGGCAAATGTACGACTCCATCTTGCCTTTCCAAAAGGCATAATTCAACCCGGTGAGAAGTGGAGGTCTAGTGCTAGAAGCTCCCTCATTGCCACCGTTTCCACTTATATTGTTTAATGAATGAATGATATGAATGCAAATGTATGAATGAACAATACACACATAAAATGCAACACACACCAAAAATAGCTAGGATCACCTATGTATGTCTAAGAACCTGCTCTGATAACAATTGAAAAAAATATTATGGTGTGCTTAATATTAATCTAGAGGGGGGGGGGGGGGGTGAATAGATTTTAAACAAATTTACCCAATTTTCGTTAAAGGTCAAGATTATGAAAATGCCCCTAACTAGTTACAATAAAATCACAAGTGTAAAAATGCGGAAATATAAACGACACTTGAGATATACGTGGAAACCCTCCAAATGGAAAAAACCATGGCTTGATGAGTGCGCCACACTACAAACTCGAATCCACTAATGGAAATAGAATTACAACCTAATCCCAGTTTAAATTCACCACCACTACCTAATCCCGGTATAAGTGAACCTAGTTCATCTTGCTTGCGATTTAAGCTACCTACTCCGAAAAGCAACACAAGTTTTACTTCTCAATGAAGAGATAACATGTCCTAAGTGAATATATGATGTTATTCAACGAACAAACAAGGCTAGGAAACCCTATATGCTTATCTAGGATAATGAGATGACAATTAATGCAATCCTAGATATCAAAAGCATAATGACATGTTCAAGAAGCTTAGCTAAGCATAGATCAAACAATCCTATAAATCTATAACAATACAACACTCAATAATGGCATCACAACAATCTCTAATTTGTATCTAGAAAATCTTCTAAGAGCATACAAATAATTAAAGAGAAGGTTTAGCAAGTAAAACACTTAACTTGTAAGAAGATAGTGAAAAACTTACCAAACAAGATGTGATGAAGCAACCCTATCCATTGATGCACTCTAAATGAACTTAAATGATGCAAGATGAAGTTTTGATGCACATGGAAATGATTTGAGTGATTAAAAATGAGTTCTTGAAAGTATTTTTCCTTTGAAATGCGTTCTAAGAAAAATATATGATGTTCTGAACTCTTACACGACCTTAAGGCAATGAGTTATATACATATATGAGATCCAAACAAAGTGAGGTCATTTTGGAAAAAACGTTCCAGGTTCCTCTGTATGCGCTGGTGTTGTGCGCTGCTCGAGTAGCGCACCACCAGTGCACAACCTAATTTTACAATATGCGCTAGACGAGTGGTGCAACACATGGGCAAATTCTCTGGAATGTTTGCGCTGGTGAGGTTGCGCTAGACGAGTGGCGCACCACTAACGCACACCCACTTTTTTCAACTATGCACGGGTGCAACATCGCAGCTCAGTGGCACAACAGATGCGACGATCCACTGGAATGTTGTGCTGGTAAGGTGCGCTGGTTGAGTAGCGCACCACCAGCGCAAAGCCTACTTGTCAATCACTTAAACACACAAAATCAACAAGTTCAAGATTGATAAAAGTGCATCATATTCCAATGCCTAGCATGACATAAAACTTTAATTACAAGATGCAAATATATCAAACAAGAGTCATTTAAATCAAAATGCACACAAGAATAATCACACAACATATATGAATAAGAGTTATGCATGAATATGTGAGTTTGTGCAACTATCTCTCCAAAGCAAGTAAGCACAAGAATTTTACCTTCAGTGCTTCTCCTCTTGAGGTCTTGAGAGCCTAAGCTACCCTTACATAATACCCCAAAAATGTGATTTGTTCATGAAATATGTCAATCAACAATTGAGGACTTTACACAATCTATTAATTTTAGTTCATTCCACTAAAGAACTAAAGTTGAACTCTTAAATAAAGATAGAATAAGTAGATGCTACTCATTCATACCCTAGACAACCTTATTGGAGAAAGTGTATCCTCTTGAAGAATATTAGTAATCGCCAAGACCTCATAGATCGCCTATAGCTCTCCAAGTTACCATATTTACTCATATGACCACATATTGAACTTGGATATTTTGACTTGTCTAGAAGCCATGTTTCAAAAGACACTATTGAAAACTTAGCGTTAAGATTTAATATCCAATACCTCAAAACATCCATAAGATGAAATTCTACTATCATTTAATAAATGGAGCCACGATGTCCATATCTATAAACGAATCCTCTATCAATTATTAAATGTTTCCTTCTCTTATGACTTCTTGGTTCTCTCGAATTAGCCACTGCTCCACTATTGTCACAATAGATAGTGAGTTGCTTATTCATAACAGGAACCACTTCCAAGTCAATTAAGAATTGGCGAAGCCAGACAGTCTCACATGCTGCAACATATTCAGCTTCCATGGTGGAATCGGCAATACAAGATTGCTTGATACTCCTCCATATGACTACCCCTCCTCCATTAGTAAACAAAGATCCTGATGTTGATCTCCTGGAGTCAGAATCTGACTGAAAATCAGAATCAGTATACCCAACGAGAATCAAATCCCTTCCAGAGTATAAAAGCATATAATATCTCGTTCTCCTGAGATACTTGAAAATATGCTTGACTGCCGTCCAGTGATCAGGACCAGGTTTTGATTGAAACCTGCTAACTATGCCCATAACAAAACAAATATCTGGTATAGTACAGAGCATTACATACATAAGACTTCTGACTGCCAATGCATATGGAACCCTACTCATGAATTGCTCTTCATGCTCATGTTCCATATAAAGTTTGATTCCATGTCTAAAAGGTAACATACCTTTCTTGGAACCTTGCATGGAAAACCTAGATAAGATTTTATCTATGCATGAAGCTTGGGATAATGCAATCGTTCTATTCTTTCTATCCCTTATGACTTGGATACCAAGAATATAACTTGCTTCTCCTAAGTCCTTCTTGTTTTGCCAACCATTATTTTACTGATGTTAATACACCTACATTGTTTCCAATGAGTAGTATATCATCAACGTAAATAACTAGGAAAACCAACTTGTCGCCTTTAATCTTTTTGTATACACAAGGTTCATCAAGATTTTGAATAAATTCAAAACTTTTCTTGGCTTGATCGAACCTTATGTTCCAGGATCTGGATGCCTGCTTCAATCCATATATGGATCTTTGCAACTTGCATACCCTTTCCTCTTGGCCTTTTTCAATTAATCCTTCCGGTTGCATCATGTAGATGCTTTCGTCAGGACTTCCATTAAAGAAAGTAGTCTTGACGTCCATTTGCCAAATCTCTAGGTCTAGAGATGCCACAATGGATAAGAGTATCCTAATGGATTTAAGCATGGCCACATGATAGAAGGTTTCTTCATAATCGATACCTTCCTTATGTGTATAACCTTTAGCTACCAATATGGCTTTAAAAGTTTCCACCTTTCTATCCATTCCTCTTTTCCTCTTGTATACCGACTTGTACCCAATGGGTTTTCCCGTTTAGGTAGGTCTACAAGAGACAAGACTTTTTTTTTAAACATAGATTTCGAATTGCATTGCCTTTTGCCAATGACGATAATCATTATCTTTCATTACTTCCTTGTACGAATAGGGATCATCGTCGTCTGGGAGATTCTCTACAGATTCGCCTAGACCGATGTATCTCTCGGGTTGTTTACTAACCCTCCCACTATGATGAGGTATGGTAGATTGTTGATCTTGTGGTTGTAGGGAACTTACAATTGGGCTTGGTTGTGAAACCTCTTGTGGAATTGTATCTCCTGAAAGCTCATTCAGAACAATTCTACTTTTAGGTACAAAATTATTCATATAGTCCTTTTCCAGAAATTTTGCATTTGTCGAAACAAATACTTTAAGATCTGATGGACTATAAAAATAATATCCTTTTGTTCCTTTTGGATACCTTACAAATATGCATGTTTCTAAACGGGGACTCCATCTTTTATATCTTTCCTTCTAACACCGCAAGACATCTAAATATCTTTAAATGTTGTAAACGAGGCTTTCGCCCGGTCCATAACTCATATGGTGTTTTAGGAACCGACCTAGATGGTACATCGTTTAGAATGTACATTGCGGTTTGTAAAGCATATCCCCAAAAAGAATTAGGGAGCGTTGAATCACTCAACATAGACCTAACTTTGTTCAAAAGAGTTATATTTCTCCTTTCTGCCAGCCCATTATGTTGAGGTGTTCTTGGTGTAGAAAACTGAGAAATTATCCCATTTTCATTAAGATATTGCTGAAAATCACCAGATAGATATTCTCTACATGATCATACCTCGATATTTTTATGCGTTTCTCAAGCTGATTTTCCACTTCAGCTTTAAATGCTTTGAACATGTCAAAAGCATTTGACTTATGTCTCATGAGTTACACATAACCATATATTGAGTGATCATCCGTGAAAGTGATGAAGTGCTCATATCCACCTCTAGCTTGAATGCTCGTAGGTCCACACACATCAGTGTGTGTCAATCCTAAACATTCGATGGCACTTATGCCTTTGGTCATAAACGACCTTTTAAATCACTTAGAGGTTCTGATCACAGAATTTAGGTCCGACATACTTCTTTTTTTTTTTTTTTTACTCTGTCCTTCCCCTTACCATGCTTGGCCCTATTTATACTTGGTCCAAGTAGGATTTTACTCACAAATATCCCACCACGATCCTATGAATCCGTTGCCTCCTTATCGGACGGGATCCAATATTTGAAAGTTATTGACTTTGCGTTAATAACGGATGCGATGATATTGTTGACGCAGATAAGTTTGTTTTCTTTTTGGAATGAAACTCTTGACTTACATGTACGCGGAATTAATGTTGGTTATTATATAGATATGATCCTGTTTGACCTCACAGCATGATTCTTTATAGAGGTCACCGGGTTAGCTGCTCCTTGTCTCGTAGAGCGAGGTAGATCCATGCTTTAGTTCTGGTCTTAGAAGCCTGGGATGGACTTTCCTCGACCCTTTGGAGCTTGAGGCGTTCCTGTAGACATTTATAGGAGGTCACATGGATCTGATCCACTTAGAGGCCCTCTTTCTCCTCGTGTTTTGGAAGGGGCGGCGAGTTCCTGGAGAGGTTGGTGGGCTTCAAGTTTAGGCTATGAGTTAAGTTTGACCTCTGGGAGCCTTAACCTGGAGGGAGCTTGCTTTGCTTGTCGGGCTTCACTTTGAGTGCTTCTTGAGCTCGGCGATCCTCTTTTGCTTTCTTGGGGTGGTTTTGGAGCCTGGTCCCAAGAACCAAGGTTCCTGGGTAGGTGGCCTCAAGAAGCCCAGACTCTAGTGTTCTCGTGGAGGCCTGACCTGGTAGTGCCTAGCTTCATCCCTGGTAGTTTCAAAGCCCGACGATCATTTTTTACGTCTGCGGGGTAATTTTATGGTCTGCCCGGGGTCTCATGAATGTCGAATTTGGGCTTTGACTCGGGCTAGGAGAGTGGAAAATTTCTCTTTGATCCCCCTAGCCAAATTTTACTATTAACAAAACCTTTTATTAAAAGTAACCGAATATCCAAATTTATTTAGACAATAGACTGAAATTAAATTCTTCTTGAATTTTGGTACATAATAAACATTTATTAAATCTAAATGCCTATAAGAATCTAAATTTATTCTAATATCTCCCACTACACTAGTAGACACCAATGCTACATTGCCTAAATACAAGTTGAATTCATTCTTATTTAGTCTATTCATTTGACCCTTTTCACCGCAAAGCAAACAATTTCCTTTGATCTTGGTTACTATCTTGGTCTCCTTCTAAGAAGACTCAAGTTGATTTTTCTTCTGTTGTCTCTTGACCTTCTTACGGGTCTTTAACAGTAACAACTTATCAAGCATATGAATCTCTTGACCCTTGCCTTTCACAAGGATTTTTTCCACGCTTTGAACATCTTGCATCAGGCCTTGCAAGGTGTATTCCTTATTATTCAAGGTGTAATCCAACTTGAATTGATCAAAGGAATCCGACAGTAAGTTGACAATCATGTCAATTTTGGTCTCACCATCTATCTCAACACCATTTAGTTCAACAATGTTGAGATGTGCTATGACTTTTATCATGTGATCTTATACACCCTGTCCAGGTTTCATCCTAAGATTCATAAAAGCAGTCACTGCCTCTCTCTTAGTCGTCCTAGACCTCATAGCAAACATCACCTCTAGAGACATCATTATATCGCCAGCAGTCTCCATTCCTTCATGTTACTGTTGCAACACGTCGGAGATGTGGGCATAATGTAACGTACATTTAGCCATCTCATCTGAAGACTTCCACTACTAATACTCATCTCTTTGCTCCTGATTAGATTCATTAGTTTGGTGGTTAAGGAATAGACATAAAGAATTTATGTTTTTCAGCTTGAAATAACAACCCAATTTTCCTTTTCCATGTGACATAATTATCATAAGTTAAAGTATTATCTTTTAGGATGTTTATTAGGGATGGGGTTATGATTTCTTTATAATAACAAAAATTATATAAGTAAATAATCATGATAAAGAACTTTCGAATACTTATCTTGAATTAAATAAAATAATTCAATCATAAAAATTCAACGGTGATCCAATACCCATAAATGTCACTTCTCCTTTGGGAGTTCGCAACATTTACTAGTTGGACTAGGTCCCACCTAATTGTTAACGTAACAACCAATGTTTTCAATTTTTGCCTTGTGATTTTTTAACAAGAACTCTTTGGAGGATATTAATAAACTTACATTGAGTATGTTACTAAGTTATCGACCTTCAGTATAATCCTTCACCAATATCCCTCCTTTGAGAGTAGATATTGTTTGGGCTAATTGTCTAGTCTATCCTTGTAAGGAAGTATCTTGCTAAATTCCATTCTTGAATACCTCTTGGGAGGTTATTACATGAAACATAAAGCTCAACTAAACTTGGAGGCCGGAGGTGTTCCAAAACACATTCTCCCACTCAATTATTTAAGGCGTGTGATCGAATTCTAAAGAATGATTTACGAAGTTATCTAGATGCCAATTTAGATACCTAAATCATTCTATGCATGTTTATACCAAAAGATATATATGAGTGGCACTCCTATTCTATATGACATGTTATCAAACAATGACAAACATTGAAATATTTACAAAAAATATAAATAGCTACAATTTTGGTCAATCCTAGAAAAGCAAGTAAATTACATGTCTTGGAATACAAAAAAAAAACTCTTTTCTTGGCGAACAAGTCTTCACGTGACCTTCGTCATTTGGACTCTTTTGGCTGCCTCCCATGGGCATGCACACCCTTGGCTCTTACCCATGGGCATGCGCATGCCACAACCCCATAAAGGGCTGCCATGCGCAGTCCATGGCTTCCATAGGGCTGCCGTGCGCAGCCCATGCCACGACAAATGTGGCAGCGTGCTCTTCGCACGTACGTTTGTTGCTACGGCTCACATTGTCCCAAACTTGTTCTGGTTGCTCCCAATTCTTCAAACCTTCGAGTCTTCGATACTTGAATGTATTACAAAAGAATTTAAAATATAAAAAATACTGCTGTTTTTTTATTACAACAAGCGCAGTTATTTTTATTACATCAAGTGCAGTTAATTTGTGACCAAGAATCATTTTCCATAAAGAATTATTTCCTACACCAAGATTCCTAATCCAACTTATTAGTGTATTTGTGACCATATTAAAGACTTCCTAATTTGACTAGATAAATAATTCCTTTTATTTATCTACTTATAAAATATAGTCTTTAATATTAATTATACTACCAACAATCGTATAATATTAGGAGACCTTCTCCTAATAGAAAAACGATTTTGACTTTTAATTATATAATTAATTAATTACCAATTTAATTAACTTCCATTTAATTAAAAAATAAAATAAAAAATAATATATTTAGGCTTTTATATATTAGCCTTATCGCCCATGACAATATATAGGCATATATATTATTTTTCTTATTTCATTAAATCCATTGGACTTTTAGAAAAAGTCCACATGTGAACCAGACCCATTCTTACAAAAAGAAACAAGTCCACATGCCTTAATACAATTATAGATGGACCCCAAAATTGGTCCGGTAGAATATATCAAGTGATCCATGCAAGTTCGTGTGGATTGGGGATCTTGGCGGGCTATCTAAATTTAAGCTCCAATAGACACAACCCAATCACAATCAACAAATGATTAACTGAGGTCCGATCTATTAATTTTAGTTCATTCCACTAAAGAACTAAAATTGAACTCTTAAATAAAGATAGAATAAGTTGATGTTACTCATTCATACCCTAGACAACCTTATTGGAGAAAGTGTATCCTCGTGAAGAATATCAGTAATCGCCAAGAGCTCATAGACCGCATATAGCTCTCCAAGTTACCATATTTACTCATATGACCACATTTTGAACTTGGATATTTTGACCTGTCTAGAAGCCATGTTTCAATAGACACTATTGAAAACTTAACGTTATGATTTAATATCCAATACCTCAAAACATTCGTATGATGATATTCTACTCTCATTTAATAAATGGAGCCACGATGTCTATATCTATAAATGAAGTCCTCTATCGATTAACAAATGAATACCACCAAACTATCGAGGATAGGCTATGCTATATAATCGTACTCATTGATAGCTCAAATGTTAACAATTGCAACCGTAAGTCCATCATTTATCTCAGGATTGAGATAGACTCTCCGATTGTCTTCAAATGAAATTTTTTCTTCATTGATGATTCTAGATAAAGTATTTCATTGTGATCCTATTCAATGCACCTAGTGCACTAGATTCTTTTGCCCAAAGACACCACACTTTTATGATTTTAGACTCATCATAACACATTTGATCCCACTCAAATGCTAGCAAAAGAATCTACAACTTTGACAAGATAAAGGCGCCCAACCTTTTATCTTAAGTTTTTAATATTATTCAAGACTAACTAAAGAATTGTGTCTACCTCAGACATATCTAGATGTATGAACTATTCTTCTTTTCTCATAGTCTTTTGACCTTATGATTATTTACTTTTGACAATTTTAATAATTAAACTATAAATGCTATAAGATTTGTTAAACTAGAAATCACTTTATTAATATGAAAAGATTGTCAAATACATTATTATACTCCTGCTATCGAGCATAATCCAAACATTTTCCATGCAAGAAGAGCTAAACCAAGTTGAAAGAAATGGGGTTTGGACTCTAGTTCCTAGACCTAAGAACATTAATGTCATAGGCAGCAAATGGATGTATAGGAACAAGTCGGATGAGGATGGTAACATTGTGCGGAACAAGGCTAGACTTGTAGTACAAGGTTACTCTCAAATTGAACGTATCAATTTTGTGTAGATTTTTTCTCCTGATGCCCGTCTTGAGTCCATAAGGCTTCTCTTATCCATATCTTGTGTACACAAGTTCAAACTGAACCAAATGGATGTTAAGAGTGCCTTCCTTAATGGTTTCTTGCAAGTGGAAGTGTTTGTTGAGCTACCCAAGGGGTTTGTGGATCCACACCACTCCAATTATGTCTATCGCCTCAAGAAGGCTCTATATGGATTGAAACAAGCACCAAGGACTTGATATGAATGCCTCACTCAATTTCTTATTGACAATTACTACTCTAAAGGTAATGTTGATAATACTTTATTCATCAATAGAAACAAAGATGAGCTATTTATAGCTCAAATTTATGTTAATGATATTTTGTTTGGCTCCACCAATAAATCTAAAGTCCAACAATATGTTGATGTCATGTCTCATGAATTTGAGATGAGTCTAGTTTGGTAGCGTACAAACCTCAATTTTTTTATTGGCTTATTTCGTGACAAACCACATTGGGGATACAATTTTTAATGGGTAGCTTAGGCTTTTGATGGCAAGCTTCCAAAATCCCAGTGAGCTTCAAGAGGTAGATCACTTGTGTCTAATTCTTATTGAAGATATTTAGTTGCACACATTCAAATTTCATATATGCATTTGTATTGACCTGCATTTGATGTTACGCACACACACACACACACACACACATAAACACACCTACATGCATTTGTGTTGTTATGCATTTGTTTATCATTGCTCATGTGTGCATTTCTTCACAATCACATATGCCCTTTATTTTGAGATTTAAGTATGGTTTTGTGTTATGTTTATGCTTGCACGATGGTGTGCTTATTGTAGCACATTGAGTGACCAAATGAAAAAGTCCCATTCTTCTCTTGTTTTGGTCTTTGGTCACATGATTTTTTTCATGAGTTTGGGAATTTTCGTTGCTGTCTAAATCTGACCTTTGGTCACTCATTTGACCAAAACTCTTTCTACAGTCATCAAAATCATGTTTTGTTAATTGGAGTAGAAAGTAGACTTCCATATCTTTCCACAGGTATATTATACGAAAGGTTTGGATGTCGTTTGGTCATGTTTTAAGCCACTTGAAAATTGGGTTGGGGGTACTAAATTCCAGTGCATGGGTTATTTGCAGATCTTACCCGTGCTGTCACCTGTATAGTCCTCTTGGGTGTCTTTCATGGTTTCGGTGTGCGGGTACATTCACGTGTGAGTGCGTGGATCTCCTACCAATGTATGCGCTGATTTTAGGGCAATATCATCTTTTCTTGGTTGCTCATTTTTCCTATCTATAAAAGCCCTTCTTTCTCTTCTTCTACCTCACCTCTTCTGCTTTTACTGAAAACCTAAAGAGAGAAAGAGAGAGTCTTGAGAGCCAATGCTTCAAACTTTGTTCATTAACTCTCTAAACCCAAAACCCATCTTCATTTTTCATCTCTAGCATCATTCAAAGCTTGGGTCTTCATTAGTTGGTAAGAAGAACTATCATTATTGCTTATTTATTGTTCTAGCTTATCAAGACATGTCATTTTTTGCTTAGGTTAGCAAACCTTCATATTTATTGTATATCCGTTGAAGTTATGGCATGTTTGGGGTTTGTATTATGATAGCTAGCATTTAGGTCAATATTGCCATCTAGCTAAGTCTCTATGCATTGCATTTAGATATTGTTGTTTAGAAGTCATTGATTGCATTTTGTGATTTCATTATTGTCCTTGCCATGATTAATGACAACTTGTGTTGAAATGACTTTGTTTGATAACTAGATTTCAGTCTTGCATATATATGTCTAATTAAGTCTTTCTGAGCATTCATTTAGACTTTGATATCTAGGATTTGGGCTTAATTGAAATCTTAATTCCTAGATAAGCATTTAGTGTTTTGCAAACATTAATTGCATGTTGAATATTTCATATATTCACTTAGGCTATATTGTTGATCTCTTCTGTGAGAATTAAGTCTTGTGGCTACGGTGTGTAGTGCACAAGCAAGTGAAGTCTTACAACTAAGGTTGGGTTGGCAAGCATCGATTGAGAATCACTATCAAAAGCCTTTTGGGTAGTAGTGGTGGGTTAGTAACCTTGAAGTGTGACTAGGGTAACTTAGGTTGTAAACATCATTACAATAGTGGATTTGAGGATCTGAAGTGCCTAACTGGTTAGCCGTGGTTTTTCCCTTATTGAAGGGTTTCCACGTATAAGCAAGTGTTATTTATATTTCTGCACTTAACAATTTATTTTGTATGCTTGCTTGTTGGGCAAATTTTGAATATTGACTAATCAAGAAAAGTTGGTAATTAACTTGATTAAAACCTATTCACCCCCTTTTAGGTTGTTTAGACACAGACTTAGTTGTATTTTCAGGGAGCTCAATTACTTCCTAGGTATGTAAATCAAGCAATTGCATGATAGGATTTTCATATCCCAAACTAAGTATGCAAAGAACCTAGTGAAGAAGTTTAGTATTGAGAATGTCAAACATAGTGACACACCTATGAGTACCATATTGAAACTAAGCAAGGATACTCGTGGCAAGAATATGGACCAAAGTCTTTATTGTGGCATGATTGGTAGCTTGCTTTACTTTACCGTAAGTAGTCTCGATATAGCTTTTGTGTGGGTGTGTGTGCTAGGTACCAAGTGGCTCTTGAGGAATCTCATCTATCCGCTGTGAAAAGAATCATTCAATTTGTGAATGGAACATCCAACTTGGGATATGATAGTCTTTTGACACTAATGCAAGTTTAGTTACCTTTAATGTTGCAGATTAAGCGAGAAGTTGTGATGATAGGATGAGTACATCAGACGGTTGCTTCTTTCTAGGAAACAGCTAGTTGTCATGGTTTTGAAAGAAGTAAAATTCCATTTCCTTGTCCACAACTGAGGCCAAATAGATAGCCCCCGGGAGTGCATGCACACAACTCCTTTGGATGAAGAAAATGCTTATGGATTACGGCTTTGATCAAGGTACTCTAACCTTTTATTGTGATAACTTGAGTGCCATTAGCATTTCAATGAATCCGATTCAGTACTCTGTTAGGTTTTAGTTTGTGTTGGCATTAATTCCATATCAAAATGATGTTTACTTGTAATGATTTAGTTGTTTAGATTCATGATGATTCAAGCTTCAAAGAAGAAGGAACAACTAGTCAAAGAAAGTTAAAAGTCTTCAAAGAGAAAGGATGCAATATGATTCTACAAAGGTATACTAAGGTCTTATCTTTCTCTTACAAGGCTTAGGCACACATATACAGTTCATACATTTGTGTCCCTGCATCGCTGTGCACCATTATAGGCACACACACACAATTTATACATTTGTGTCCCTGCATCGTTGTGCACCATTATAGGCATACACATACAATTCATTCATATGTGTCATTGCATCATTGTGCACTATGTATAACACATTCACACACTTGAAGATGAATGCTCATGCATTGGTATGAAAATAACATGTTTTGAAAAATGCATGATTGGAGACTATCTCTATGTAGTTTGCATTCTAGTGTGAATTGTGTTTGTATGTATATATGTTTGAATAACATGGATATTGAACTTGAATTTAGTCTTAAAACATTCTTGATTGAGTTCCGGTCATTTCGGTTACTCATACAATTGATTTCAAGTTGTAAGTCAAAAGATACTACAATTTCAACTAATGTTGCATACATTGTCTTCATCTTCATATATTGAGTCGAATTCTTATTTTCTGGGTTGAGTATCTTATATTTCCATATCCGTGAGAGAGTTACAGTTTATAATCCGCAAACGGATTCGAATTCCGATTTCGGAGGCCAAAGAACAGTCGAAGAACGTGAGATGAGTGCAAGGGAGTTGCACCATGGCCAAAGGCCATCAAATGGTGCAAGCCCGAGATGGCGTGTGCCCATCTTGGCCACAACTCCTTGCTGCCCCGAGATGCCCACACTCCATCTCGAGGAAGCATTCTAAAAGGGGGCATTTTGGTCTTTTTGCTTCTATTCTTTCCCTCTCCTTTATATTTCCCTTCCCTCTCACATTTCATTCTAAGAAGAAATTTAAAACTTGAGTGCAGAATTTTCTCTCCATATTTTCTCACCTTCCAAACACCATAACTTCTTCATTTGAACTCCGATTTGAGTGATTCAAAGTTGAGAGTGTTTTTCTATTCATCCTCCATCTTTTCTTTTAAGGTTTGAGTTAGTTTTATTGCTGTTTTTGGAGTTTAAACTCATAAAAACGTGACTGCACCAAAATCAACTAAGTTGTTGATTTTCTCTCAAAGTTTTCTTTTAAAACTTGGTCAATTGCCTTTGGTTTTCTTCTTCAACATATATATATGTGTCTTGTGATTGTTTTGATTTAAGTTTTGAACTCATTTAAAGCAAGATTGAGTTTCAATTGAAATCTCACATGTTGAAGTAGGTTTTGATTTTGCCTATGTTTTCACATGTTTGGGATTGTATTGTGCTAGCTTTGATTCTAGGACAATTTGATGATCTTTGATTGATTGATTTTGTAAAAAATAGTTCCTCACATGTATTAGGCTCTCTTTGGCCAAAATCTCACAATGATACATGTGCTTGTGTTCTTTTGAGCTATTCATGTGTTTTGTTGAATCTATAAATAGGAATATGCTCTAGAACTTTAGCTTTAATCTAAATAACTTTGTCACATGATTTTAGCATGTTTTTGGTTTATGAGATTTAAACATGATTATGTGTTAATTGAACATATCTTGTGTTTCAAGTTTTAGATCTATACATGTATCTAGGTTGTAATTAATGTTGAACATATCTTACATGATCTAGATGGATTAAACATGCATGATTGACTAGACTACATTTGTTTTGTGCATTTATGCTCATGTCTAGTATTTTCCATAGGATGTGTTGATCATAACATTCTATGTTGCGTGCTTGTTTACATTTTGCATTCATGATCACCTAGATGCCTTGTGAGAAGGAAGTCTTGACAATAGGTGTGAGACCTATGTTGTTGAGCAAGAAAGTCTTGGCAAGAGGTGGGAGACCTCGGATTGTCAAGCAAGGAAGTCTTGCCTAGGGTCATGAGGATCTGGAAGGGTGAGCGAGGAAGTCTTGACAAGAGGTGTGATGCCTCAGATTGTTAAGCAAGAGGGAGACATCTTCATGAGTAGGATATGAGGGTAGTTTCTAGGTGAAGGGGTCACTTGAGAGATTGTACTTGTCTTATCTACTAGTTGATTTTGTTTGCCGGTGGTTGCAAACCCGTTGATGTTTTCTCTTCGGAGATTTACCACGTTATATCTTGTGTCAACTTTTCTCTATCCTTATCTCTCTTATATTTGTATTTGTTATTTGAAAACTATGGATAGAACTTTATTTGTAAGTTGACTTCCTTTCTATAATATAGATTGAGTATGTGTTATGATTACTTGTTTGTATCTCAATTTTACTTGTTTTATATATTGATTAAGTGTCTATAATTGATATATATATATATATATATATATATATATATATATTGTGATACAAGCAATCTAGAGGGACAAAATTTTGTTTGTTTTTAAGGGACTTGAAAAAGGTGCCTAACCTATTCACCCCCCTCTAGGTTAGCCTTGTGCATTTAACCATGTTTGTATTTTCATACTCTAGGACTAAACACATAGACATTAGGCATCACTTTATCAGGGAGCAAGTTGAAAACAAATGAATTGCACCTGAAAATTTTGGCACAAATGATCAACTAGCGGATTTATTCATTAAGCCCTTAGACTCATCTTGGTTCAAATCACTTAGTAGGTATATTAGGAATTGTTATATGCCTTGATGAGTTTTGGTGATTGAACCCATATGGGGAGCTCAAGCAAAGAGAGCAACCTTGCATTGTTGAAATAAGCAAAAAATTGATCAACTTTATGCTTTTTAATTAATTGATTGAGAATCTTGGTTGCATGTATATGCTTATATGGCTTTTTAATTAATAAGTGGGTCTTTGCTTTGTTTGTAATCCATGTCACTTTTATATTCAAACATGCATTTTTAGACTAGGAGAATTGATTGGGAAGTACACTTGAATGACCTATAATTTATCTCCATGACATGTAAACTTGATTTTGACATGCTTGAATGTTTATGCTTGAGCCTTTTGTGTGTACATTTGTGTGAGGGCAATTGACAAGGTTAATAAATAAGGATCCAATTTAGTCTTGTCTCTCTTTTTAGGGTTAAACAAGACAACAACCAGTAAAGATTTTATATCCATTCAATCAATAAGGATTTTATATCCATGTCTTAACTGACCATTAAGGATTGACATAGTTGCTTCTGTGTGTTACAAGTTTTTTTTTATAGCTATTTCTTGTTTACTTATGACAAGAGGGTATAAATTGGTTTGAATTCTTATGGAAACTCTTTTGATGTTTGCTTTTCTAAATGCCATTGTTTGAACTTTGATGTTCCATGTCTTGTATCCAAAGCAATAACCTCACACATTTCTTTCAAATAAAACCTCCTTGCTTCTCTCTCAATTAATTATTTTGCATAAAGTTGTTGTATATGATTATTCACATATCTTTAATGCTAATAACTCTTTTTGCTAAAGGACTCTGTTGGGGACACCCCTTTGCCTATCTCATGACAAAAAAAAGGAGTAGTGTGTTGGTAGTTATAGGAGTTGCATATTAGGGGAGAACTTTACTTTGAGGGGGAGCAACCCATTTAGGGGGAACATTTACATTGCATGTTGCATGTTTTTTTACTTATGCAAATTGTTTTTGTTTATTTCACTTGATCACCTCAAATACACTTGTCTTGGTAAGTGTATTTATCGTGTTTTGTCGGGGTGTTTGTTCTATAAGAGATGGAGACTTGAAGAGATAGATTAAAGGTATCTCTTTGTCATGTAGGTTGTTCTTTGTTAACATCTAGTCATTCTTGACTGGCTCATTTCAATGACGAACCACATTGGGGATTTACTTTTAAGGGTAGATTAGGCCTCATTGTTTATGATCAAGCTTCAATGACATCCTCAAGATGAAGAGCACATCAAAGGTATATCACTTGCTTAACCCTCTTTGAAGAACTAGTTGCACAAACACTCTCATGCATGCCTTACACATCTTGCTTTTGAATTTCAATCTTTTATATGTATGTTCTTCTTTACATTTCTCACACATGCACCTTGGTGTTAGTTCTATGTGTGGTTGTGTTCTATGTAATTCATTTTTCGCCTGTTGATCAAAAATGTTCATGCGTGCACGATAGAGTGCTTTCCTAAGCGCATTGTATGACCTCCTTGAAGGTCTATGTTGTGCGGATCCCTACTCGTACGGTACACACACATCGAAGGATGGTTTCCTCGGGTCATTTTTTTACGGGTGGTGAGCGGGTTCCTACCAGCGTAGTTACCCGTGCACTGAGTGTTGGTGCTCTCTGGTGTCTTTTACGCGGGTAGTGTGCGAGTCTCTTACCTGCGCTGTAACCTGCGCACTATGCTGTTTTTGGTGTTTTAAATTGCTTCTTTCCAAAATGACATAGCTTCACTTTGAACTCATATATATGTTGTCTTCTCCCTTGCTCATTTTTATGAGTTCATAATACATACCTAGTGAGATAAATTGATTTTTTAGAGAGAGAGAGACTCTCACTCTCATTTACTCATTCAAACCCATTTCCTTATGCATTTAGCATCATCTAGCATCTTCTAGGTTATATTCTTGCATGATTCGTAATCAATGCACATGACTTGGTAAGTAGAACACCATCTTCATTCATTTTAGTGTTCTTACATAATAAGAAATCTCTTGTATGACTTGTTTGCATCTAGACTAAGTTTTTATCTATAAGTTGAGATTTTTTGCATTGATTGTTGGTGTTGTATTGTGATGATAGCTATAGGCCTGCATTTATTTTATATACCTAAGTTATATATATGTCATATAGCAACATGATAAATAGGATGTTTTAACTTGTTCATTCAAAGTTAGATAAGTTAAATGTGTTGACCTAACATTTATGAATTTCGAATATTATTACATATTCACATAGGTTGTAATATTTCTTCATTGATTGTTAAGCTTTGTGACTAAGTGGTTTAGTGCACAAGATAGTTGGTCTAGGATCACTATTAAAGGCACGTTGGGTAGAGTGAAAGGGTTAGTGGCCAAGAATAGTGTGACTTGAGGTCAACCTAGGTTGTAAACTTTCATTCAAATAGTGGATTTTGAGGGCCGTATGTGGCTAGAAGGATAGCCCGTGAGTTTTACCAATTGGAGAGTTTCTCACGTAAAACAACTCGTGTGTTTTTAATGTTTTTCCGCATTTTATTGTTATTTGAATGTTTTTTTTAACATTGATTAAGTCGAAAATCGGTAATCAATCGATTAAAACAAATTCACCCCCTTTAGGTTATTTAGACACACGCTTAGTTGTCACAAACACTCATGCCAAAAGGACCCTAAGATTACATTTTCAGTATACAAGTCATATATAGGAAACCAAAGGCATAGACTATAAGGCAATTTCCACACATGTATTGCCACCATCCAACACGTCTTATACCAAACACCATATATTGCCATTTGTTCATGCCTATGCATCATGGTAAAAGACTCCATCAAATTTTACAACATTTTCCCTTGGATTTCCACAATTTATTTCTTAATTTGCTAGGAAAACCCTAGTGGGACAAAAACCATTACACAATATATACAATAATCTTCTGGATTTTGTGGTGTTTGAAATGTTTAAATTTTCTCATTAAAAATCTTGTCTGAAAAACCCAGTGGGATACAAAAACATGAACAAAGAAAAAATGAGTACAATACACATATATCTAGAATCAATGTTTTCTTCAAACTTTGCTCACATGTTATACTTTGTTAGGAAAAACCCAATGAAATAAAAACTAGAACAAAGATATCCATTGATCTCCTAGATCAGGGCAACATATGTACAATGATCTACTAGATCAAAGTAATATATATATATATAAATAAATAAATATATATATATATATATATACTTATACATCCCTTTTCCTATCAGTGCACACTGATGGAATTATATAATGACATTGAATGTGAGTCACTCATTTATAAAAGAGCTTTGATAAGTATATACATGCCAAGTCCAAGTATGTAAAATGAGTGGTTCACATTCATTGTCCATATATAATTCTATCAGTGCGGACTTACGTGAAAAATTTCGTATATTTGTATATGTATACATAATAGTAATAATAATATTCTGAATCAAAGAAAAATAAGTAAAGATTTGCTGTATCTAACGATTTTTGGGCGTGCTTCAAGAATTTTCTCATTAAAAACCTTGCCAGGCAAACCCAATGGAACAAAAACAAATTCAAAAGGAAAAAGAGTACAATTTACATATACTCGAAATAATTAATAAAATTTATTCCTTATGCTCCTCTTGATGGAATGTTCCTTTGATAAACATTCTTATGAATATGATATACAATAATATCATGAATGATTGGAGGATGTAAAAGAAAAAGTTTTACTTTGTGGAGCATCATGAAATTGTTATCATAGAGAAATATATGCAATTCAAAAATGAACCTTGTATTGACTAGATAAATACTCGATATATGAATAACTAATTAGATATGCACCATAACATGATTTGAATATAATAATATAAAATCTAAAATTGTATGAAAATGAATGAAAGATATGTTTAATCTCATTCTATTGACATCGTGTTGATGTGGAACTGGATCTTGCTAGCAAATAAACCAAAGTTACAACATCTGGCCAGATATAACAAAGCATCGATTTAAAATATGGTACTTCAGGATTAAGTATTTCATTTGATCTATGTTTGATCTCTAGACTGAGACAATTTATGGTATTTTCAGGTCTTTCATTTCAAATTCCATTTTCAAATATTCAACAAAATTCAAGAGCTCTTCAAAAGTACCAATTAAATTCATATCATCAATATATGTTGCTAATATAATAAATCCATATTATGATTTCTTTATGAAGAAACATGGGTATATATATAATTTATATATCCTTTTCATTGAGATGGTTATACCACATATTTCCAGGTTGTTTTTAATCCATGTAAAGATTTTTATAGGTTTCTCAAATATAGATTACTAGATCTCGATTTATATGCTTCTAGCATTTTAAATCTTTCAGGAATTCTCATATAAATATTTTCATTGAGTTAATCATATAGATAAGCAATCATTACGTCTATAAGATGCAATTAAGCCTTTTAGGGTAGCCAAACATTTTAAAATTCGTAACCTAATCGTATTCATTACTAGTGAATATGTCTTATTGGGGATTTTCTTGTAAGGGTAGATTAGGGCCTCACTATTCATGATCCAACTTAAATGGCAATGTCATTCTCAAGAGCACTTCCAGGTATATCACTTTGCTTAACTCTTTGAAGAGGCTTAGTTGCACACACACACACACACACACACACACACACACACACACATTATTCTCATGAATGTTTATTCAACTTGCATTATGTCTTTGTTGCTTCATGTGTGCATCCCTTGCTTGTTTACATGTTTTTTTTTGCATGATGTTTTTTATGTTAGGATTATGCTCGATAGGAAGAGTGTAGTATTGTAATTAACAATCTTTTCATATGAATAAAGTGATTTCTAGTTTAACAAATCTTATAGCATTTATAGTTTAATTATTATAATTGTCAAAAGTAAATAATCATAAGGTCAAAAGACTATGAGAAAAGAAGAATTGTTCATACATCTAGATATGTATGAGGTAGACATAATTCTTTAGTTAGTCTTGAATAATATTCACAACTTAAGATAGAAGGTTAGGCGCCTTTATCTTGTCAAAGTTGTAGATTCTTTGGCTAGCATTTGAGTGGGATCAAATGTGTTATGATGAGTCTAAAATCATCAAAGTATGGTGCCTTAGGGCAAAAGAATCTAGTGCACTAGGTGCATTGAATAGGATCAAAATGAAATACTTTATCTAGAACCGTTAATGGATAAAAGTTTTTCATTTGAAGACAATCGGAGAGTCTATCTCAATCCTGAGATAAATGATGGACTTATGGTTGCAAGTGTTATCATTTGAGCTATCAATGAGTACGATTATATAGCATAGTCTATCCTCGATAGTTTGGTGGCATTCATTTGTTAATCGATAGAGGACTTCATTTATAGATATGGACATCGTGGCTCCATTTATTGAAAGAGAATAGAATACCATCATATGGATGTTTTGAGATATTGGATATTAAATCTTAACGTTAAGTTTTCAATAGTGTCTATTGAAACATGGCTTCTGGACAAGTCAAAATATCCAAGTTCAAAATATGGTCATATGAGTAAATATGGTAACTTGGAGAGCTATAGGCGGTCTATGAGCTCTTGGCGATTACTGGTATTCTTCACGAGGATACACTTTCTCCAATAAGGTTGTCTAGGGTACGAATGAGTAACATCAACTTATTCTTTCTTTATTTAAGAGTTCAATCTTAGTTCTTTAGTGGAATGAACTAAAATTAAATAGATCAGACCTAAGTGAATCATTTGTTGATTGTGATTGGGTTGTGTCTATTAGAGCTTAAATTTAGATAGCCCGCCAAGATCCTTAATCCACACGAACTTGCATGGATCACTTGAGATATTCTACCTGACCAATTTAGGGGTCCATCTAGAATTGTAATAAAAAGCATGTGAACTTGTTTCTTTTTGTAAGAATAGGTCTAGTTCACAAGTGGACTTTTTATTAAGGTCCAATGGATTTAATAAAATAAGAAAAATAATATATGGCTCTTATATTAAGGTATGGGCGGCGAAGGCTATTAATAATAGCTTTAATATATTATTTTTTATTTTATTATTTAATTAAATAGGAATTAATTAATTTGTTGATTAATTAATTAATTAATTAAAAGACAAAATCTTTTCCTAGTAGGAGATGGTCTCCTAAAACTATACTATTGTTGGTAGTATAGTTAATGTTAAAGACTATATTTGATAAGTAGATAAATAAAAGGAGTTATTTATCTAATAAAATTAGGAAGTCTTTAATATGGTTACAGATACACTATTGAGTTAGATTAGGAGTCTTGGTGTAGGAAAGAATTCTTTTTGGAAAAAGGATTCTTGGTCACCAAGTAAAACTACTTAGTGGTAGAATTGTTATTTGAAAATGATTCATAACCACCAAGTTAATCTACCTAAGAATAGGATTCTTGTCCATCAAGTAATCCTTCTTAGGAAAGATTGAAATCTCCTAATCTATAACAAAGACATGAAATTCGGTTATCACATATGCAATATGGGATAGGATAGATTTCTTTTAGATATGGATTCTAACTACCAAATAAATCCACCTAAGGAAATGATTCTTGCCAACCAAGTGAATCCTTCCTAGGAAAGGATTTTTATATATATATGTGTGTGTGTGTGTGTGTAAGAAAATTTCGGTCATGACTAAGAGAAATGGAGGTGAATTCGGCCAAGCTCTATATTTCTTAGTGAAGAATTCGGCCACAGTAGGAATTTTGAAGGAGAAAAATCTGATTTTACTCTAGACAAAATTCAATCATCTCTAAGCAATTGTGTGTGAATTCGGCCAAGTAGAGAAAAAATGGGAACTTTTTTTTTTCTATAGTATACTAATATCCTTTACACCAAAAGGGTTAACATCGAATCAAGGTTCACACGAGTTTCAATCAAATTGATTGATAATTTACAAGTGACCGAACGTTCTTTTTTTTTTCTTTTGAAGGATATTTGTAACTAACAAAGAAAAGATTTTTGCTTTGTCTCCATCCTCAGGAATACAATTTAAAGAAAGGGAGCTCACACTCTTAGGTGATTCACGTTCGTGATTGGATTGAAAGATCTTGCGGAATCATTTCAGCTCTTGTTCAATCGTCACGAGAAAAAGGTACGATACTTTTATATACATCAATTAATCTAGGGTTAAGGTTCTCATTGCATAAAAGGGATTTTTTTTTGAATATATGCAAACCCTTAATTTCGATTTTCTCACGCTTCCATTGCATTTTTGAACCGTTCTTTTTCCTACAATTGGTATCAGAGCCAGGTTGTACCCTTGATTAATTAATGTATGTACGTGAATCATTTTCTTTTTATTGTATATATGCATGTTTTAGAAAGAAATGGCACTCTAGGTATTTGTATATATATTTACGTTGGAATGTATGGATATATATATGTTTTATAAGTGGTTTGTTATTGGTCAATTTTGGTCCTAGAATTTCAATGTAATTTTGTTTTGGGATTGTAACAAGAAGGGTGGTTTATTATCGCCATAATTTCCTTCTTGGTAGTTGCCAAGTTTTTTTTATTTTGTTGTTGTAATAAAAAAAAACTGCAGTATTTTGTTATGTAAATTCTTCTGTAATACCTTCAAGTTTTGAAGACTCGAAGGTTTGAAGAATTAGGAGTAATCAGAACAAGTTTGGGACCGTGCGAGCCGTAACAACGAACATGAGTGAGAAGAGCGCTCAACCACGTTTGTTGTGGCATGGGCTGCACATGGCAGCCCCTTTGGTAGCCATGGGCTCCGCATGGCAGCCCTTTATGGGTTTGTGGCATGCGCACGCCCATGGGTAAGGGCGAGGGGTGCGCACGCCCATGGGAGGTATCCGAGGGAGTCCGAAATACGAAGGTCACATGAAGACTTGTTCGCCAAGAAAGAGTTCTTGTATTCCAAGATAAATGTAATTTACTTGTTTTTCTAGGATGGACCAAAATTGTAGCTATTTATATTTTTGTAAATATTGCAATGTTTGTCATTGTTTGATAACATGTTATATGGAATAAGAGTGCCACTCATATATCTCTTTTGGTATGAACATGCATTGAATGGTTTAAGTATCTAAATTGGCATCTAGATAACTTGGTAAATCATTCTTTGGAATTCGATCACACGCCTTAAGCAATTGAGTGGGAGAAGGTGTTTTTTGAACACCTACGGCCTCCAAGTTTAGTTGAGCTTTATGTTCGTGAATTACCTCCCAAGAGGTATTCATGAATGGAATTTAGCAAGATACTTCTGTTAATAGAAAAAATTGGCTAGGGAACAAAGAAGAATTTTTCACTTCCCAGCCTTCCTGCAAGGGTCCGAATTCGGGCTTATATGAAGAGGTGTCAAGGTCCCCAAGGTCGAGCTACCACGCGGTACTACAGGAGCATAGAGAGACCGCCCATACCATCTGAGCATCTCGCACGTGTCCAGGCTTACCAAATAAAGCCCAACGAGACCGCGTCAAGCTCCTTATACCAGGATAAAGCCCGAATCTAGGTCAACATGAAAGGACCTGGGTCCCCCGACATCAAGGTATCTCGTGACACTCTCCTAGAGCTTGCTACTATCTTTACTTTCAATAGGAGACCTTCAAGGTGCCGAACTTGTCTTGCAAAGGCACTCTTGCCTCGTCGAGGTATAATCTCGACCTGTCCGAGTATAAAAGGAAGAAGCCCGTAAAGCCCTATCGTCACCAAAAGCGCCAAGATCCACTATAGATCATGGTATGGTTAAATCAAGTAGCAAGAGCAGTACTCGAGCGTACCTCTCCACCCTTCCAGAAGTGAGCCAAGGTCGCCTGTTTATGGTAAACACCTTACCAGGGCCTGTTAGCCAAGCCCGCTACCCAGCTAGGAAGCCTGCATAATTAGGTCAGGCTCCATGATAAAGCTCGGCGTAGCTGAACCAAGCTCCCAACTATAAGGTTGGAACCCAATGGGATATTTCACCTTTAAAATGGTTAGCACAAGCTCCATGGGAAGACCATTATCTAGCTCCGTGACAATCGAGAGGTCCTCGGGGGACCCCGCCAGTGTACAGGATCCTAGGGTACCCCACCCTCAAGGAACATCAAATGTCACCAAAGGTAACCTCCATGAAGTATCTATCCAAAGTGACATGCAGAACTAGAGCTCTCCTCTCGGCAACGTAAGAAGAGAGGATTGACTTCCATGACATTTAAAGTACCATTAATGAGGTCAACCGTATTAATGGAGGCAGTCAACCCAGTTAATGACATGATCAACACCATTAATAAGAGAATATTCAAGTCTTTAATGGCCATCATTAGTGAAAGAGTCCAAAGAGGAAACAAATACCTTTTCCTCAAAGATATCCTCCACAACAGATTATTGGGGGTTAACCATAAAAGAAAATCCGGCTTATCTAGAAAAGAAGAGTCCGATGAGGAAACAAACACATCCCCTCCGAGATATTAGCCACACTCCGATCAACTACATTTACGGAAGAATCGTACTCAATAAGAAAATAAAGATTGAAGAATCCTGGACTTACACGCCAAGGCAGTCACCATTTATAAATATGCCTGTAAAAGGCAATGAAGAGCTTTGGGATAAAAGGATAGAAGATACATGCTTCGTTTAGAGATCTCTTGACATCATCAATGTATGTGTTACATTTACCTAGAATATACCGGTATCGGTCTACATTCGACCACCATTGTAAGTTTCCCGGAGCATTATTTGATATATACATAAGGAAGGGCATTCCCCCTTCCTCCGGATACTGCCTTAGGGTTTTTCAGCATGTGATCATTCGTGATGCTTTTTCCCCTTTGCTCAGTCCACCTCCCTCTACAAAAGATTTGTGTTTCTTTTACTTGTGTCATGTGCAATGCATGCGTATATGAGTGCGAGCTAGTGTCCTACCTCGCTGGACCTAGCGCTCTTTTCTTCCCATCTACATGCTAAAGTCGTATGTCAAGGTGAGGAGAAACCACCCAGACCAGCTTAAAGGAAGTCGATGGGCTCTCCTGTATCACCTCTATGGCAGAAATCGAGCTCTCCGACACTGGAGCTAGATAAGCCCCCTCATTACTTGCTATCTAGGTCAGGGAATTACTGGAAGAAATCGGGCTCCAAAACCGGGCTCTAGGTACCATGACGGGCTTCGACCCTGACCGAGGACCAGGACCAGGACCAGGACCAGGACCAGGACCAAGATCAACCCCTTCATACCAGTAAGAGAACCTCAAAGCTCCCCAGATCTACTTCATAAGTATGAAGCCCGATGGGTGGGATGGCTTGTCTCCTCGAGCACCTCAGATCTACTTCATAAGCATGAAGCCCGACATGCGAGATGGTTTGTTTCCTACTTACGATTTCATCATTCTTCATATTCATACAAGATCAGGTCAGGTATCAACGGTAACAACCCCGGCCACCACTTTCGCGGTAGTGGTCTCTAGGGTGTTAATAGGGAATTCTCATCCAAAACAAATTTTCCGTTAACACTTTCTAGCACCGTCTGTGGGAAATTTTTACACCTATTTTGAAGGCTTTTATGTCTCTATATGAGTATCATTATACTATCGAGGTAACAAATTCATTATTCATGGAATATCATTTACTATACACGATTTGTTTTCTCCATACTTGTCTATATCGCCCATGCATCACATGTGGTGCTCATTTTATCATTTAACGAGTTTTATTCAATGTGGAGCAAATATGGTACGTGGGATTCCTGGTGGAACCAGTTCATTATGCTACTCCTATGAAGAGAACCTGCTCAGATAATCATGGAGCTCCAATACAGTAGCTCCCTGCTTGAAGATCTCCTATATAGCTGAACCATTATGATACAATAGAGCTCCTATATAGTAGAACTGCACCTCTCATGCTTTTCTACAGCAGATTCACTCCGCCACCAATATATCACTTATCCAGCAGATCAACTTGGCTTCGACCTGTTTATACGGATCTTCTCATGCCTCTAGGTCCGCCCTTCGTAAGCTCCTAGGTAGAGGTAGCAGGTCGACCCATGAATCTAAAAAGCCAACTCACCTATGTAGCTTCTAGAGCAGCACGAATAGTAGAAGATTAGTGGTTCCACGCCTCATGCACCGGGCCAGTCAATGCCCAAGTGAGCCACTATGACCCCGATCCATTCCAGCATGGTCTAGAGCCTCTTTTCAAATTGCTGGGGACTTCTAAGATCTCAAGCATGCTTCTGGACCAGTACCAGACCGGTGGCTTCGCTCTATGTTTACTAGCATCCCTACAAGATCGGTGGCTTTGCTCTATATGTACCGGGTCATTCATCGCCCTAGCAAGCCACCGAAGCCTGATCTGATCGAGGAGAACCCAGAGATTTCCCACTCTTGGTAAGGCCTTCTACATGCCTAATCTAACCTCTGGAGCAGCAACCTCACTGTAAGGCCAAGTGGCTCCTCACTTTTTATATAGAGCCTGTCAACGCCTAAGTGAGCCACTGAACTCTAGATTCATTCCAACAGGGACCAGAGCCCTCTCTCAGTTGCTGGGGACTTCTAGGATACCGAGCATGCATCTGGACAAAAACCTCTGGTGGCTTCGCTCCATGTTTACCGGGAAATTCACCGCCCTAGGAAGCTATCGAAGCCCGATAAGATCGAGGAGCTTTCAGAAGTTTCCCATATTTGGTAAGGCAACCTACGTGCCTAAGCAAGCTTCTATAGCGGTAGCATCCCTACAAGACCGGTGGCTTCGCTCTATATGTACCGGGTCATTCATCGCCCTAACAAGCCACCAAAGCCCGATCTGATCAAGGAGAGCCCAGAGGTTTCCCACTATTGGTAAGGCCTTCTACATGCCTAGTCTAACCTCTGGAGCAGTATCCTCACTCTAAAGCCAAGTGGCTCCTCACCTCTTATACAGGGTCTGTCAACGCCCAAGTGAACCACTAAACTCTAAATTCTTTCCAGTAGGGACCAGAGCCCTCTCTCAGTTGCTGGGGACTTCTAGGATTGTTAGGTTTTAGTTTGTGTTGGCATGAATTCCATATCAAAATGATGTTTACTTGTAATGACTTAGTTGTTTAGGTTCATGATGATTCATGCTTCAAGGAAGAAGAAACAACAAGTCAAAGCAAGTTCTAAGTCTTCAAAGAGAAATGATGCAATTTGTTTCTACAAAGGTATACTAAGACCTTATCTTTTACTTACAAGGCTTATGCACACACATACACACACATATCATACATTTGTGTCTCTGCATAGTTGTGCACCTTTGTAGGCACACTCACAAAATTCATTCATATGTGTCCCTGTATCGTTGTGCACCTTTATAAGCACACAAATACAATTCATTCATATGTGTCCCTGCATCATTATGCACCATGTATAACACATTCACAAACTTTAAGATGAATGCTCATGCATTGGTTTGGAAATAACATGTTTTTGAATATGCAAGATTGGAAACTATCTCTATGTAGTTTGCATTCTAGTGTGAATTGTGTTTGTGTATGTATATGCTTGTATAGCATGGATATTGAACTTGGATTAAGTCTTAAATCATTCTTGATTGAGTTCTGGTCATTTCAGTTGCTCATATTATTGATTTCAAGTTCAAAGTCAAAAGATACTGCACTTTCAACTCATGTTTCATACATTGTCTTCGTCTTCGTATATCTAGTCGAATTATTATTTTTTGGGTTCAGTATCTTATATTTCCTTGTCCGTGTGATAGTTATGGTTTATAATCTGGAAACGAATTCAAATTCCAAGTTTGGAGTAAGGAGAACGGTCGAAGAACGCGAGAGAAGTGGGAGGGGAATGCACCATGGCCAAAAGGCCATGGAGGTGTGCATGCCCGAGATGGCGTGTGGCCATCTCGGCCGCACAACCTTGCTGCCCCGAGATGCCCACGTGCCTTCTCAGGGAAGTACTTCCAAAGGAGGGCAATTTGGTCTTTCTTGATTTCTTCTATCCCATTCCTTTATAATCTCTCTCCCACTCACATTTCATTCTAAGAAATTCAAATCAAGTGTGCAGAATTTTCTCTCTAAATTTTCTCACCTTCCAAACACCATAACTTCTTCATTTGAACTCCGGTTTGAATGATTGGAAGTTGAGAGTGTTCATCTATTCATCCTCCATCTTTTCTCTGAAGGTTTGAGTTAATTTTGCTGCTGTTTTTGGTGTATAATCATACAAAAACGGGACTGCACCTAGATCAACTAAGGTATTGATTTTCTCTCTAAGTTTTCTTTTAAAACTTGGTCAATTGCCTTGGGTTTTCTTCTTCTACATATATTTGTATATTGTGAGTGTTTTGATTTGTGTTTTGAACACTTTCAAAGCTAGATTGAATTTCAATTAAAATCATTCATGTTGAGTTAGGTTTTGATTTTGCCTATGTTATCACATGTTTGGGATTGTATTGTGCTAGCTTTGATTCTAGGACTATTTTGTGAAAAATAGTTCATCACATGTATTAGGCTCTCTTGGCCGAAATTCTCACATAATACATGTGCTTATGTTCTTTTGAGCTATTCATGTGATTTGTTGAATCTGTGATTAGGAATATGCTCTAGAAGTTATGCTTAGATCTATTTGACTTTGTCATATGATTTTAGCATGTTTTAGGTTTATGTGATTTAAACTTGATCTTGTGATTTGTTGATCATATCTTATGATTCAAGTTTAGATATATGCATGAATCTAGTTTGTGATTAATGTTGATCATATCTTACATAATCTAGATTGACTACTCATGCATGATGAACTAGACTATATGTGATTTGTGCATTCATGCTCATGTCTAGTATTTTCCATAGGATGTTATGATCATAGCATTCTATGTTGCCTGCTTGTTTGCTTTTTGCATTCATGATCACCTAGATGCCTTGCGAGAAGGAAGTCTTGACAATAGGTGTGAGACCTATGGTGTTGAGCAAGAAGTCTTGGCAAGAGGTGTGAAGCCTCGGATTATCGAGCAAGGAAGTCTTGGCTAGAGGTGTGAAGCCTTGGATAGTCGAGCAAGAATTCTTACCTAGAGTTGGGAGAACTCGGGTAGGTGTGCAAGGAAGTCTTGACTAGAGTCGGAAAGACTCGAATAGTTGAGCAAGAAGTCTTTCCTTGAGTTGTGAAGATCCGGATAAGGTGAGCAAGGAAGTATTGACAAGAGGTGTGAAGCCTCGAATTGTTGAGCATAGGGCGGCAACTTCTAGAGTAGGATAAGAGGGTAGTTTCTTGGTGAAGAGGTCAGTTGAGAGATTGTACTTGCCATATCTACTAGTGGATTTTGTTTGGCGGTGACTGCTAGCCCGAGGATGTTTTCTCTTCGGAGGTTTACCACGTTATATCTTGTGTCAACTTTTCTCTATCTCTATCTCTCTAATATTTGTATTGTGGATAGAACTCTTTATATATGTTGACTTCCTCTTTATAATATTGATTGTGTATGTGTTACAATTACTTGTTTTTATCACACTTTACTTGTGTTTATTTACTGATTAATTGTCTTTAATTAATATATATATTGTGATACAAGAAATCTAGAGGGACAAACTTTTGTTTGTTTTTAAGGGAGTTGAAAAAGGTGCCTAACCTATTCACCCCCCCTCTAGGTTATCCTTGAGCATTTAATCATGATTGTATTTTCAATTGGTATCAGAGCAGGACACTAGATTGCACTTAGTGTGAGTCCGGGGTGATACTTTCACGGTTTTTGTAAGGCGTTTGAAGTCATGGGTTTACAAGATGATGTAATGGCGGAATGAGCCTCAAATACTAGGCCACAATTACTTTGTGGCACTAACTATGGGTATTGGAAGTTGAGGATGAAATCTTACATCCGCTCTATTGATGAAAGGGCTTGGATGGTAGTGGAAGAAGGTTGTAGTCCTCCTACCAAGGTTTTAGAGTATGGAACCATGATACTTAAGCCAATGAGTGAATGGACAACAAATGAGTTTGATGTTGCAAAATGGCATCATCGTGCTATGAATGCCATCTTTGGAGGAGTTGATGGGCATCAATTCTCCCACATCCAAAATCTTGAATCCGTAAAGGAAGCTTGGGATACTCTCCAAGTTACTATTGAAGGAACCTTAGCGGTGAAGAAATCGAGGCTTCAAATGTTGCCATCACAATTTGAAGGTTTAAGTATAGGTGAGGAAGAAAAGTTCAAAGACTTCCAATTCCGGCTTCTTAACATAGCTAACCAATGTCAAGCACTTGGAGTATTTATCTTAAAAGAGTTTTTAAATTGGAAAATCCTTAGGTCTCTTCCTAAAAGATTTAAATCAAAGGTGACGACCATTGAGGAAAGCAAGGATGTGGATAGTATGAACATCGATGAGTTACTTGGGTCTTTCCAAACTTATGAGATGTGCTTGAAGCCAAAGATCAAAAGTAAGGGAATTGCTCTCAATGCTATTGAGGAGGAGAGTGATGATGAAAATGAAGAAATGGCACTCTTGGTTAGAAGATTCAAGAAGTTTCTAAAGAAGAATGCCAAACCGAAAGGCAAGTCTTCTAAGGAAAAAGGAGTCAAGAGAACATCATCTCCAAGGATTGTGAAGAATAGTCAAGCCATGAACAAGAAAGAGGTTCAATGCTATAATTGTCAAGGTTTTGGTCATTTTGCTAGTGAGTGCACCAAGAAGCCGTCTTAGAAAGACAAGAAAGGCAAAGTGTTGGCGGCTACTTGGAGTGATGATAATTCTAGTGACAATGAGAGCTCTAGTTGTGATTCTTCAACTTTGTAGCTCTAATGGCTTCTCATTCTTCACTAGATGTTGGTAGTACAATATCTTTGAACAAGAACCTTGAGGCAAATCGTGATGGATGCTCTAATTGCCTTCCTACAAATCTTGAGTTGTTGAAAAAGATAGAAAAGCTTGAAGAAGCTAGAGAAAATGCTCAAAGAGAAGTAGTTGAGAAGGATGATTTGATCAAGAAGCAACTAGATGAGTTTGTGGTTGTTACTCGTAGACTTCTTGGTGAAAAAGGTGATATTATGAAGAAGTTTAGAGAACTTGAAATGATTAACCTTGAGAAGGATAATGTGATATCTTCTTTGAAGAAGAGAGAACAAGAATTGATGGAAGAGATAGACACGGCTAAGGAGGCTATCAAGGATTTAGTGAATGATTCGGTTAGTTTGTCTAGTGTTAGGAATCTTGTTAACTCTCACAGAGGTGAAGACGACTTGGTAGTTGAAGAGGACAAGAAGCCGTCTTAGAAAGATAAGAAAGGCAAAGTGTTGGCGGCTACTTGGAGTGATGATAATTCTAGTGACAATGAGAGCTCTAGTAGTGATTCTTCAACTTTGTAGCTCTAATAGCTTCTCATTCTTCACTAGATGTTGGTAGTACAATATCTTTGAACAAAAACCTTGAGGCAAATCGTGATGGATGCTCTAGTTGCATTCCTACTAATCTTGAGTTGTTGAAAAAGATAGAAAAGCTTGAAGAAGCTAGAGACAATGCTCAAAGAGAAGTAGTTGAGAAGGATGATTTGATCAAGAAGCAACTAGATGAGTTTATGGTTGTTACTCGTAGACTTCTTGGTGAAAAAGGTGATATTATGAAGAAGTTTAGAGAACTTGAAATGATTAACCTTGAGCAGGATAATGTGATATCTTCTTTGAAGAAGAGAGAACAAGAATTGATGGAAGAGATAGACACGGCTAAGGAGGCTATCAAGGATTTAGTGAATGATTAGGTTAGTGTGTCTAGTGTTAGGAATCTTGATAACTCTCACAGTGGTGAAGACGACTTGGTAGTTGAAGAGGACAAGAAGCCGTCTTAGAAAGACAAGAAAGGCAAAGTGTTGGCGGCTACTTGGAGTGATGATAATTCTAGTGACAATGAGAGCTCTAGTAGTGATTCTTCAACTTTGTAGCTCTAATGGCTTCTCATTCTTCACTAGATATTGGTAGTACAATATCTTTGAACAAGAACCTTGAGGCAAATCATGATGGATGCTCTAGTTGCATTCCTACTAATCTTGAGTTGTTGAAAAAGATAGAAAAGCTTGAAGAAGCTAGAGACAATACTCAAAGAGAAGTAGTTGAGAAGGATGATTTGATCAAGAAGCAACTAGATGAGTTTATGGTTGTTACTCGTAGACTTCTTGGTAAAAAAGGTGATATTATGAAGAAGTTTAGAGAACTTGAAATGATTAACCTTGAGAAGGATAATGTAATATCTTCTTTGAAGAAGAGAGAACAAGAATTGATGGAAGAGATAGACACGGCTAAGGAGGCTATCAAGGATTTAGTGAATGATTCGGTTAGTGTGTCTAGTGTTAGGAATCTTGATAACTCTCACAGTGGTGAAGACGACTTGGTAGTTGAAGAGGACAAGAAGCCGTCTTAGAAAGACAAGAAAGGCAAAGTGTTGGCGGCTACTTGGAGTGATGATAATTCTAGTGACAATGAGAGCTCTAGTAGTGATTCTTAAACTTTGTAGCTCTAATGGCTTCTCATTCTTCACTAGATGTTGGCAGTACAATATCTTTGAACAAGAACCTTGAGGCAAATCGTGATGGATGCTCTAGTTTCATTCCTTCTAATCTTGAGTTGTTGAAAAAGATAGAAAAGCTTGAAGAAGCTAGAGACAATGCTCAAAGAGAAGTAGTTGAGAAGGATGATTTGATCAAGAAGCAACTAGATGAGTTTGTGGTTGTGACTCGTAGACTTCTTGGTGAAAAAGGTGATATTATAAAGAAGTTTAGATAACTTTAAATGATTAACCTTGAGAAGGATAATGTGATATCTTCTTTAAAGAAGAGAGAACAAGAATTGATGGAAGAGATAGACACGGCTAAGGAGGCTATCAAGGATTTAGTGAATGATTCGGTTAGTGTGTCTAGTGTTAGGAATCTTGATAACTCTCACAGTGGTGAAGACGACTTGGTAGTTGAAGAGGACAAGAAGCCGTCTTAGAAAGACAAGAAAGGCAAAGTGTTGGCGGCTACTTGGAGTGATGATAATTCTAGTGACAATGAGAGCTCTAGTAGTGATTCTTCACATTTGTAGCTCTAATGGCTTCTCATTCTTCACTAGATGTTGGTAGTACAATATCTTTGAACAAGAACCTTGAGGCAAATCGTGATGGATGCTCTAGTTGCATTCCTACTAATCTTGAGTTGTTGAAAAAGATAGAAAAGCTTGAAGAAGCTAGAGACAATGCTCAAAGAAAAGTAGTTGAGAAGGATGATTTGATCAAGAAGCAACTAGATGAGTTTGTGGTTGTTACTCGTAGACTTCTTGATGAAAAAGGTGATATTATGAAGAAGTTTAGAGAACTTGAAATGATTAACCTTGAGAAGGATAATGTGATATTATCTTTGAAGAAGAGAGAACAAGAATTGATGGAAGAGATAGACACGGCTAAGGAGGCTATCAAGGATTTAGTGAATGATTCGGTTAGTGTGTCTAGTGTTAGGAATCTTGATAACTCTCAAAGTGGTGAAGACGACTTGGTAGTTGAAGAGGAGCTCTTGGAAGCACCACTTTCTACACACTTTGATGAAGTCATGATTGATAAGAAACCACACAAGAATAGAAGATCAAAACCCAATAAGAAGTTGGCAAACAAGGTATCTTTGTAAACTCCTAGTGAAGCTAGTTTAACTCCAAAAGGCACAATCTCATCTTTTATTCCAATTTGCCATTATTGCAACACAATAGGTCACATTAAGCCTAGGTGTTATAAATATATTGAAAAATGCAAATTAGGAAATGAATCTAGGGATAAGGAGATTAAACTTCAACTTGAACATGCTAAGGCCTTGAAAGTTGAGAAATATGATAATTTTGCTAAGCATGAGAAAAAGTTGTGGAGTAGAAAGAATTCTAATCATGTTCAACTTGACAAAGCTTGTGTTGAAAATGTTAAGGAAGAGTGTGTTAATGATATTCTTGTTAATCTAGTCATTGAAGGACTTTACTCTAGATTTAACATTTTTGTCAAGGATGATATTGGAAATGTTTGTGTAGGTACACCCAAGAACAAGTGGTTCAAGGGTGAGTGCTCTTATCACTAATATAAGTAGCACATGTGAGATAGCTTTGAGGCTATATATCAATTGTGTTGAGAATTCTTGCTTGCTAGCTTTGAATACTCCATGTATTGATATGAACTTGGTTATCTCACATCATGATTGTTATGATGGTCAAAATTTGTTGATTAACATTGAAGAAGTTCTCTTGTTATATGTCTTGATTGAGTTGAGATATTTTGCTTTTTATACTCTTGTTGTGAAACATCGTCAACTTGGTGTCATGAGGACATTCAAGGCAAGAGTGCTCATAAAAAGGGCGAAAGTATGATATTTGGTGAATATAATGTACAAAAAGGTATCTCTATACTCTAATGCATATTCTCTTAGATATTCATCTTTTGACTCAATTTTAGACATATATCTCATAGCATGTCATATTAGAGAATTTTGTATAGTATACATATGGTTCTCATTGACATTTGCTATTTTAGGATCTAATAGTGATATTGTTCACATTGATCTTAACTTTGATGATTGTTTGTGTTTGGTATATCGAGTGGCATTATTTTTGAAAATATGAGCTTCATATTCTTTGAAAGCTACTCATTAGAGAAGTAACGATCTTGAATAAGTCTCTACTTATTGCTCTTAGATCATGTGCTTATGAGCCATAGAATCTTGGTTTTCTAAAAATTGCACATTGCTTCTCTTATATGTTTTGCTAGTAGGTTGAGTTTACTAATATGTAAACATTGGATACACCTTGAAGTTTTTAAGCTTAAGTACATTTAAAATGACCTATGGTTAGTATCCATTTTGCTTTGGCAATTACATAGAACTCAACGAGCACCTTCATGAAAAGAGCTACACACCTTGGTTGAATTATTATTTTATGGGTACAGTATCTTATATGTCCATGTCCATGTGAGAGATACGGTTCTTAATCCACAAACAGATTCGAATTCCGAGTTTGGAGTCCGGAGAACGGTCGAAGAACGCAAGGGAAGCGGGAGGGGAATGCACCATGGACAAAAGGCTATGGAGGTGTGCATGCCCGAGATGGCGCGTGGCCATCTCGGCCGCACAACCTTGCTGCCTCGAGATGCCCATGTTCCATCTTGGGGAAGCACTTCCAAAGAAGGGCAATTTGATCTTTCTTGCTTTCTTCTTTCCCACTCCTTTATAATCTCTCCCCCTCTCACATTTCATTCTAAGAAGAAATTCTAATCAAGTGTGCAGAATTTTTTCTCTTAATTTTCTCACCTTCCAAACACCATAACATTTTCATTTGAACTCCGTTTTGAGTGATTCAAAGTTTAGAGTGTTCATATATTCGTTCTCCATCTTTTCTCTGAAGGTTTGAGTTAATTTTGCTGCTGTGTTTGGTGTCTAAGTATACAAAAACGGGACTGCACCTAGATCAACTAAGGTATTGATTTTCTCTCTAAGTTTTCTTTTAAAACTTGGTTAATTGCCTTGGGTTTTCTTCTTCTACATATATTTGTCTATTGTGAGTGTTTTGATTTGTGTTTTGAACACTTTCAAAGCTAGATTGAATTTCAATTAAAATCATTCATGTTGAGTTAGGTTTTGATTTTACCTATGTTATCACATGTTTGGGATTATATTGTGCTAGCTTTGATTCTAGGACTATTTTGTGATCTTTGATTGATTGATTTTGTGAAAAATAGTTCATCACATGTATTAGGCTCTCTTGGCCGAAATTCTCACATAATACATGTGCTTATGTTCTTTTGAGCTATTCATGTGATTTGTTGAATCTGTGATTAGGAATATGCTCTAGAACTTATGCTTAGATCTATTTGACTTTGTCATATGATTTTAGCATGTTTTAGGTTTATGTGATTTAAACTTGATCTTGTGATTTGTTGATCATATCTTATGATTCAAGTTTAGATATATGCATGAATCTAGTTTGTGATTAATGTTGATCATATCTTACATAATCTAGATTGACTACTCATGCATGATGAACTAGACTATATGTGATTTGTGCATTCATGCTCATGTCTAGTATTTTCCATAGGATGTTATGATCATAGCATTCTATGTTGCCTGCTTGTTTGCTTTTTGCATTCATGATCACCTAGATGCCTTGCGAGAAGGAAGTCTTGACAATAGGTGTGAGACCTATGGTGTTGAGCAAGAAGTCTTGGCAAGAGGTGTGAAGCCTCGGATTGTCGAGCAAGGAAGTCTTGGCTAGAGGTGTGAAGCCTTGGATAGTAGAGCAAGAAGTCTTGCCTAGAGTTGGGAGAACTCGGATAGGTTAGCAAGGAAGTCTAGACTAGAGTCGGGAAGACTTGGATAGTTGAGCAAGAAGTCTTACCTTGGGTTGTGAAGATCCGGATAAGGTGAGCAAGGAGGTCTTGACAAGAGGTGTGAAGCCTCAGATTGTTGAGCATAGGGCAGCAACTTCTAGAGTAGGATAGGAGGGTAGTTTCTAGGTGAAGAGGTCACTTGAGAGATTGTACTTGTCTTATCTACTAGTGGATTTTGTTTGCCGGTGGCTGCTAGCCCGTGGATGTTTCCTCTTCGGAGGTTTACCACGTTATATCTTGTGTCAACTTTTCTCTATCTCTAACTCTCTAATATTTGTATTATGGATAGAACTCTTTATGTATGTAGACTTTCTCTTTATAATATAGATTGTGTATGTGTTACAATTACTTGTTTGTATCACACTTTACTTGTGTTTATATATTGATTAATTGTCTTTAATTAATATATATATTGTGATATAAACAATCTAGAGGGATAAACTTTTGTTTGTTTCTAAGGGAGTTGAAAAAAGTGCCTAACCTATTCACCCCCCATCTAGGTTAGCCTTAAGCATTTAACCGTGATTGTATTTTCAAGGATCCCGAGCATGCATCTGGACCAGTACCTCCGGTGGCTTCGCTTCATGTTTATCGGGCCATTCACCGCCCTTGCAAGCCACCGAAGCCTGATCTGATCGAGGGGAGCCCAGAGGTTTCCCTCTCTTGGTAAGGCCTCCAACATGCCTACGCTAACCGCTAGAGCAGCAGCCTCACTGTAAGGCCAAGTGGCTCCTCACTTCTATTACCGGGCCGGTCAACGCCGAATTAAGCCACTGAGCTCCTGTTTCGTTCTAGCATGGTCCAGAGCTTTTTTTCAGTTGTTGGGGGCTCCTTGAAATCCCAAGTATGCTTCTGGACCGCTACCAGACAGGTAGCCCATCTCCATTCTTATAGGGTCATCCAATGCTCAAGTGAGTCACCACTCATCCCAGAGGGGTCCAAAGTCTTCTCTCCATTGTGGGAAACTTTTAGAATCCCGAGCATGTCTCCAGACAGCAGTTACTAGGCCGGTGTCTCCTCTCTACTTGTATGAGGCCCTTCATCGCCCAAGCGAGCTACCTTGGTCCCGATCTACCTCTCTGAGCCAGCTTCCACCACCTTGGTTGGATCAACTTCAATCAGCCTTAACCTTCATCTCATCAGCTGGATCAATCGAGATTTCTCCTCCCTCTCTTACCTCTCCTACCTTGGTAACACCAATCTTGACCTCTACTCTGACAGATTCAGATAGAAAGGTAGGCAGACTTGAATCCCCTCATGCATCTGCAGCAGTAGAGGACTTCAAGGTAGTTCCTACCTCAACACGACTAGACATGAAAATAGAAATGGGAACCAAGTCCTCCTTATCTTCTGCGCATCCATCATCTCAATAATTTATGGCTTCAGTCAGAGCGGACCCAGGTAACTCTCATCTTTCTCTGTGATTTATTCAAGGTATCCATCCTCCAATGATGATCAGGTCAGAGAGAAGAAGAGCTCGAGCTGCCTAGAAAGCAACACAGAAGCGTCATTCAACAAATGATGTACCCACCTTGGCTCCCAAGGTAGCTACCTTGCCATACAGAGTTTAAACCACTCTCACCATGTGGTCGTGGGTTGAAGTTGTAATCATCCTTCTTGGCTGGCACGAGCTCGACCTTAGCAAACACCAGCTTGCTCTCGGAGATTATCATACCGATGGCTCTTCTCCATTTGTACGAGGCCTTCTAATGACCTAGTGAGCCATCGAGGTTTCGATCCGTTCGGGGAGCACCCAAAGGTCCTTATTCGTTTCATAGTGGGGTCTCAAGCTCTATTACGATTGTTGAAAACTTTCATCTATCCCAAGCAGACTTCCAAACCGGTTACATAATTTGGGGACTAGAAGCTTAATATTTCCTCAGTACTCCAGTGAGAGAGGCGATGACCCTAGCGTTAGACAATTTCCTTTAGTTCGCAATAAAAAGTGTCTTTTGTGGAGAGCCATTCTACTATCTACACTCATAATGCAGATCATCTCAGGAGATTCTACTCATTAAAAAACTCCTAGAGCGAGGCAGGTTATCAACTGATACCATTATGCATCAATACAACTTTGTATCAGCTCGCCATGAGTTTGCATCTTTTTCGACTTCGGTATCCGTAATAAATCCTTCCAGGAGGATCACCATTACTAGGAGAGCTACACCACACTTCTGATGCCCTAGACCGGATCGAATCCCTCCAGGAGGATCACATTGACTAGGAGAGATAGATAGCCCTCCTAATGCCCCGAGCTGGATTAATCCCTCTAGGAGGATCGCCATAGTAATTCGACAATGATCTCCTTGAGACCAGGAAATAGCTTGATAGCGCTCCTGATACCTTGGTCGGGAACCACCCTCTGCCGAGAAGGGTCTGAGTGTAAGAGCATAGTTTCCATCCAGATCTCGAGACCAGGGATTGATCGGGGAAGGCCCCTCATCACCCCTGATGCCTTGGTCGAAAGACCTCCCCCAAGAAGGATCCGAGTGTAAGAGCATAGTTATCATCTGGATCAAAATTCCATGATATAGTTAGATAGCGCTCCTGATGCCTTGGTAGGGCTACGACCCCCAAGAAGGGTCTAAGTGTAAGGGCATAGTTGCCATCCGGATCGGAATACCAGGATATAGCTAGATAACGCTCCTGATGCCTTGGTCGGGGTACGACCACCAAGAAGGGTCTGAGTGTAGGAGCATAGTTTCCATCCGGATCAAAATAGAGGATTTAGCTAGATAGCGCTCCTAATACCTTGGTCGGGCTACGACCCCTAAGAAGGATCTGAGTGTAAGATCATAGTTGCCATCCGAATCGAAACACCAAGATATAGCTAGATAGCGCTCATGATGCCTTGGTCGGGCTACGACCCCTAAGAAGGGTCTGAGTGTAAGAGCATAGTTGCCATCCAGATCGAAATACCAGGACATAGCTAGATAGCGCTCCTGATGCCTTGGTCGGGCTACGAGCCCCAAGAACGGTCTGAGTGTAAGAGCATAGTTGCCATCCGATCAAAATACCAGGATAGAGCTATATAGCGCTCCTGATGCCTTGGTCGGGCTATGATCCCCAAGAAGGGTCTGAGTGTAGGAGCATTGTTGCTATCCAGATCTCAATACCAGGATATAGCTAGATAGCGTTCTTGATGCCTTAGTCGGGCTACGACCCCCAAGAAGGGTCTGAGTGTAAGACCATAGTTGTAATCTGGATCAAAAGACCAGAAAATAGCTAGATAGCGTTCTTGATGCCTTGGTCGGGCTATAACCCTCAAGAAGGATCTGAGTATAAGAGCATTGTTACCATCCAGATCTCGATACAAGGATATAGCTAGCTAGCGCTCCGGATGCCTTGGTCGGGCTACGACCTCCAAGAAAGATCTAAGCGTAGGATCATAGTTACATGCTAGATCACGAGATCAGAACAACCAAAAGGTCATCCTGCTGCCTAGGCCTGGCCAACCCCGCTAGGAAAGATCTAAATGGCATAGGTGCCTACCTGAATCATTTCGCCAGCTCATCAAAGTACCATGATTCCTGGAAAAGGAACTCTAGGTACCCATATTAACCACAGAAGCTTCGTCTGACATGATCGAGCAATACGCTCATTTATTTTGCAGGAATGAATAGTACCCAGGTTCTCTAAACCAATCACTGGGAACAATACCGGTTACCAATAAAAAGGGTCAAGAAAAATTCTTCATGTAGTTCAAGATTCATACTCCAACCCCAAATACTTACCGGTGTTCAAGTCAGAAGGGACTTCTGTTAATAGCAAAATTTGGCTAGGGACCAAAGAAGAATTTTCCACTTCCCAGTCTTCCTGCAAGAGTCTGAATTCGGGCTTATATGACGGGGTGTCAAGGTCCCCGAGGTAGAGCTACCACGCGGTCCTACAAGAGCAAGGTGAGGCTGCCTATACCATCTGAGCATCTCGCACGTGTCCAGGCTTACCAAATAAAGCCTGACGAGACCGCGTCAAGCTCTTTATACCAGGATAAAGCCCGAAGTTAGGTTAACATGAAAGGACCTGGGTCCCTCGACATCAAGGTAAATCGTGACACTTTCCTAGACCTTGCTACTATCTTTACTTTCACGAGGAGACCTTCAAGGTGCCGAACTTGTCTTACAAAGGCACTCCTGCCTCGTCGAGGTATAATCTCGACCTGTCCGAGCATAAAAGGAAGAAGCCCGTAAAGCTCTATCGTCACCAAAAGTGCCAAGATCCTCTGTAGATCCTGGTATGGTTAAATCAAGTAGCAAGAGCAGTACTCTAGCAGTACTCGAGCGTACCTCTCCACCCTTCCAGAAGCGAGCCAAGGTCGCCTGTTTATGGTAAACACCTTACCAGGGCCTGCTAGTTAAGCCCGCTACCACGCTAGGAAGCCTACATAATTAGGTCAGGCTCCATGATAAAGCTCGGCGTAGCTGAACCAAGCTCTCAACTACAAGGTTGGAACCCAATGGGATATTTTGATTCTAAAATGGTTAGCACAAGCTCCATGGGAAGACCATCATCTAGCTCCGTGACAATCGAGAGGTCACCGGGGTACCCCGCCCTCAAGGAACATCAAATGTCACCTCAGGTAACCTCCATAAAGTATCTCTCCAAAGTGACATACAGAATTAAAGCTCTCCTCTCGGCAACATAGGAAGAGAGGATTGACTTCAATGACATTTAAAGTACCATTAATAAGGTCAACCGCATTAATGGAGGCAGTCAACCTAGTTAATGACATGATCAACACCATTAATAAGAAAATATTCAACTCTTTAATGGCCATTATTAGTGAAAGAGTCCAAAGAGGAAACAAATACCTTTTCCTCCAAGATATCCTCCACAACCGATTATTGAGGGTCAACCATAACAGAAAATCACCCTTATCAAGGAAAGAAGAGTCCGAAGAGGACACAAACACATCCCCTCCGATATATTAGCCATGATCCGATCAACTACGTTAAAGAGAGAATCATACTCAATAAGAAAAGGAAGATTGAAAAATCCTGGACTTACACGCCAAGGCAGTCACCATTTATAAATATGCCTGTAAAAGGTATAGAAGAGCTCTGGGATAAAAGGACAGAAGATACATGCTTCGTTTAGAGATCTCTCGACATCATCAATGTATGTGTTACCTTTACCTAGAATATACCGGTATCGGTCTACATTCGACCACCATTGTAAGCTCTCCGGAGCAACTACGTTGTATTACTTCACCATTCTTGTAAGCTCCTCGGAGCATTCTTTGATATATACATAACGAAGGGTATTCCCTCTTCCTCTGGATATTGTCTTGGGGTTTTTCAGCTTGTGATCATTCGTGATGCTTTTTTCTCCTCGGTCAGTCTACCTCCCTCTACAAAAGATTTGTGTTTCTCTTACTTGTGTCATGTGTAATGCATGCGTATATGAGTGCGAGCTAGTTTCCTACCTCGCTGGAGCTAGCGCTCTTATCTTCCCATCTACATGCTAAAGTCACATATCAAGATGAGGAGAAACCACCCAGACCAGCTTGAAGGGAGTCGATGGGCTCTCCTGTATCACCTCTATGGTAGAAATCGAGCTCTCCGACAATGGAGCTAGATAAGCCCCCTCCTTACTTGCTATCTAGGTTGGGGAATTATAGGAAGGAATCGGGCTCCAGAACCGGGCTCTAGGTACCATGACGGGCTCCGACCCTGATCGAGGACCATGACCAGGACCAAGATCAACCCCTTCATACCAGCAAGAGAACCTCAATGCTCCCCAGATCTACTTCATAAGCACGAAGCTCGACGGACGAAATGGTTTGTTTCCTACTTACGATTTCATCCTCCTTCATATTCATACAAGATCAGGTCAGGTATCAACGGTACCGACCCCGACCCCGACCACCACTTTCGCGGTAGTGGTCTTGAGGACGTTAATAGGGAATTCTCATCCAAAACAAATTTTCCGTTAACACTACTTCCTTACAAGGATAGACTAGACAATTAGCACAAACAATTAGCAAGGGTCAAGAGATTCATACCGTAGGTAAAGTTGCTACTGTTAAGACCCGTAAGAAGGTCAAGAAACAACAGAAGAAAAAGCAACTAGGACCTATAAAGAAGGAGACAAAGAAAATAACCAAGATCAAAGGAAAATGTTTCCTTTGTAGTGAAAAGGGACATCGGAAAAGAAATTGCCCAAAGTCTCAAGACAAAAAGGAAGAAGGTAATATTAATTATCTTGAAACATGTTTTTTGGCGGATTCTATGGATTCTTGGATCATAGACTCCGGAGCCACTAATCATGTTTGTTTTTCCTTAGAGGGGTTTAAGGAAAGGAGAAGGCCTAATAAGAACGAATTCAACTTGCGATTAGGCAATGGAGCGTTGGTGTCTGCTGATGCAGTGGGAGATATTAGAATTTTTTTAGATTCTTATAGGCATTTAGATTTAATAGACGTTTACTATGTACCTCAATTCAAGAGGAATTTAATTTCGGTTTCTTGTTTAAATAAATTTGGTTATTTGGTTATTCGGTTACTTTTAATAAAACCTTTATTATTAGAAAGAATGACAAAATTATTTGTAAAGGTACATTGGAAAACGGTTTATTCTATTTGCATGGAAATATCTCTCACTTGTTAGACACGGAATCAACGGAACCCAATCATAAAAGAGTAAAATTATCAAAAGATGAAACCTACCTATGGCATTTGCGCCTAGGTCATATTAACCTTAATAGGATTAAAAGATTGGTTTGTGACGGACCTCTAAGTGACTTAAAGGTTGATGATCTACCAACATGTGAATCTTGTTTGGTAGGTAAAATGACCAAAAGGTCGTTTACGACCAAAGGCGCAAGAGCCATCTAATGTTTAGGATTGATAAACACTGATGTGTCTGGACCTATGAGCATTCAAGCAAGAGGTGGATATGAGTACTTCATCACTTTCAAGGATGATCACTCAAGATTTGGCTATGTGTATCTCATAAGACATAAGTCAGATGCTTTTTATATGTTCAAAGCATTTAAAGCTAAAGTAGAAAATCAGCTTGAGAAACGCATAAAAATCTTGAGATCTGATCGTGGTGGAAAATATCTATCTGGTGAGTTTCAGCAATATCTTTTAGATATGGTTAGGTATATCCAAAAGATATTGCTGAAATGGGGTGACAGCTTTCTGGTGAGTTCAGCAATATCTGGTGAGTTCTCAGTTTCTACACCAGACACACCTCAACAAAATGGCGTGACAGAAAGGAGAAATATAACTCTTTTGGATATGGTTAGGTCTATATTGAGTTATTCAACACTCCCTAGTTCTTTTTGGGGATACGCTTTATAAACTGCCATGTATATTCTAAACGATGTACCATCTAAGTTGGTTCCTAAAACACCACAGGAGTTGTGGACTGGGCGAAAGCCTGGTTTACAACACTTAAGGATATTTGGATGTCCTGCGCACATGTTAAAAGGAAAGACAAATAAGATGGAGTCCCATTCAAAAACATGCATATTTGTAGGGTATACAAAAGGAACAAAAGGATATTATTTTTATAGTCCTTCAGATCTTAAAGTATTTGTTTTGACAAATGCCAAATTTCTAGAAGAGGACTATATGAATAATTTTGTGCCTAAAAGTAGAATTTTCCTAAATGAGCTTTTAGGAGATACAATTCCACAAAAGGTTTCGCAACCAAGCCCAATTTTAAGTTCCATATCAACACAAGATCAACAATCTACCATACCTAGTAGTAGTGAGAGGGTTGTTAGACAACCCGATAGATACATCAGTTTTGGAGAATCTGTAGAGAATCTTTTGGACGACGATGATCCCTATACGTACAAGGAAGTAATGGAAGATGTTGATTGTCACCATTGGAAAAATGCAATGCAATCCGAAATTGAATCTATGTTCAAAAATAAAGTATGGTCTCTTGTAGACTTGCCTAAAGGGATAAAACCCATCAGGTGCAAGTGGGTATACAAGAGAGAAATAGGAATGGATGGAAAGGTGGAAACCTTTAAGGCTAGATTGATAGCTAAAGGTTATACACAGAAGGAAGGTGTCGATTATGAAGAAACCTTCTATCCTGTGGCCATGCTTAAATCCATTAGGATACTCTTATCCATTGCGGCATCTCTAGACCTAGAGATTTGGTAAATGGACTTCAAGACAACTTTCCTTAATGGAAGTCTTGACAAAAGCATCTATATAATGCAACTAAAAGGATTCAATGAAAAGGGCCAAGAGGAAAGGGTATGCAAGTTGCAAAAATCCATATATGGACTGAAGCAAGCATCCAGATCCTGGAACATAGGGTTCGATCAAGCCGTTAAAGGTTTTGAATTTATTCAAAACCTTAATGAACCATGTGTATATAAAAGGATTAAAGGCGACAAGTTGGTTTTCCTAGTTCTTTACATTCATGATATACTACTCATCGGAAACGATGTAGGTGTATTGACATCAATCAAAGAATGGTTAGCAAAATAATTGGATATGAAGGACTTGGGAGTAGCAAGTTATATTTTTGGTATCCAAGTAATAAGGGATAGAAATAATAGAACAATTGCATTATCCCAAGCTTCATACATAGATAAAATCTTGTCTAGGTTTTCCATGCAAGATTCCAAGAAAGGTATGTTACCTTTCAGGTATGGAATCAAGCTTTCTAAGGAACAAGTTTTTAAGAATAAGCATGAAGAGCAATTCATGAGTAGGGCTCCATATGCATCGACAGTTGGAAGTCTCATGTATGCAATGCTCTGCACTATACCAGATATTTGTTTTGCTGTAGGCATAGTTAATAGGTTTCAATCGAAGCCTGGTCCTGATCACTGGATGACAGTCAAGCATATTTTCATGTATCTTAGGAGAGCGAGAGATTATATGCTTGTATACTCTGAGGGGATTTAATTTTCGTTGGGTATAAAGATTCTGATTTTCATTCACATTCTGACTCCATGAGATCTACATCAGGATCTATGTTTACCATTGGAAGAGGGGCAATCATATGGAGGAGTATCAAGCAATCTTGTATTGCTGATTCCACCATGGAAGCTGAGTATGTTGCTGTATGCGAGGCTGCTAAAGAAGCTGTCTGGCTCCGCCAAATCTTGATTGACTTGGAAGTGGTTCCTGAAGCGAATAAGTAGACCACTATCTATTGTGACAATAGTGGAGCAGTGGCTAATTCGAGAGAACCAAGAAGTCATAAGAGAGGGAAACACATTTAAAGAAAGTATCACCTTCTAAGGGAAATTGTGCATAGGGGTGACGTGACGATTACAAAAATCGCGTCAGTAGAAAATCTAGCGGATCCCTTTACAAAGGCTCTTCCTCAAAAGATTTTTGAAGGGCATCTAGAGAACATGGGGATGAGAGATATGACACATTTGCTATAGAGCAAGTGGGAGATTGTTAGGATTATGCTCGATAGCAAGAGTGTAATATTGTAATTAACAATCTTTTCATATGAATAAAGTGATTTCTAGTTTAACAAATCTTATAGCATTTATAGTTTAATTATTATAATTGTCAAAAGTAAATAATCATAACGTCAAAAGACTATGAGAAAAGAAGAATTGTTCATACATCTAGATATGTATGAGGTAGACACAATTCTTTAGTTAGTCTTGAATAATATTCACAACTTAAGATAGAAGGTTGGGAGCCTTCATCTTGTCAAAGTTGTAGATTCTTTTGCTAGCATTTGAGTGGGATCAAATGTGTAATGATGAGTCTAAAATCATCAAAGTGTGGTGTCTTTGGGCAAAAGAATCTAGTGCACTGGGTGCATTGAATAAGATCAAAATGAAATACTTTATCTAGAACCGTCAATGGATAAAAGATTTTCATTTGAAGACAATCGGAGAGTCTATCTTAATCCTGAGATAAATGATGGACTTATGGTTGCAAGTGTTATCATTTGAGCTATCAATGGGTACGATTATATATCATAGTTAATCCTCGATAGTTTGGTGGTATTCATTTGTTAATCGATAGAGGACTTCATTTATAGATATGGACATCGTGGCTCCATTTATTGAATGAGAAGAGAATACCATCATATGGATGTTTTGAGGTATTGGATATTAAATATTAACGTTAAGTTTTCAATAGTGTCTATTGAAACATGGCTTCTGGACAAGTCAAAATATCCAAGTTCAAAATGTGGTCATATGAGTAAAATGGTAACTTGGAGAGCTATATGCGGTCTAGGAGCTTTTGGCGAATACTGGTATTCTTCACGAGGATACACTTTCTCCAATAAGGTTGTCTAAGGTACGAATGAGTAACATCAACTTATTCTATCTTTATTTAAGAGTTCAATTTTAGTTCATTAGTGGAATGAACTAAAATTAAATAGATCGGACCTAAGTGAATCATTTGTTGGTTGTGATTGAGTTGTGTCTATTGGAGCTTAAATTTAGATAGCCTGCCAAGATCCCCAACCCACACGAACTTCCATGGATCATTTGATATATTCTACCGGACCAATTTAGGGGTCCATCTAGAATTGTAATAAGGCATGTGAACTTGTTTCTTTTTGTAAGAATATGTCTAATTCACATGTGGACTTTTTATTAAGGTCCAATGGATTTAATAAAATAAGAAAAATAATATATGGCTCTTATATTATGGTATGGGTGGCGAAGGCTATTAATAATAGCTTTAATATATTATTTTTTTATTTTTTTATTTAATTAAAGAGGAATTAATTAATTTGTTGATTATTTTATTATTTAATTAAAAGTCAAAATCTTATCCTAATAGGAGATGGTCTCCTAAAACTATACTATTGTTGGTAGTATAGTTAATGTTAAAGACTATATTTGATAAGTAGATAATTAAAAGGAGTTATTTATCTAATCAAATTAGGAAGTCTTTAATATGGTTACAAATACACTATTGAGTTGGATTAGGAGTCTTGGTGTAGGAAAGAATTCTTTTTGGAAAAGGATTCTTGGTCACCAAGTAAAACTACTTAGTGGCAGAATTCTTATTTGAAAAGGATTCATAACCACCAAGTTAATCTACCTAAGGATAGGATTCTTGTCCATCAAGTAATCCTTCTTAGGAAATATTGAAATCTCCTAATCTATAACAAAGACATGAAATTCGGTTATCACATATGCAATATGGGATAGGATAGATTTCTTTTATATAAGGATTCTAACTACCAAATAAATCCACCTAAGGAAAGGATTCTTGCCAACGAAGTGAATCCTTCTTAGGAAAGGATTTATGATCCTATATATATGTGTAAGAGAATTTCGGTCATAACTAAGAGATTTGGAAAGAATTCGGCCAAGCTCTATATTTCTTAGTGAAGAATTTGGCCACCATAGGAATTTTGAGGGAGAAAAATCTGATTTTACTCTAGACAAAATTCAATCATCTCTAAGCAATAGTGTGTGAATTCGACCAAGTAGAGAAAAAAGGGGAACTTTTTTGTTTTCGATAGTATACTAATATCCTTTACACCAAAAGGGTTTTGTGTACATCATCGAATCAAGGTTCACACGAGTTTCAATCAAATTGATTGATAATTTACAAGTGACCGGATGTTCTTGGATTTTTCTCTTGGAGGATATTTGTAACTTTCAAAGAAAAGATTTTTGCTTTGTCTCCATCCTCGGGAATGCAATTTAAAGAAAGGGAGCCCACACTCCTAGGTGATTCACGTTCGTGAATGGATTGGAAGATCTTGAGGAATCAATTCCGCACTTGTTCAATCGTCACGAGAAAAAGGTACGATACTTTTATATACGTCAATTAATCCAGGGTTAAGGTTCTCGTTGCATAAAAGGGATTTTTTTTTAATATACGCAAACCCTTAATTTCGATTTTCTCATGCTTCTGTTGTGTTTTTGAACCGTTCTTTTCTCTACATTTTATGCATTTTCATCACTCCACGCTTGCACATTTTGGATATTGATTTGTGTGTTGAGTTTGTTTGGAAAAGAGAATTTTCCTCTTCACCGAGGTGTAGTTCGTTGGCTATACACCTGCCTCTGTCGCGGTGCCAACAACGATTGGTTCCAGGAATGACATGCTTTAGGGACCACAGTCTGTGCACCTGTCTACACAGAGGCTCCTGCCGCTATTTTCTCTAGAAGGCCCATGTTTCCTTTACCGCGACCTGTGCACTTACATGCACAACGGTCTATGCCGCGATGTTGTACAGATCGTGCATGGCTGCATGCACCACGATCTCAACAACTTGCTCGAGCCGCAGTCCAGCCAGCGGTTATGAAAGGTTTTGGTTGCCTTTTTCCAAAACGATGCCATTTTGTCTAGGGCACCATATATATATATATGTGTGTGTGTGTGTGTATGTGTGTGTGTGTGTGTGTGTGTGTGTGTGTGTGTGTGTGTGTGTGTGTGTTCCTTTTCCTTCTTTCCCTCATAAGAGCTTTTACAATCCATCCCATCCCATTATTTGAAAGCTCAAGAGTGACTTGCAAGGAAAGAAACCAAGAAACCATTTTTACTCAACCAAACACCAATCCATGAGCATCTAGCATTTCTCAAGCATCTTCTCAAATTGTTTATTTTTACTAGGTAATTATAGCATACTCCTAACCTTCATTGCATCACATATGTTCTAGTTTGCCTAGGTTTAGTTTTATTTGTTGATTTAATGCATATTTTTATGTTTAATGGGTTTTATAACATGCTTGAGTTGTTATTTATTGGTTAAGAATATGTTTTATTGATAGCTAGCATTTAGGTCTATTTTGTCCTTCTAGTTAAATCTTTTTACATTTGCATTAGATTTTGATATCTAAGATTTGCATTCATTGTCATCTTTAAATCCTTAGATAAGTTTAAATGTGTTGACCTAGCATTTTTGCATCTAGAATATTTCCATATTTTCACATAGGTTTCATGTTCTTTTTATTGATTGTTAAGCCTTTTGACTAAGTGTATTAGTGCACAATTTTGCTGATCTAGAATCACTATAAAGGCCTACGGTAGTAGTGATGGGTTAGTGACCAAGTATGGTGTGACGAGAGGTTAACCTGGGATGTAATCATCATTACAATAGTAGATATGAGGATCGTAGTGGCTAAGTGGTTAGGTCGTGGTTTTTCCCTTATTTAAGGGTTTCCACGTAAAAATCATTTGTAGTTTTATTTCCACATTTTTTTTTACCTTTTTTTATGTGTTAATGGGGTAAACTTGTAATATTGACTAATTAAGAAAAAATGGAAATTAACTTGATTTAAACCTATTCACCCCTCCCTCTAGGTTAGGATTGACACACCTTGGTAACTAATTAACAATCATCCATTGATCAATTATCCTTCTTGTTAGCGGCATGAAAATTGAAAGAACCACATTTATTACATATATAGAAAACTTATCTATATTTTGTACAAGAGTAACTTTTCTTTCTTTTAATGATAATTTTTTTTTTTATCAAAATAGTAATATGAAGATCGTGGACAAAAAGATAAACTATTAGATGTTTAAATTATCCAATTGAAGATGAATCAAAATAAACATAAATCTCAAAATCGTATAGAATTCCAACTTTACATGATGCTAGAGATGCAAGGACATATACTGATGATAAGAAGTGGTTCAGAGACGAATACAACAACATGTAAAATAACATGTCCCTATATAGTAATTGGTAGTTGTGTTCATAATAATAAAGTTATAGCAATTACTTGGAGACATTTGATAAGTGATTTCACTGATCCATCGAGTATGAGTACATGTGAAAGTGGATGTTCAACATCAATCCCAAATGCTTTACTGTTAGGAAGTATGCCTTAAAGCAATGAATTTTCTATAACAACTCATTTGATATCAACAAAATTATTTTGTTTACAAATAAATTATGTAGCATGTATAAATCATTTATTATATATGTCAAAAATAAAATATTCTATGGATCCAAGACTAAAAGAAACATAAAGAATTATTCACATAAATAAGTTTGCATGTGGCAGACATAATTCTTTATTTAGTCTAAAAATAATCACAACTTAAGATACAGACTAGACACCTTATCTTGATTACAGTTGTGGGTCTTTTATTTTCAATTGGGAAGTGATGAGTCTATAATCATCAAGTGAAAGACTTTAAACAAAAGACCTAATACATATGATGCATTAAATAGATCAAGTGAATAGTATATTTTGATTTTACCATTAAGGGAATAATACATTCGTAATAGAGCAATTAAAATATCAATCTTAATCCTAAGATAAATAATGTACTATATGTATTATGATTTATAACGTTTAAGCAATCAATGGATACAACCACATAATAATAGTTTAATCATGATAGTTTACCATTATTAGTACATACTTCCTATCATACATGTATTTATAGATATGAACATCATGACTCTTATAATCAAATAAGAATAAATACCACCTTATGAGTCTTACAAGGACTTAGATAATAAATCTTGGTACCGAGTATTCAATAAGGAGTTATTGAATCATGATTTATGATAAATCAAAATTATTCATTAGACGTAAGGACGGTCATAAGGAATAAAATAATTAATAACGCAATAGTCAAATACATTTTAATTATTGATATTTTTCATTAGGATACATATTTCACACAATCGCTTAGGGTAAAAATATTTAATATATTTTATGTTAATTCAAGAGTGCAATTTTTGTTTTTAAGTGGACTAAACTAAAATTAATATATTTGGGCTCGATTAATTAAGGGTTAACTAGTACTTTGGCCAAATATATTAGGGATTGCAATTAAAATAACCTGTGGATCCCTAAACCTTACAAGTTAAATTGAATCATCTAAAATGAACATATTTGGCTCATATGTTTAGTTTCAAGACAAAGACCTATTTCACTTCTTTTATTTTATTTCCCATTAGGAATGGAAAATAAATCAACATAAGATTTTGATGAAAAATAAAGAAAAGAAAATAAAAAGGAATAGACGTCAAATAAGATTAGACTTACTAAACCATAAATTAAAATGGCAATCTCTAAATTAATTCGATTTGTATTATGTTTAGAAAACGATCCAACCATGTTTTGATTTTTTTAAGTTCCACAAATATGTTTATTTTTAAAACGGTTATTTTTCCCTACAATTGGTATCATAACCATGTTGTTATATTTTAAACTAGTGCATCTTGAATTATATCTTCCCACGAATCTTTAAATTTCTTTGATAATCATGTTATTGTAGGGAAAAAATGGTATAGAAATGCAGCGGAAGCGTGTTAAAAGGCGAAATTAGGGTGTGCGTATAAATAAAAATTTTCCCTTTTATGCAACGAGAACCTTAACCCTAGATTAATTGATGTCTACAAAAGTATCGTACCTTTTTCGCGTGACGATTGAACAAGCGCTGAATCAATTCCGTAAGATCTTCCAATCCAATCACGAACGTGAATCACCTAGGAGTGTGGGCTCCCTTTCTTTAAATTGTATTCCTGAGGATGGAGACAAAGCAAATATCTTTTCTTTGTTAGTTACAAATATCCTCCAAGAGAAAAAATCCAAGAACGTCCGGTCACTTGTGAATTATCAATCAATTTGATTGTAACTCGCGTGAACCTTGATTTGATGTTGTACACAAAGCCCTTTTGATGTAAAGGATATTAGTATAATATCGAATACAAAAACGTTTCCCTTTTTCTCTACTTGGCCGAATTCACACACTATTGCTTAGAGAAGATTGAATTTTGTATAGAGTAAAATCAGATTTTTCTCCCTCAAAGTTCTATGATAGCCGAATTCTTCACTAAGAAAAATATGGCTTGGCCGAAATTCCACTCTAATGCCTTAGGGCTGGCCGAATTCATCATCCACATATATATAGGTTCATAAATCCTTTCCTAAGAAGGATTCACTTGGTTGGCAAGAATCCTTTCCTTAGGTGGATTTATTTGATAGTTAGAATCCTTATCTTAGAAGAAAACTAACTACTCCTTTAACTATATATTGTGTTGGCCGAATTTCCCTTGTTTGAAGTAGATTACTTGGTGACCAAGAATCCTTTTCCAAAAAGAATTCATTCATACACCAAGACTCCTAATCCTACTCAATAGTGTGTTTGTAACCATATTAAAGACTTCCTAATTTGATTAGATAAATAACTCCTTTTATTTATCTACTTATCAAATATAGTCTTTAACATTAACTATACTAACAACAATGGTATAGTTTTAGGAGACCATCTCCTAATAGGAAAAGATTTTGACTTTTAATTAAATAATTAATTAATCAACAAATTAATTAATTTCCATTTAATAAATAATAATAAAATAAAAATAATATATTAAAGCTATTCACCATAGCCTTTGCCGCCCATACCTAGTATAAAGGCTATATATTATTTTTCTCATTTTATTAAATCCATTGGACCTTAATAAAAAGTCCACATGTGAACTAGACCTATTCTTATAAAAAGAAACAAGTTCACATGCCTTATTACAATTCTAGATGGACCTCTATTGGTCCGGTAGAATATATTAAGTGATCCATGGAAGTTCTTATGGATTGGGGATCTTGGCGGGCTATCTAAATTTAAGCTCCAATAGACACAACCCAATCACAATCAACAAATGATTTACTTAGGTCCAATCTATTTAATTTTAGTTCATTCCACTAAAGAACTAAAATTGAACTCTTAAATAAAGATAGAATAAGTTGATATTACTCATTCGTACCCTAGACAACCTTATTGGAGAAAGTGTATCCTCGTGAAGAATACCAGTAATCGCCAAGAGCTCATAGACCGCCTATAGCTCTCCAAGTTACCATATTTACTCATATGACCACATTTTGAACTTGGATATTTTGACTTGTCCAGAAGGCATGTTTCAATAGACACTATTGAAAACTTAACGTTAAGATTTAATATCTAATACCTCAAAACATCCATATGATGGTATTCTATTCTCATTCAATAAATAGAGCCATGATGTCCATATCTATAAATGAAGTCCTCTATCGATTAACAAATGAATACTACCAAACTATCGAGGATAAACTATGCTATATAATCGTACTCATTGATAGCTCAAATGATAACATTTGTAACCATAAGTCCATCATTTATCTCAGGATTAAGATAGACTCTCCGATTGTCTTCAAATGAAAACTTGTATCCATTGACAGTTCTAGATAAAGTATTTCATTTTGATCCTATTCAATGCACCCAGTGCACTAGATTCTTTTACCCAAAGACACCACACTTTGATGATTTTAGACTCATCATAACACATTTGATCCCACTCAAATGCTAGCAAAAGAATCTACAACTTTCACAAGATAAAGGTGCCCAATCTTCTATCTTAAGTTGTGAATATTATTGAAGACTAACTAAAGAATTGTGTCTACCTCATACATATCTAGATGTATGAACAATTCTTCTTTTCTCATAGTCATTTGACCTTATGATTATTTACTTTTGACAATTATAATAATTAAACTATAAATGCTATAAGATTTGTTAAAGTAGAAATCACTTTATTCATATGAAAAGATTGTTAATTACAATATTACACTCTTGCTATCGAGCATAATCCTAACAATTATGTTAGAAGAGATGACACTCTAGGGTTTATTCAATATATATGATGCATGAGATTAATTATTAATTCAATTTGGATCTTATCTTCGATCTAGAGTTTTATGTGTATTTTTTCGCTATCAATTGTAACAAGAAGGGTGACCTATCAATGTCATGTTTCCTTTTTGATAGATTTAAGTGTTTATTTCATTAAGATTTTGGATGTCAATTATCAACATAATCAAAGAAGATTTCGAGACGAATCCAACGGTTAAAACGATGAAGGAATCTGGTCTCGGACGTGCCATGTGAACCACTGGAAGATTGTTACGCAAGGCTTGTGTGTTACTACTGACTAAGGGTGTTAGGGCACGTGAGGGCTTATGTGGCATAGTTTTGGGGGTTGTTTTAGGTATGTGGAACTCCTAGAAGACATAGGAATATATTGGTGGCCGAATCCTCACACAAAGAGGAATTATGTTACACTAAAACTCCTATCAACTTCTGAATTCAACCCTATCCTAACTCATTAGTGTATTATCCAACAACTAGTTATTGAATAATAATAAATTATGACTATATCAAAAACTTCCTAACTTGACCGATTGTCAATTAGAGTTTTGATATATATAAAAAATGTCCTAATTTGATTAAATATATAAATTCATTTTATTTATCTACTTATCAAACAAAGTCTTTTGATATTTACCTTACTACCAATAACAGTATAAGAGATCTTCTTCTAGTTAGAAAAAGATTTTGAATTTTAATTAATTGATTAATCTATTAATTAATTTTTATTTAATTAAATAATAAAATGAAAACAATATATTGTTTTTCCAAGCATATACAAAAAATCACATGTGAACAATTAATTAATCTTAGCTTTGCCGCCCAAGCATATACCTTGGGCAGGATATTGTTTTTCCATTTTATTAAATCCATTGGACTTAATAAAAAGTCCACATGTGAACTTGACCCATTCTTACCAAAAGGAAACAAGTCCACATGCCTTAAATTAATACATTAATATAATTTAACAGCCCATTTAATTAATTTGTACAAATTATATTCTTAATGTATTAATGAAATGCTCACCCCATTAGCGCCGCCCTAGGATTCCCACACCCTTAGCCATCAATTCCATGTATTTGAAGAGTTACCGCGTGTCTTTATCAGATATGATTGCACCTCTCCAAAACTCTGGATTCCGAAATCCAAAAATAGTTTTAGATTGACCTAGAAATAGTCCAGTTGAATATATCAAGTGATCCATGCAAGTTTGTGTGGATTGGGAATCTTGGCAGACTATCTAAATTTAAGCTCCAATAGACATAACCTAATTACAATAAACAAATGTTTCACTTAGGTTCGATCTATTAAGTTTAGCTCATTCCTTTAAAAACTAAAACTGAAATATTAAATAAAGATAGAATAATTAAATGTTAATCATTCATACCTAAAACAACCTTATTGGAGATAGTGTATCCCCGTGAAAAATACCAGTAATCGCCATAAGCTCGTAGACCGCCTATAGCTCTCCTAGTTAACATATTTACTCATATGACCTCATTTTGAACTAGGATATTTTGACTTGTCCAGAAGCCATATTTCAATGGACACTATTGAAAACTTAACGTCAAGATTTAATATCCGATATATCAAAATATCCATATGATGATATTCTACTGACCTTTAATAAATGGAGCCACGATGTCCATATCTGTAAATGAAGTTCTTTATTGATTAACAAATGAATACCACCAAACCGTTGAGGATAGAATATGCTATGTAATCGTACTCATTGACAACTCAAATGATAACACTTGTAACCATATGTCCATCATTTATCTCAGGACTGAGATAGACTATCCGATTGTCCTAAAGTAAAAACTTTTATCCACTGACGGTTCTGGATAAAGTATTTCATTGTGATCCTATTTAATGCACCTAGTGCACTAGATTCTTTTTCCTAAAAACACTACAATTTGATGATTTTAGACTCATCATAACAAATTTGATCCTACTCAAACGGAAGCAAAAAAATCTACAACTTTAACAAGGTAAAAGCACCAAACCTTTATCTTAAGTTGTGAATATTGTTCAAGACTAACTAAAGAATTGTGTCTACATCATACATAACTAGATGTACGAACAATTATTCATTTCTTATAGTCTTTTGACCTTATGATTATTTACTTTTGACAATTATATAAATTAAACTATAAATGCTATAAGATTTGTTAAACTAGAAATCACTTTTTTAATATGAAAAATTATCAAATACATTATTGCACTCTTGCCATTGAGCATAATCCTATCAATCGAGACTCTTTAGATCATGGCATCAGTGTTTCTCGATACCGGGAAGCAGGATGATCCCGATCCAGGTCCTATCAAGAATTAGCTAGATGGAAAATTCTTCTTTGGACCTCTACCAAAAACGACTGTTAACAGTAGCAATCTTTGTTGCATGAGTATAAAAATAATCAAGGCTTTCTCTTTGAGTAAAGACTTTTCTACTAATCTTGCCATGAACAAATCAAAAGTTATATCAACCTTCATTTTCTTTTCAAAGATCCATTTGCAACCAATTGGTTTTTACTCAAGTGGTAGGTCAACCAATTTCCAAATTTGTTTCCCATGATGGATTCCATTTCATCATTGATTACCTCTTTTCGAAAGGCATCATCTTGTGACTTTATTGCCTCCTTAAGTGTGAAGGGGTCTGATTCAATTGCTTGTGAAACCATAGATTGTCTCACATAAGTGTCTCTAGTTCATTCAAGTAGATGAGTAATATAGTCATGGCCGAAGGATTTTTCTTTCCTTACCCTTTAGCTTCTCCGTGTTTCAGGAAGATCATATGTGGTTATTCATTTTGGCATTGTGCAACCATAGATTGTCTATATTCTTAGGTATAGCAGTAAATCTGTTTTTTATAAAATATAACATCTCTAGATTCTATAATAGAACTTACTTCTACAGAATTATTAGATTTTATCACCAAAAGTCTATACAATTTATTGTGTTCTGCATAACCTATTAATATGATACACCCTTTTCACCTAATTTCTTTCTCTTAAGTTCTAGTAGTCTAATAATGGCTCGACAACCCCAAATTCTACGATAAGAAATGTTATGTTTTTTTTTCTTCCAAAGTTCATACGGGGTAGTTTTCGTTTTCTTATTAGGTACTGTTAATAGCCAAATTTGGCTAAGGACCAAAGAAAAATTTTCCACTTCCCAACCTTCATGTAAGGGTCCAAATTCAGGCTTATGTAATGAGGTATCAAGGTCATCGAGGTCGAGAAACCACGTGATCCTAAAGAAGCAAGGCGAGGCCGCTCATACCATTTGAGCATCTTGCATGCATCTAAGCTCACCAATTAAAGCCCGACGTGACCATGTCAAGCTCTCTATACTAGGACATAAGCTCAAAGCTAGGTCAACGTGGGGGACCTGGGTTCACTGAGGTTGAGGTATCTCGCAACAACCCCCCACTCCCCCCCTTCCCCTCCCCCTCCCCCTCCCCCTCTCCGGCGCCCTAGCGCATGCTACCATTACTACCTTTACCAAGAGACCTTTAGGGTGTCGGACTTGTCTTTCAATGCCTACACGCTTCGCCGAGGTATAATCTCAACCTATCCAAGCAAGTAAAAAGGAAGCCCATAAAGCTTCAATGGAGGCCCGGAATGGTCGATAACAATATCGATACTGAAATATACCTCGCCAATCGAAATAGCAAGCACCCAAATTCGATGACCTCTATGAGGCACCTTGTCAGGGCAAGAAACAGGATCAGAACTACAACATGCATTAAACCATTACATGCATGCAGATCAAGTCATTGAAACCAAAGAGGAAACAAACTTATCTCCTACCAAGATATCTTTGAATCCATTGATCAACTAAAGTCAGCCACATTTAAACGTAACATCTCTCTATAAAAGGGGTGATTCGATCAGTAATTCAAAGTGGGAGAATAACCAGCTAAACCTAAAATCTACGTTATATAAATATGTCTTGACATGCATAAGGAAATGGACGGACAAAGAGGGACTGGATATTTACCACCAATGATTAAAACTCCATTGTCGCCTAAATTCTATCAATACGGCGACCGATTGGAAATTTTGTCTGCTTATCGACAGGCACAAGGTTGCCACGTCTAGCCCATTCAGAAAGAGAAAGAGAGAGAAATTGAGCGATTTACACCCTTTGTAATAAAATAGAATTAAACTATAAAGCAATGTCATTTCCATCATACATCTCCTTTAGTGTTTTGTTATCATCTTATCTCCTTTTTAACACCTAACCTTGGTACTGAGGGTACCAATCCAGACCGACTCCTCCAAGCTTATGGTCTTAAGGGTGTTAATTGATATTCCTCACCTTGAGTTAATTTTCAGTTAACGCTTTTTGACACCGTCTGTGGGAAAGATCCACACCCCTTTTTCTATCACGTGTTTGAATCACTTTTGTAGAAATAGTCACGCCATGAAGCTTCAATCTTCCTAGCAGCATCTTAAGGCGTAAGAATGTTGTTAGGTTTTAGATTGTGTTGGCATTAATTTCATATCAAAATGATGTTTACTTGTAATGATATAGTTGTTTAGATTCATGATGATTCAAGCTTCAAAGAAAAAAGAACAACTAGTCAAAGCAAGTTCAAAGTCTTCAAAGAGAAAGAATGCAATATGGTTCTACAAAGGTATACTAAGAACATATATTTCTCTTACAAAGCTTAGGCACACACACATAATTCATACATTTGTGCCCCTGCATCGTTGTGCACCATTATAAGCACACACATACAATTCATTTATATGTGTCCCTACATCGTTGTGCACCATGTATAACACATTCACACTTGAAGATGAATGCACATGCATTGGTATGGAAATAACATGTTTTGAAAAATGCATGATTGGAGACTATCTCTATATAGTTTGCATTCTAGTGTGAATTGTGTTTTTATGTATATATGTTTGTATAACATGGATATTGAACTTGAATTTAGTCTTAAATCATTCTTGATTGAGTTCCGGACATTTCGGTTACTCATACTATTGATTTCGAGTTATAAGTCAAAAGATACTACACTTTCAACTCATGTTGCATACATTTCCTTCGTCTTTGTATATCAAGTAGAATTTTTATTTTTTGGGTTAAGTATCTTATATGTCCATGTCTGTGAGAGAGTTACGGTTTGTAATCCATAAACATATTCGAATTCTGAACTTGGAAGCCAAAGAACGGTCGAAGAATGCGAGAGGAGTGCAAGGGAGTTGTACCATGGCCAAAGGCAATCAAGAGATGCAAGCCCGAGATGGCGCGTGGCCATTTCGGCTGCAACTCCTTGCTGCCCCAAGATACCCAAGCGCCATCTCGGGGAAGAATTATCAAAGGAGGGCATTTTGGTCATTTTGCTTCTTTTTTCCCGCTTCTTTATATTTCCCGTACCTCTCACATTTCATTCTAAGAAGAAATTTAAAACTTGAGTGCAGAATTTTCTCTCTACATTTTCTCACCTTCCAAACACCATAACTTCTTCATTTGAACTCCGATTTGAGTGAATTAAAGTTGAGAGTGTTTGTCTATTCATCCTCCATCTTTTCTCTGAAGTTTTGAGTTAGTTTATTGCTGTTTTTAGAGTCTAAACTCACAAAAACGGGACTGCACCAAAATCAACTAAGATATTGATTTTCTCTCAAAGTTTCATTTAAAACTTGGTCAATTGCCTTGGGTTTTTTTCTTTAACATATATATGTGTCTTGTGATTATTTTGATTTGAGTTTTGAACTCATTTAAAGGTAGATTGAGTTTCAATTGAAATCTCACAGGTTGAGTTAGGTTTTGATTTTGCCTATATTTTCACATGTTTGTGATTGTATTGTGCTAGCTTTGATTCTAGAACTATTTGATGATCTTTGATTGATTGATTTTGTGAAAAATAGTTCCTCACATGTATTAGGCTCTCTTGGCTGAAATATCACAATGATACATGTGCTTGTGTTCTTTTGAGCTATTCATGTGTTTTGTTGACTCTATGAATAGGAATATGCTCTAGAACTTTAACTTTAATCTAAATGACTTTGTCATATGATTTTCGCATGTTTTTGGTTTATGAGATTTAACTTGATTATGTGTTAATTGAACATATCTTTTGATTCATGTTTTAGATCTATGCATGTATCTAGGTTGTAATTAATGTTGAACATATCTTACATGATCTAGAAGGATTAAACATGCATGATTGACTAGACTATATTTTTTTTGTGCATTCATACCCATGTCTAGTATTTTCCTTAGGATGTGTTGATCATACCATTGTATGTTATGTGCTTATTTGTGTTTTGCATTCATGATCACCTAGATGCCTTGTGAGAAGGAAGTCTTGACAATAGGTGTGAGACCTATGTTGTTGAGCAAGAAAGTCTTGGCAAGAGATGGGAGACCTTGGATTGTCAAGCGAGGAAGTCTTGACTAGAGTTGGGAGGACTCGGATAGTTGAGCAAGAAGTCTTGCCTAGGGTCGTAAGGATCCGCAAGGGTGAGCGAGGAAATCTTAACTAGAGTCGAAAGGACTTGGATAGTTTAGCAAGAAGTCTTACCTTAGGTCATGAGGATCCGAAAAGGTGAGCGAGGAAGTCTTGACAAGAGGTGTGAGGCCTTAGATTGTTGAGCAAGAGGGCGACATCTTCATGAGTAGGATAGGAGGGTAGTTTCTAGGTGAAGGGGTCACTTGAGAGATTGTACTTGTCTTATCTACTAGTGGATTTTGTTTACCGGTGGTTGCTAACCCGTGGATGTTTCCTCTTCGGAGGTTTACCACGTTATATCTTGTGTCAACTTTTCTCTATCCATATATCTCTTATATTTGTATTTGTTATTTGAATACTATGGATAAAACTCTTTATGTAAGGTGACTTCCTTTCTATATTATAGATTGTGTATGTGTTACGGTTAATTATTTGTATCACACTTTACTTGTTTTATATTTTGATTAAGTGTCTTTAATTGATATATATTTTGTGATACAAGCAATCTAAAGGGATAAACTTTTATTTGTTTCTAAGGAAGTCGAAAAAGGTGCCTAACCTATTCACCCCCCTCTAAGTTAGCCTTGTGCATTTAACTGTGTCTGTATTTTCAATTGGTATCAGAGCAGGACACTAGATTGCACTTAGTGAGAGTCCAGGTGATACAATCACGGTTTTTGCAATGCTTTTGAAGTCATGGGGTTTACAAGATGATGTAATGGCGGAAGGAGCCTCAAATACTAGGCCACCATTACTTAGAGGCACTAACTATGGGTATTGGAAGTTGATGATGAAAGCCTACATTCGCTCTATTGATGAAAGGGATTGGATGGTAGTGGAAGAATGTTATAGTCCTCCTACCAAGGTTCAAGAGGATGGAACCATGATACTCAAGCTAATGAGTGAATGGACAACGAATGAGTTTGAGGTTGCTAAGTGGTATCATCGTGCTATGAATGCCATCTTTGGAGGAGTTGATGGGCATCAATTCTCCTACATTCAAAATCTTGAATTTGTAAAGAAAGCTTGGGATACTCTCCAAGTTACTAATAAAGGAACATTAGCGGTGAAGAAATCAAGGCTTCAAATGTTGGCATCACAATTTGAAGGTTTAAGTATGGGTGAAGAAGAAAAGTTTGAAGACTTCCAATTCCGACTTCTTAACATTGCTAACCAATGTCAAGCACTTGGAGTACCTATCTCAAAAGAGCGTTTAAATTGGAAAATCCTTAGGTCTCTTCCTAAGAGATTTAAATCAAAGGTGACGACCATTGAGGAAAGAAATGATGTGGATAGCATGAACATTGATGAGTTGCTTGTGTCTCTCCAAACTTATGTGATGTGCTTGAAGCCAAAGATTAAGAGTAAGGGAATCGCTCTCAATGCTATTGAGAATGAGAGTGATGATGGAAATGAAGAGATGGCTCTTTTGGTTAGAAAGTTCAAGAAGTTTGTAAAGAAGAATGCCAAGCCTAGAGGCAAGTCGTCTAACGAAAAGGGAGTTAAGAAAACATCATCTCCAAGGAATGAGAAGAGTAGTCAAGCCATAAATAAGAAAGATGTTCAATGCTACAATTGTCATAGTTTCGATTACTTTGCTAGTGAGTGCACCAAGAAGCCATCTAAGAAAGACAAGAAAGGCAAAGTGTTGGTGGCTACTTGGAGTGATGATAACTCTAGTGATAATGAGAGCTCTAGTAGTGAGTCTTCAAGTGATGAAAATTTTGTGAGCAACTTTATAGCTCTAATGGCTTCTCATTCTCCACTAGATGTTGATGGTACAATTTCTTTGAACAATAAATTTGATACAAATCATAATGGAAGCTCTGGTTCCAATCCTACTAATCTTGAGTTGTTGGCCAAGATAGAGAAGCTTGAAGAAGATAGAGATAATGCTCTAAGAGAAGTAGTTGAGAAGGATGATTTGATCAAGAAACAACTAGATGAGTTTGTGATTGTCACTCATAGTCTTCTTGGTGTGAAAGGTGATATTATGAAGAAGTTTAGAGAACTTGAAAAGATAAACCTTAAGAAGGATAATGTGATATTTTCTTTGAGGAAGAGAGAACAATAATTAATTGAAGAGATAGACACGGCTAAGGAGGCCATCAAGGACTTAGTGAATGTTTCGGTGAGTGTGTTTATTGTTAGGAATCTTGTTAACTCATATAGTGGTGAAAACGACTTGGTAGTTGAAGAGGAGCTATTGGAAGCACCACTTCTTACTCACTTGGATGAAGTCGTGATTGATAAGAAACCACACAAGAAGAGAAGATCAAAAGCCAAGAAGAAGTTGGCGAACAAGGTATCTTTGCAAACTCCTAGTGAAGCTAGCTCAACTCCAAATGGTACAATCTCATATTTTATTCCAATTTGCCACTATTGCAACACAATAGGTCACATTAAGCCTAGGTGTTATAAATATATTGAAAAATGCAAATTAAGAAATGAATCTAGAGATAAGGAGATTAAACTTCAACTTGAACATGCTAAGGTTTTGAAAGTTGAAAAACATGATAATATTGCTAAGCATAAGATGAAGTTGTGGAGTAGAAAGAATACTAATCATGTTCAACTTGACAAATCTTGTGTTGAAAATGTTAAGGAATAGTGTGTTAATGATATTCTTGCTAATCAAGTCATTGAAGGACTTTAATCTAGATTTAACATTGTTGTCAAAGATGATACTGGAAATGTTTGTGTAGGTACACCCAAGAACAAATGGTTCAAGGGTGAGTGCTCTTATCACTAATAAAAGAAGCACATGTGAGTTAGCTTTGTATATATCAATTGTGTTGAGAATTCTTGCTTGCGAGCTTTGAATACTCCATGTATTCATATGAACTTGGTTATCTCACATCATGTTTGTTATGATGGTCAAAATTTGTTGGTTAACTTTAGAAAAGTTCTTTTGATATATGTGTTGATTGAGTTGAGATATTATGCTTTTTATACTCTTGTTGTGAAACATCGTCAACTTGGTGTCATGAGGACATTCAAGGCAAGAGTGCTCATAAAAATGGTGGAAGTATGATATTTGGTGAATATAATGTACAAAAGGTATCTCTATACTCTAATGCATGTTCTCTTATATATTCATCTTTTGACTCAATTTTTTATATACATCTCATAGCATGTCATATTAGAGAATTTTGTATAGCATATATATAGTTCTCATTGAGATTTGCTATTTTAGGATCTAATAGTGATATTGTTCACAATGATCTTAACTTTTATGATTGTTTGTGTATAGTATATTGAGTGACATTACTTTTGAAATTATGAGCTTCATATTCTTTGAAAGCTACTCATTAAGAGAAGTAATGATCTTGAATAAGTCTCTACGTATTACTCTTAGATCATGTGCTTATGAGCCATAAAATCTTTGTTTTCTAAAATTGCACCTTGCTTCTCTTATATGTTTTGCTAGTAGGTTGAGTTTACTAATATGTAAACTATGGATACACCTTGAAGTTTTTATGCTTAAGTACATTTAAAATGACCTATGGTTAGTATCCATTTTGCTTCGGCAAAATACATAGAACTCAATGAGCACCTTCATGGAAAGGGTTGCACACATTGGATGTGAAAGTTATCCAATGTTGGAAAGAGCTAAACCATTGCGATTAGTGAAGGCCGCCATGAACTGAATTTTGTTTATGTTAAAAAAAATGGAAAAATAAAAGAAGTGTTGAAATGGAATCATGAAAAGAAAAAATTCTTTGATTCAAAGCCTAAAAAGAAAATGAGGATGGCTTAAAAAGGAGTATTGTTGAAAATCAAATGAGCTTGGGTTGAAAAACAGAAATGGGATGACGGGCCACATGTACACACACGCTCATATGTTGAAATCTATTCTCTTAAAAACAAAAATTCTGAATGATAATCGGTTTGACTTTTTATGGAAAAAACTTAAGATGAATAGTTGTTGGAAATTGTCTGCATGTTGATTATCAAACTGCTTCTTGATATATATTTGAAGGATATCTCACACACACACACTTTGTTTATGAGTATGTTGATATTTTATCAATTGTTGAAGAACTATGAGAGAACTTGAAAAATCTTTGTGTATCTCTCTTAGCATATGAAGCTTATTTTGTTAATATTTCTTCAAATTGTTTGAATGCGTGATTGTGTGAACATCTTTATGAACTTTATGCTATCAATGATTTTAGTTATAGCATTTATCAAGGGGGAGCATTGTATGCTAGACATTGTTCTCTTTTTTTATATGTTCACATGCTTCATTTTGTACATGTTAGCATATTTTGACTTAATGATACTTGTAAGATATTACTCACTATCTTTGTCTTGCATGATGATTCATTCTTAAGTCATATGTCTTTGTTATATATCTTTGTGACTAATATGCTTGTTTTTGTCTTTCACTCACTTTTGTTGTATGTAAATAGAATCTTATAACGCAAGAACAAATGGGAAGAACTAAGATTACCGGAAGTGTAAAAAAATTGAATCCCGTTGTGAAAGCCAAGTCTACCTTAAAAGGATCCAAAGCTTCAAGGACAAAAGATTTAGGGATCTTTGGAACAAAGAAGATATTTCAAGAGAGAGGCATTGACTTAGGTAAGTGTAAATATTCTTATGTTCTTAAGTGCTTAAAGGATAGAAATTGGGAATCTTGGGTGAGCATGTTCGGAATTGTGAATGATACTCTTGTTAGAGAGTTTTATCTTGAATATAGAGAAAGTGCCACCTTATTAGATGCTTTGACGGAGATTAGGGGTGTTGGGTTTAGAGTTAACGCGAAAAACATTAACAAGTTTCTTGGGCTATCTAATGATATAGATTCTAGTTTTCTAGATGTGGATGTCATTGAGAATCCAAATATCATGGGTAGAAGTCTTTGTGACAATGCTTCTTTTGAGTGGAAAGGTAGAGCATATATTAGTCAACATGTGTTAACTAAGGCTAGTGCATTTTGGCATCTATTCATTTGCACTAATATTATTGGATCTTCGAATTCAACCGAGTTGAATAAGGACAAGATCAAAATAGTGTATGCCTTGGTGAATAATCAACCTATAAACCTTGGAGATATTCTCATGTATTACATTGATAGTGTGGCTTTCTCTACTAGAGGTGATAAAAAGCTTGGTTTATTACTTCATTATGTTTAGCTCGTGGGGTTAAGAGTAGAGAAGATGATGTGTTAGTTCAACCCTTGGAAAAGTATTGTGATGTAGTGTGTCATACATGTCCTATAAGAATAAGGGTAAGACTTGTGATACTTTTGGACTATTTAGTAGTTCTCAAGTTGATAGTCATGTGATTAGCACAAATATTCTTCTGGATTGGGCTATAAAATTGAAGGAGAAGGTTGATGAACTTAGTGTTATAGTTGTTCAACAAGATGCTAGGATAAAAGAGTTGGAGAAATGTATTGCTTCAAGTTCAAGACCACCTCTCAAGCATTATGTTGGATCAACTACTCGCACGACTTTCTTTGGTGGAACAAATAGCTAGTATTTGAGTCTTGTGGTATATTTCTTAACTTTTGGCATCATTTCATGTAAAAAAGGGGTAGAAAGAGATGCTACTTACTTAGTTTCCTTTTATGTTGTTTTTGTGAACTTTTGAACTTTCAATGGCATGTAGTAATTAGTCTTGAGATTTGGTTAAGAATTCTTGTGTTTTGGCATGTATTGAGGGGGAGATACATGTATTTGTGGACTTAATTGTATATTCTTATTCATATTATATGTTTCCATTTGTTGTTTTTCTCTTGTATATGCATTGTGCTTTGAGATGATTTGTAGGTTGCTTCAAGAGAAGGTCAAGATGAAGTTCAAGAGTTGATGAAGATTAGTTATTGGAATCTTACTCATTGTAATGTGAGGGAGTGATTTTGTGACCTATCTTCATTTTTATATTTGTAGTAAATGTATAGGTGTTTTGATATGGAATTTGCCAAAGGGAGAGATTGTTAGGTTTTAGATTATGTTGGCATTAATTCCATATCAAAATGATGTTTACTTGTAATGATTTAGCTGTTTAGATTCATGATGATTCAAGCTTCAAAGAAGAAGGAACAACTAGTCAAAGCAAGTTCAAAGTCTTCAAAGAGAAAGGATGCAATATGGTTCTACAAAGGTATACTTAGACCTTATCTTTCTCTTACACGGCTTAGGCATACACACACAATTCATACATTTGTGTCCCTGTATCATTGTGCACCATTATAAGCACACATATACAATTCATTCATATGTGTCCCTGCATCGTTGTGCACCATGTATAACACATTCACACACTTGAAGATGAATGTTCATGCATTGGTATGAAAATAACATGTTTTGGAAAATGCATGAATGAAGACTATCTCTATGTAGTTTGCATTCTAGTGTGAATTATGTTTTTATAACATGGATATTGAACTTTAATTTAGTCTTAAATCATTCTTGATTGAGTTCCGGTTATTTCAGTTACTCATACTATTGATTTCGAGTTCTAAGTCAAAAGATACTACACTTTCAACTCATGTTGCATACATTGTCTTCGTCTTTGTATATTGAGTCAAATTATTATTTTCTGGGTTAAGTATCTTATATTTCCATGTCCTTGAGAGAGTTATAGTTCGTAATCCGCAAACGGATTCGAATTCTGAGTTTGGTGGCCAAAGAACGGTCGAAGAATTCGAGAGGAGTGCAAGGGAGTTGCACCATGGCCAAAGGCCAACAAGAGGTGCAAGCCCGAGATGGCGCGTGGCCATCTCGGCCATAACTCCATGCTGCTCTGAGATGCCCATGCACCATCTCGGGGAAGCATTATCAAAGAAGGGCATTTTGGTCTTTTTGCTTCTTTTTTTCCCTCTCTTTTATATTTCTCTTCCCTTTCACATTTCATTCTAAGAACAAATTTAAAACTTGAGTGCATAATTTTCTCTCTATATTTTTTCACCTTCCCAACACCATAAAATCTTCATTTGAACTCTAATTTGAGTGATTTAAAGTTGAGAGTGTTTTTCTATTCATCCTCCATCTTTTCTCTGAAGGTTTGAGTTAGTTTTATTGTTGTTTTCGGAGTCTAAACTCATAAAAACGGGACTACACCAAAATCAACTAAGGTATTGATTTTCTCTCAAAGTTTTCATTTAAACTTGGTCAATTGCCTTGGGTTTTCTTCTTCAACATATATATGTGTCTTGTGATTGTTTTGATTTGAGTTTTGTACTCATTTAAAGCTAGATTAAGTTTCAATTGACATCTCACATGTTGAGTTAGGTTTTTATTTTGCCTATGTTTTCACATGTTGGGGATTGTATTGTGCTAGCTTTGATTCTAGGACTATTTGATGATCTTTGATTGATTGATTTTGTGAAAAATGGTTCCTCACATCTATTAGGCTCTCTTGGTCGAAATCTCACAATGATACATGTGCTTGTGTTCTTTTAAGCTATTCATGTGTTTTGTTGAGTCTCTGAATAGAAACATGCTCTAGAACTTTAGCTTTAATATAAATGACTTTGTCATATCATTTTAGCATGTTTTTGGTTTATGAGATTTAAACTTGATTATGTGTTAATTGAACATATCTTGTGATTCAAGTTTTAGATCTATGCATGCATCTAGGTTGTAATTAATGTTGAACATATATTACATGATCTAGATGGATTAAACATGCATGATTGACTAGACTACATTTGTTTTGTGCATTCATGCTCATGTATAGTATTTTCCATAGGATGTGTTGATAATAACATTCTATGTTGCGTGCTTGTTTGCATTTTGCATTCATGATCACCTAGATGCCTTGTGAGAAGGAAGCCTTGACAATAGGTGTGAGACTTATGTTGTTGAGCAAGAAAGTCTTGGCAAGAGATGGGAGACCTTGGATTGTCAAGCGAGGAAGTCTTGACTAGAGTCGGAAGGACTCGGATAGTTGAGCAAGAAGTCTTGCCTAGGGTCGTGAGGACCCGGAAGGGTGAGCGAGGAAGTCTTGACTAGAGGAGGGAGGACTCGGATTGTTGAGTAAGAAGTCTTGCCTTGGGTCGTGAGGATCCGGAAGGGTGAGCGAGGCAGTCTTGACAAGAGGTGTGAGGCCTCAGATTGTTGAACAAGAGGGCGACATCTTCATGAGTAGGATAGAAGGGTAGTTTCTAGGTGAAGGGGTCACTTGAGAGATTGTACTTGCCTTATCTACTAGTGGATTTGTTTGCAGGTGGTTGTTAACCTGTGGATGTTTCCTCTTCGGAGGTTTACCACGTTATATCTTGTGTCAATTTTTCTCTATCCCTATATCTCTTATATTTGTATTTGTTATTTGGATACTATGGATAAAACTCTTTATGTAAGTTGACTTCCTTTCTATACTATAGATTGTGTATGTGTTATGATTAATTGTTTTTATCACACTTTACTTGTTTTATATATTGATTAAGTGTCTTTAATTGATATATATATTGTGATACAAGCAATCTAGAGGGACAAACTTTTTTTGTTTCTAAAGAAGTCAAAAAAGGTGCCTAACCTATTAACACCCCCCCCCCCCCCCCCCCCCCCCCCCCCTCTAGGTTAGCCTTGAGCATTTGAACGTGTTTGTATTTTCAAACGCCAATTTGCGGACTACACCTGAAAGGCCAAAATGAAGGTAAAGAAATCGAAGCACCCAAATCCTACTCCAGTACTAGTCAATACCACTCAATCCTCGACCACCCCCAAGTCAGACCTTTCTAGATCAGCAGGCTACGACTCTCATGGAAAGCATCCACTTGCGACTAATTGTAGAGGGAATCACCCCCCAACCGGTAGGACCTAGCACCTGAGAGGTTCCCAACTAAACGGGGGCTAGGACAGCCGCTATCGACCGATTGGGGTCACCACCACCAGTGCCAGTCCCACAGGCTTGGGCCTCTACCCATGATCTGGGATCAGTTAGGGACCTTGCCCCAAGATCCGTGAAAGCCGATCGGCTACCTACCCTGACAAGTGCAACAAGCTATCAATATACCACCGAGAAGGCGCAGCCACCTAGAGCAGTCGAAAGACACTGGAAGGGAACCTCCGGCCAACGTTGGGGGTTACAGGAAAAGTAACTGAGGAAACCCCCTTCAAGAGGACAACAAGGGTGGAGATCCTATGTCATCTAAGAGATCAGACAACGGGAGATCCAATGTCGAATCTAAGAACATCGGGAGCAGACGTCTATGAGATCAGATAACTCAGATGTAAAAAGAGATCCAGGAGCTCAGAAAGGGTAAGCATAATGAGGACCGGAAGGACCCCCTGGACGAGATTAATGCTCTTTTCTCTTGAAAGATCAGAGAAGTAGAGCTTCCTCTGAAGTTTAAAATGCCGACCGACAAACTCTCTGGTACCGAAGATCCTCTGAGCCACTTAGAGAGCCGCGTCTAGTAGATGAAGGTCCAGAGTGTGACCCAGGCGATAATGTGAAGGATGTTCCCGACCACATTGATCGATTATGCCAAGACGTGGTTTAGAAAGCTGCCCCTAGCAGTGTAGACAATTTCACCAAGCTCTCTAGCGACATCAGCTCACAATTCCAAGGAGTCAAACAATAACCCAAGGATCCTAACTTCAATACTTGATCTAAGAGTGAGGGTAAACTCTCAGGTCCTACGTGGAAAGGTTACGTAAAGAAGTGATCCATATGGGGGTCTTCATTGAGAAAGAAACTCTAGCCAATTTCAGTATAAATATATGGGAAAAAAGATTGTTTCGCTCATTCGCCAAGTGCCCTCCAGAGACCTATCAGGAGGCCTGTGATAGGGCCCTCGAGCAGGTCGAGATAGATGAACAACTCAGAGTTAAAATCAAGCACGATGACATAAGGACTGTTAAGCGCTATAAGAAAGAAGCACCCAAACCTGCTACGATTTAGAAAGCCCAGAACAGACCTCGCAACAAATCTACAGACCTCCCAACAAATCTACATGCCGCTCAAAACCTCTCTAACCTCAGCGGGACAGAAATTCGGTTAGGCGAACTACTCCTCCAGCTTCACCACCTTCAAGAGTGGTAGCTCTTGTGGCCTAGGATGAGAGAGGTTACAACCACTACAACCCCTTAAATGCTTCATGTGAGACCATTTGCCTAGCCATCCGAGATAAATGTTTGCTAAGAAAGTTGGCTCCCTTGAAAGCATTAATGGATAAAAGGAACCAGTACAAGTACTACGATTTCCATGAGGATGTTGGGTGAAACACATGAGAGTTCTATAGCTTGCTTAACCAGATTGAAGCTCTAGTAAGGGGGGTTGCTTGGTAGAATTCCTGCAGCAGATCAGAGATAATATTCAAACTGGAAAGAAAGTGCAAGCAGAGATCCGGACCATGCTAAAAAGAGGAAAGAAGAGCAGAAGAACCAGATGTAACAAATCCGAGTGATACATATTATCCGTGGAGGCCCTATCTTGGCAGAAACCTCCAACAACTTTAGAAAGAACCATGTCAGGAAGATACCCCAGATTGAGAAGGTTCAGGTGATTTTTAAGGTCGATCGAGGTTTCGGGAGCCCTCCCAGTCTGCTCAACTTATCTTCATTGAAGCCAATGTATACAACATCATCCAGCCATATGATGATCCCACGGTGGTCACGATATAGATCGCCAATTGTCTGGTCCACCACATATTGATCGACACAAGTAGTAGCGTGGACGTTCTTTTCAAGGACACGTTGGAGAAGCTCAACTTGAAACACTGATGCTACAACATCTGTACCACTCCTCTGTATGGCTTCACAGGGGACTCAATCATACTAGTAGGGTCAAAGATCTTACCGGTTATTGTTTGGACCTCGCCTCTACAAAACAACATGATGGATTCTGTAGTGGTTTACACCCTTTCAGCCTACAACGCCATCTTGGGGAGGCTCTTTCTATCCACCCTCAATGGGGTACTATCCATCTACCAAAACATCTTGAAATTTCCAATTGGGAATGAGGTAGGACAAGTACGAGGAGACCAGTAGATAGCCCATAAATTTTATGCAGTCTCTACCAACCCTGCAGTGTTGGCAAAGCAGTTCGTTCAAATAGCTATAATCTGTGAACCGAAATTGCCAAAAGTGGTTCCTAAGACCTTAGAGTCCGAGGGAGGTTCATGGAATGATATCCAAGATGAAGACAATGTATAAGAAAAATGAGAGCGGGCCAATGGCCACCCAGTGGATGAGATAGAAGAGATCCCAGTCAGAAGTGATGACCCATCTAAGATGGTCAAAATTAGGGCAACCTTGGAACCGATAGTGAAGGAAGGTTTAATCGGTATACTCAAGGAATTCAACGACATATTCACCTAAAGCCATGATGAGATGCCAGGAATCCTAATATCCTTGGCTGCTAATCGACTGGCAGTCGACCCCACTGTCAAACCGGTCAAACAAAAAAGGTGTCTTTTTAACATTGAAATAAACGTTGGGTTTGAGAGGAAATCGATAAACTGATTAGAGTGGGGTTTATCAGGGAAGCACGATACCCTGACTGGGTCACGAATATGGTTTTGGTCAGCAAAGCAAACGGAAAGTGGTGCATATGCATCGCACTAACCTCACCCGAGCATGCCCTAATGACAGTTTTTCTTAATTTCCCTTTATCTTTATAGTGTAAATATACCTAGAGTGGGGGTTAATAGGTATATGCTCCATTTTTCATCTTCTCTTAAAATAATACAATTTTAATAATGCTAAATGAAAATTGCAAACAATGACACAAGATATTTACGTGGTAAACCTCTGAAGAGTAACCATCCACGGGTTGATACCACAACCACCGGTAAAAGAAAATCCACTATTTCAAATAAGAGTTACACACTCAAGCAATCAATACATGCTCTCCAAGCTATCACTCTTACTCTGAACCTAGTTATCTACTAAAATGGGTGCCTATCAAAGACCTCTTATCTCTAGAAAGATTCCTTGCTCACCTATCCAGATCCTCCTGACCCTAGGCAAGACTTCCTTGCTTAGTTATCCGAGTCCTCCTGACTCTAACTAAGACTTCCTTGCTCAACAATTGGAGGCCTCCTACCTCTTGTCGAGACTTCCAATTGCTTAGCTATCCGAGCCCTCCCGACTCTATCTAAGACTTCCTACCTCTTTACAAGGCATCTAAGTGATCATGAATGCAAAACGCAAACAAGCACTCAAAGTAGAAAATGATGATCAACAAATTCTATGGACATGCAACTAGATAGCTAGATTATGCTTTTAAAGAAAAATCACAAATGAATCTAGAAAACCTAAGCATGTTATCAACTAAGAACCAAATCAATAAAATGAATATCAATTGATGTATACCTAAGTCATAGAAAATGAAATTAAATCTAGAAATAGTCAATCAAGCATAAGAACAAAAGATTTCTAGAAACAATTTCATGTTTATCAAGTTTAGCTCTAATCATTCAATTTATCACAAATCTAGCTAAACCTGAAAATCAAATCAAAAAACCATAAAATGATATCAAAATCGTCATAGTCATGCTTCTTAATCAAATAGCATCAATCAATAAGAAGATCTAAAAAGAAAACTAAGAAGAAGATGATTTTAAAAACAAGGATGAAAATCACGAACTGAAGATCTAATCATTACGAAATATCTATACATACTTTGGTTCTATAAATGCTTGGGGTTTGTATAGTTCTACAAGATACTCGAAATCGGTTTTTAAATCAAGTTATTCGGAGTAGAAATGAAGAAGTTATCACAAAAACAAAAGTCAAAATGTTAAGAGAAAAATTCTGCATCTGCTCTTCAATTTCTCAACTTCTAAAGAATGAGAGGGAAAAAGAGGTTTTAAGGAGAGAATACCCAAAAGACCAAAAAGCCCCCATGCATAAGTGCCTCCCCGAGATGGAGCGTGGGCATCTAGGGGCAGAGCAGCTTTCGGGAAGGTGCTCAAGTGATGGCTTATGCCATCACACCTCTTCCATTGCGCTCTTCTTGCGTTCTTCGACCGTTCTTTGGCCTACGAACTCCGAATTTGAATCCATTTGAAGATTACAAACCGGGACTCCCTCACAAACATGGAAATATAAGATACTCAACCCAGAAAATAATAATTCGACTCGTATGTGAAGACGAAGATAATGTATGCAACATGAGTTGAAAGTGTAGTATCTTTTGACTTAGAACTCGAAATCAATAGTATGAGTAACCAAAATTACCGAAACTCAATCATGAACAATATAAGACTAAAATCAAGTTCAAGATCCATGTTATACAAATAGATAAACAAACAAACACATTTTACACAAGAATGCAAACTACAAAGAGATTGTCGCCAACCATGAATTTTCCAAAACATGTTACTTTCATACAAATGCATAAGCATTCAACTTCAAGTGTGTGAATGCGTTATACCAAATGATGCGCTACGATGCATGGAAACAAATGTATGATATGTGTGTGTGCACACATTTAATGGTGTACAACTATACAGGGACACAAATGTATGAATTGTGTGTGTGTGCTTACGCCTTGCAAGAGGAAGAAGAATCTCGATACCTTAGCATCCAAGAATAGTACCAATCCTCTTGAAGACGAACTTTGCATCATGAGTAGCTGCTTGTCTTTCTTGAACCTCTTATCATCACAAACCACTTAAGCAACTAAGCATTAAAAAGAAATGAAGTTTTGTTATGGAAATAAGCCAACACAAATCTAAAACCTAACAATCTCCCCCTTTGGCTATTCCATGGCAAAACCTCTTCCTCGCCATACAATGATCACTCATAATCAAAGTTGATTGCATTCTCACATCCTTACATTAAAAAGAGATACCCCTAGACTAAAATATCTTCATGAGTCTTCAAGAATATCTTCACATATTCAAAGTACCTGTGAGACAAGAACAACCAAAAACAATCTTCTACAAAGAAGATAGGTAAGATAAACAAACAATATACAAAACAAAACAAAAAAATTCCCATTCCCTTATCTCTTCTTATCTCATGAAAACAAGAATTATTTCTCCCCCTTAAGCCAAGATTTCTCCGCATTAATGAATTGTCTCCCCTTTTTATTAAAAGTAAGTAACATGGTAAGGAAAACACTTTCTCCCCCCTTTTGGCAAGGAATAGACAAAAACATATTATACAACCTAAAGAGAGGGGTAAATGCCAATTGAAAATACCTACAAGGTCATAAGGGATACATAATAAAATCATGAGATAATCAGCAAACAAGTTGTATAGAGAACTAAGTTAAACAAACTAAGCTCCCCCTTAACTTATGCTCCACATATTAATAAGCAAGTAAACTTGTTCACAAGAGAATCATACAATCACACATTTCAAGCAATAAAAGAAAGTAAACCATTATTTTTTTAAAATAAAAGAGAATCATATATTTTCATTACTCTTTCAAAAATAATCTCTCATTGCTAATGAATCAAGCACATTAAGCAAAAAAAAAAATGTGTGTGTGAAAATGCTTCTAGCATATATAAAAGGAGTGATTGTGATATAAACATGCAAACCACTTCAACACCTATCCATCTAAAGCTTTTCCAATCAAGGTCAAACCGATTATCATCCATATTTTTGCTTTAAAGAGAATAGATTTCAACATATGAGCATCATGTGTGCATGTGGCTCTTTATCCCATTTCTGCTTTTCAACCCAAGCATTCATAAGATTTTCAACTATACTCCATTTTAAGCCTTTCTCTATTTCTTTTTAGGCTTTGAATCAAAGTTTTATTTTTAATGATTCTTTTTCAACACTTCTTTGATTTTTCTAACATAAACATATACTCTTCACGACGGCTTTCACTCATCACAATGGTGTAGCCATTATCTACATTGGGTGGCTTCACAACCAAGGTGTGTAGCCCTTTCCATGAAGGTGCTCATTGAGTTTTATGTAGATGCCGAAGCAAAATGGATACTAACCGTAGGTCATCTATCATGCACTAAATAATGAACTTCAAGATGCATCCATAATCTATATGCTTTCAGACTCAACTACTCAATCTTAGACATATAAGAGAAGCATTTGTGCACTTTTAAAAACAAGATTTACAAAGACTTAAAGGCATGATCTAGAAGCAGTAAAAGCTATTTTATCAAGATCATTACTTCTCACATGAGTAGCTCTGAAAGAAAAAGATATACAATATAGTTTTGCTTATCAAGCCACTCACAACCACACACAAGCATTAATCAACACAAATCAAGCCAATGGATATTCTAAGAGATACAAATCTCTCTTTGTCCAAGGGCTTTGTAAGCAAGTCCTCAAGTTGATTTTTAGTAAGCATATGCTTTAGAGTTTATATTGAATGTTCAACAACTTCTCTACTGAAATGATGCCTAATGTCTATATGCTTTATGCGTGACTGTTGAACCTGATTTTCTAGAGATGTTAATGGCACTCATATTATCACAATAGAGAGTCATTTTACCTTGATCAATCTCATAATCCTTGAGAAGTTGCTTCATCCCTAGAAGTTGTGTACAAGCACTTCTGGCCACAATATACTCGGCTTCGGATGAAGAAAGAGAGACTGAATTTTGCTTCTTGCTTTGCCAAGCAACCAAATTATTCCTCAAGTAAAAGCAACCGCCCGATGTGCTTTTAATCATCAATGTTTCTGCCCAATTCGCATCACAATAGCCAACAAGAATATCATTAGTATCCTAAAGAGACTTTGATCAACATTTTTTCTTTTTTCATCTTTGTCAAGTTTTAAAGTAGTACTCATAGGTGTTTCAAATTCTTTTCCACTTTCAAGGCCAAATTTCTTAACAAGATTTCTAGCATATTTAGATTGAGACAACATGATACTATTGCTAGATTATTTCACTTGCATGCTAAGAAAGTAGTTGAGTTCACCTACCATACTCATTTCAAATTCTCTTGACATAACATTAACAAAATCATCAACCTTGGTTTTACATGTAGACCCAAAAACAATGTCATCGACATATATTTGTGCAACAAAAATGTCATTGTCATAATGCTTGACAAACAAATTTCTATCAATACCACCTCTCCTTTATTGGTTGTCGATAAGATATTGAGTCAACCTATCATACCAAACTCTAGGGGCTTGCTTAAGGCCATAAAGAGCCTTTTTCAACTTAAACACATGATTAGGAGAGTGTGGGTCTACAAAACCCTTAAGTTGTTCAACATACACTTCTTCTTGAAGATATCCATTGAGAAAAGCACTTTTGACATCCATTTGAAACAATTTGAATTTTTTAAGACATGAAATGGACAACAAAAGTCTAATGGACTTAAGACGTGCAACGGGTGCAAAAGTCTCATCAAAGTCTACACCCTCAACTTGATTATATCCTTGAGCCACTAGTCTTACTTTATTTCTCACTAGTCTTGCTTTATTTCTCACTATCTTGCCACATTCATCGGTCTTATTCCTAAACACCTATTTTGTACCAATCACATTGATATCTTTAGGTCTAGGAACTAAGGACCACACTTCATTCCTCTCAAATTGATTTAGTTCTTCTTGCATGGCATTAACCCAATTTTCATCAATAATTGCTTCATTAATATTTTTGGGATTAATTTGAGAAGTGTAGCAATCATATGAAATTTGGTTAGCTAGTTGCCTTCTAGTCCTAATCCCTTCATTCAAATCACCTATGATGTCTTGTTGATAATGCATTTTCCTAAGTCTAGAATTAGAATTTTCAACATCTTGTTGGTTATCATTCAAACCATTTTATAATTCATGACATTCTTCTCTAGCAACACTATCATTATCATCATTATGACTATACTCACTTTCATCATAACTAGTCATATCAATAGGTGTTTTAGTGTCATTCAACAAATGTTCTTTAGGTTTATTGACACCATTATCATCACACAAATCAATCATGCTAAGATCATCAATTTTCACATTAGTAGATTCCATAATAGTCTTGGTTTTCAAATTGAACACTCTATATGCACGACTATTATTAGCATACCCAAGAAAGAGACCAATATCACTTTTAGCATCAAACTTTCCTAAGTGATCTCTGTCATTCAAAATAAAACACTTACTCCCAAAAGTGTGGAAGTAACTCACATTGGGCTTCTTGCCCTTCCAAAGTTCATTGGAGGTTTGGTTTGTGTCGGGCCTTCTAAAAACTCTATTAGTGACATAGCATGCGGTATTGGCCGCTTCAGCCCAAAGATTTCTAGGGACTTTCTTGCTATTGAGCATGACACTAGCCATCTCTTGCAAGACACGATTCTTCCTCTCAACAACGCCATTTTTTTAAGGAGTTCTAGGAGCCGAGAACTCGTGTGAAATCCCATAATCATCACAAAACTCACTAAATCTAGCATTTTTAGATTCACTCCCATGATCACTCCTAATGCGACATATTTTCTTGATACCAAGACCTTTTTAATTTTGAACTAGTTTACAAAACTTCTTAAAGTAACCAAAAGTTTCGGTCTTGACCCTAAGGAAAATACACCCAAGCAAACTGAGAAAAACATCAACTCATACAAAAAATGTATTTCTTACCATTTATGCTTTCGGTTTGGATTGGTCCCATTAGTTCCACATGCACAAGTTCTAAGGGCTTCTTGGTAGCAAAATTAGTGTACTTTTATTGAGACACTTTGGTTTGTTTACCTAATTGACATGGTTCACAAATACCATCAAGCTTTTTACCAAGACGAGGAAGACCTCTAACAATGTTATATTTCTCAAGCTTTTTTAAATCTTTATAATTCATGTGGCCCAATCTTTCATGCCATAATTCAAGCTTGTTGCACTCTTGTGCCATATTACATGTTTGTGGATCAATCTCTAAACAATAGCAATTGTCCGAAGACCTTTTGACTTTCAAAACAATCTTGCCCTTTTTATCGATTATTGTGCACACATCCTAGTTAAAGCTAACTTCTTTAAAAATTTCACACAAGTGAATAATGCTTATTAGATTAGCTTGTAGACCATCTACTTACTAGGATGTCACGAAGTTTAGGCAATCTGGGGATACAAATTGTTCCCTTGCCTAGAACTTGATTTTTGGTATCATCACCAAATGTAACCAATCCATCATCTTTCATAACAAGATTATTAAAGAATTCCTTGTTACCGGTCATATTCCTAGAGCAACCGCTATCTAGGTACCAATAATAGGATGAGTTAGCTCTTAAAGCATATTGTGCAACCAAACATTGTGTTGTGTTTTTCTTAACCCAAATTTTCTTGACAAGTTTCTTATTCCTACTACTTTATTAACATGCTTTGACTTTTTTTTAGGCACATTGACTCCATTAGTCACATTTTCAAACAAATCAAACAAAGCATTGTAAGGACCTCAATTTTATGATTGGCTTATTTCATGACAAACAACACCACATTAGGGATGATTGTGTAATGGGTAGCTTAGGTCCTCATTGGCAAAATTCCAAGCATCTCCATGACTTCAAGAGCAAAAGGTATATTCACTTGACTCTGCCTCTTGAAGAGTTTAGGTGCACACACACACCTCATGCATGCCTTGTTAATCTTGCATTTGTGTTGATATTGTTTATATGTGTGCATCTCGTCACAATCACACTTGCACTTCATTTATAGATTTAAGTGTGGTATTGTGTTATGTTCGTGCTTGCATGATGGTGTGCTTGTTTTAGCGCGTTGAGTGACCATATGAGAAGGTCTCATTCTTCTCTTGGTTTGGTTATATGGAGTAAGGTGCCTAGTTTCAAAATAGTGTATTTCAATAATTTAATGTTTTTTAAAACTGACCTTTGTATAGTCTTGCGGCCATATCTTTTTATAAAATGATTCAAAATGAGTTTTAAAACTATCTATCCAAACTAGGCACCCATACATTTCTAAAGTTTCGAAATCTCTAAAGTGACCACAAAAACAGGGAATCTCTGTTGTTGTCCGTTTCTGACCTTTGGTCACTAAAATGACCATAACATTTTCTACAGAAATCCAAATCATTTTCTTAATAGAAATTAAACTTCAATACCTTTCCAACGGTATATTATACGAAAGGTTTGGATGTCGTTTGGTCATGTTTTAAGTCGCTTGAAGCTCTAGCTGTTGTACAGTCTAGCGTGTACCGCGGCCTAGACCGCTGTTGGTGCCATGCCTAGCCAGCGACCTAGGCAGCGGTAATGTCCAGCCATGCCATGTTGAACAGACCTCGTTCTGGACACTTGCCTAGGCTGCGGCACTTACAGCGGTCGTTCAGGACTTTGTCTCTCAAGTCCAAAATGATGCCGTTTTGTGTAGGGCTTCTTTATATATGTTCTCTTCTTCTTCCTTGCCTTCTTAGAGCTCAAAAAACCCATCTTTAGAGTGAGAGAACCTCCATTAGAGAGAAAAAGCTTCAAGCTTTGTTATTTGACTCTCCAAACCCCAAACTCATCTTCATCTTGCATTCAAGCATCATTCCAAGCATGAGTTTTCATTGATTGGTAAGTAGAACCACCATTGTTGTTCATTTATTGTTCTAGCTTACCAAGACATGTCATTTATTGCTAAAATTAGCATTTCTTTAAATTAATTGCATATTTATTGAAATTATGACATGTTTGGGTTTGTATTGTGATAGCTTGCATTATTAGGTCATTTATGCCTAAATAGCTAATCCATGAATGTTCATGCATACATAATTGATGATTAGGTTGACTTTGTGTATCTAGTCTAGTTTATGAACATTTATGTGTATGCCTCATTGATTGCATTTCTTGATTGCAAAATTGCCCTTGATTATTTGTTGTGACAACTTGTGTTGGTTGGACGTTTATTGACAATTAGGTTGTTAGATTTTATCTACACATATAATTGAGTCTTTGGTATGGGCATGTTGGCATTGTTTGATAACTATGATATTTAATTGCATTATCTACATCTAGTTAAGCATTTTGTGTTTGGTCTTACAAATAATTGCATTTGAGCATAATGTCATATATACACTTAGACCATATACTCTTCATTGAGTCAAAGTTTCGTGGCTTCGGTGTGAAGTTGCACAAGCAAGAGAAGCCTTGCAACCAAGGGTAGATTGGCAAGCAATTGGTCGGGTATCCGTTGTAAAAGGCCCGAGGGGTAGAGTAGGAGGTGCTCATGCCAAGAGTAGTGGATCAGGGGATATCACTAGGGATTGAACCAAGAGTGGTGAATGGTGGTGTCCATAGCCTGAGGTTGTCGAGAGTGAGAGTCCGAGTATCACTTGAGGTCTTAACCTTTTATTCATATAGTGGATTTCTGTGACCGAGTGTGGCGCACTTAACAGCCCCTGGTTTTTCCCATTTAGAGGGTTTCCATGTATACATCTTGTGTTGTTTATATTTCCGCACTTTACACTTGATGTTGTATGTTTGTTTTATTGGGTGAATTTTGAATATTGACTAATCAAGAAAAATTGGTAATTGACTTGATTAAAACCTATTCACCCCCCCCCCCCCCCCCTTCTAGGTTATAGACTCACACATTTTTAGGGCACTTTCAAGCATTATCAACTTTCTTATGCATAGTAGAACGAGGCACAACACAAGATTTAACAAACAAATCATCAACACATTTATTCTCAACATGCTTTTGCAAGGTCTTCTTAGGTCTAATTCTAGATCCATACATGGATGATTGCCTAGGACCATTCAAAGACATCATGCAAATCATTGGCAATTCTACATTTATGAATGTATTCAAAACATCTAGGTCTTATGTGTCCTACCATGTTGCAATAATGACAAACAGGTATGAATTTGAGAAGTTTACCATTTGCCTGAGCATTCAACTCATTTTGCCTTCTCACATTTTTACCTCTTTGGCGTGAAACACTAGATGTCTTGCCTTTTGTATTTGATGATGACGCAGCTTGTCTTTGGCATTGTCGAGTCTTTTCCTTGACCTCCATTGTTGATGTTAAGGCACCTTCGGTAGCATTCATGGCTTTACCATTAGAGAGTGTACCTACATTTGAATTGCTACTAGCTTTGACAAAAGTAGATTTGTTAGATGAAGGAGTTGATTTTTCATTAACATATCCTAAACCTCTTTTGTTGCTTGAAGACTTTCCAACCTTAATGATAGCTTTCACTTTGTTATAGCTAGATAACATCTTCTTAATCATCTCTTTAGCCTTATTAAGTTTGTCATTAAGCACTTTCTCTTGATTCTCATGCTCATTAAGTTTTACTCTAAGCACATTTTCAATTCTCCTAGGACGATCAAGAGATTCATCTCTTTGCACAATTTCATGCTTCAAAATACTTAATCTATCATTGCTTTCAATCAAGTTTTTCTCAAGATTAAGAATTTTATAATTAAGATCATTAACACATTTTGAGCTACAATCATGATTTTCTAACCTCCTAGTAAGAAACTTACTGATCTTAGAGATCCTTTCATTTTCTTGAATAAGATGTTTGATCTTTTGATCATTTAAGTCAATAGACTCACCTTCAACATGAGAAGCCATAAAAGAACACATTTATTTAATCATAATGAAACAAACAAAAGAAGATAACAAACACTACAAAGAAGATCTATCTAAGTGTGTCTAGACACCTGCTTTAATACCAATTGAATTTCCCTTTATCTTTATAGTGTAAATATACCTAGAGGGGGGGGGGGGGGGGATGTTAAATAGATATATGCTCCAATTTTCATCTTTTTTAAAAACAATGCAATTTTAATAATGCTAAATGAAAATTGCAAACAATGACACAAGATGATTACGTGATAAACCTCTGAAGAGGAAACATCCATTGGTTGATACCACAACCACCAGCAAAAGCAAATCCACTATTTCAAATCAGAGTTACACACTCAAGCAATCAACACATACTCTTCAAGCTATCACTCTTACTCTACCCTTGAACCTAGTCATCTACTAAGCCGACTTCCTATCCAAGACCTCTTGTCTCTAAGAAGATTCCTTGCTCACCTAATCGGATCACCTGACCCTAGGCAAGACTTCATTGCTTAGTTATCCGAGCCCTTCAGACTCTAACTAAGACTTCCTTCCTCTTGTCGAGACTTCCATTTGCTTAGCTATCCGAGCCCTCTTGACTCTAGCTAAGACTTTCAATTGCTCAAATTATCATAAAAACAAAAACCAAAATGTTGAGAGAAAAATTCTGCACTTGCTCTTCAATTTCTCAACTTTCTCAACTTTCTCAACTTCTAAAGAATGAGAAGGAAAGAGAGGTTTTAATGAGAGAAAACCCAAAAGACCAAAAATCCCCTATGCTTTAGTGCCTCCCCGAGATGACGCATGGGAATCTAAGGGCAGAGCAGTTTTAGGGCTGAGATGGCCCCATCTAGGAATGGTGCTCAAGTGATGGCTTATGCCATGGCACCTCTTCCCTTGCGTTCTTCAACCGTTCTTTGGCCTCCAAGCTTCGAATTTGAATCCATTTAAAGATTACAAATTGGGACTCCCACAAAAACAAGAACATATAATATACTCTACCCAGAAAATAAGAATTCGACTCGATATATGAAGACGAAGACAATGTATGCAACATGAGTTGAAAGTGTAGTATCTTTTGACTTAGAACTCGAAATCAATAGTATGAGTAACCGAAATGAACGGAACACAATCATGAACAATCTAAGACTAAAATCAAGTTCAAGATCCATGTTATACAAACATATAAACAAACAAACACATTTTACACAAGAATGCAAACTAGAAAGAGATAGTCTCTAACCTCGCATTTTCCAAAACATGTTACTTTCATACAAATTCATGAGCATTCAACTTCAAGTGTGTGAATGTGTTATAACAAATGATGTGCTATGATGGAGGGATACAAATGTATGATATGTGTGTGTGTGCACATTTAATGGTGTACAACTATACAAGGACTCAAATGTATGAATTGTGTGTGCGTGCGTTTACGCCTTGTAAGAGGAAGAAGAATCTCGATACCTTAGCATCCAAGAATAGTATTAATCCTCTTGAAGACGAACTTTGCATCATGAGTAGCTACTTTTCTTTCTTGAACCTATTGTCATCATGAACCACTTAAGCAACTAAACATTACAAAGAAATGAAGTTTTTTTATGGACTTAAGCCAACACAAATCTAAAAGCTAACATTTTCGCTGCCTAAAATCGACTAGTTAGTGGACTCCACTACGGGGAACAGACTTTTAAGCTTCTTGGATGCTTTTTTAGGGTATAACCAAATCATGATGCACCCCGTAAACCTTGATAAGACCCGTTTCATCACCAGGCAGGGCCTCTACTGCTACATGGTAAAGCTATTCGGCCTCAAGAATGCAAGTGCTACATACAAACATCTGGTTAACCGGTTATTCAAGTCTGAGATAAGAGGAACAATAGAAGTTTATATTGACGACATGATCAGCGATTCCCAGGTAGCAGAAGAGCAGCATGACGACCTATATAGAATCTTTCAAATTATAAGGGATAACCAAATGCATCTGAACCCAGGCAAGTGTGCGTTTGGGGTAACTGCGGGCAAGTTCCTTGGGTAGTCCATAAGAGAGGTATAGAGGCCAACCAAGATAAGATCTGAGCTATACTAGACCTAGAGTCCCCTAAAATGCTCAAGCAGGTTTAGGCATTGGGCGGTCTGGTGGCAGCGCTCAATCGTTTCATTTCGTGATCCACAGACAAATGCTTTCCTTTCTTCAAGGTGATCAAGCAGGGAAGCAACATGAAATGGAGTTAGAATAGTGAGCAGGCTTTCCAGTTCCTCAAAGCTTACCTTGCCAGTCTATCGCCACTGGTTAAGCCAGACCACAGAAAGGAGCTACATATTTAATTGGCCGTGTCTGAAATGGGTGTGAGCTGGACCTTGGTCAAAAAGTGTAAAGACGGGGTCTATCGACCAATCTACTATGTTAGCCATGAATTGACCAAGCTTGAGAAGTACTACATCCTCTTGAAAAATCTCACATTTACCCTAGAATCTTGGTGAGAAAGCTTTGCCTTTACATCCTGGCGTATACAATGGCGATAGTGACAGATCAAACCCTCAATCAATTTTTACAGAGACTAGATGTGTTTGGAAGGTTAGTCATTTGCACCTTAAAGCTCCCAATATGATTTAAAATATAAAGCAAGAAAAATGATCAAGGAACAAGCATTAGCGAACTCTGTGGCTGAATTCTAAGCACTCCCAAATCAAGAGACCTCAACCGAACCAAATCTGGCCCTTTAGAAGCCCCCACAGCTCGATAGCTGGCCAGTTGATTGCCTTCCTTGGACCCTCTACACTGATGGAGCGTCTAGACAAACAGGGGGAGAAACCGATATAGTCCTGATCGACCATGAGAAAGTAGACTGTTGCCACTGCTTCAGATTTGAATTCAAGGCTACCAATAATAAAGTGGAGTATGATGCACTTCTAGTAAGGATAAATGTCGCCATAGAGCTTGGAGCAGATTACTTACATGTCAAAAGTGATTCACAACTTATTGTTAACCAGGTCATGGGGCTTTACCAAGCTAAAGGCGTCAACATGGTTGCCTATCTCAAGCAAGTTCAATAGCTTAAGAATAAGTTCAAAGGATTCAAGATTGAGCAGATTCCTCGACAGTAAAATCACCGAGCAGATGTCCTAGCAAAAGTAGCTACAAATCGGGGTCAAGCCCTGCCAAGGTGATCTCACAATCAAGTATAATAGCGGGCAAGGAAATCAGCCTAGTTGACCGACGGTCATGCTGGATGGACTTAATTGTTGCCTGCCTTTAGTATAAAAAGCTTCTTAAGGACCCTGACCAAGCCTAGAAAATCAAAAGGGTTTTCTGTCCAGTATTACCTAGTGGACAGGTACCTCTACATGAGAGGTAAATCCTTTCCTTTGCTCCGATCTCTACATCCAGTTATGCCAGCTAGGCATTGAGAGAGGTTCATTCTGGGGATTGCAGAAATCACATTGGTGGGGATGCTTTAGCTTACCAAGTACTTCGCATGGGATACTACTGGCCAACTGTTCACCAAGACGCAAAGTAGGACGTGCAGTCGAAGTATGACCTCTCTCTCAGATCTCGAAGGAAAATATAACCAAATTTATCAAGACCAACATGGTCTACAGGTTTGGCACTCCACTTGTCATAATCATCGATCTTGGAAAGCAGTTCGACAATGCCCGATTTAGAAATTTCTATAAAGGTATGGGAATTGATCTCCGGTTTTCTTCATTAGCTCACGCTCAAACCAACGGTCTAATGGAGACCACCAACAAAACAATCAAGAACCTTCTGAATAAAAAGCTCCTATAGAATAAGCTCCAGCATAAAAAAGGTAAATGGGTAGAAGAGTTACCCGAGGTACTCTAGGCGTATCGAACCATTAAAAAGACCACGATCGGGGAGACGCATTACTCCCTAGCCTTCGGGGTAGAGGCGGTCCTACCCATCAAACATAAGTTGACATCGTTCTGGGCATAGAACTTTGAACTAGAGAGCAACGAGATCAAGCTATGAGCTAAGCTGGACCTCTTAGAAGAAAAGCAAGATCGAGTAGTTGAGAAAGTATCAATTTACAAGAGCAAGATCATAAGTTACTTCAACAAAAGAGTGAAGGTCAAGAGCTTCGAAGAATGAGACCTAGTTCAGAGGAAGGTGACCCATAATACCCGGGTAAGGTCAAACGGGGTTCTGGGACCCAACTAGGAAGGACCATAATTGGTAAAAGTAATGGTTGACCACACCTGGAATGCTGATCACTTGAAGGAGTTTTACCTTTAGGTTGGGGACACTTTAGCAGACTATCTCCATTTAGGAATCAATAATAATAATTTTTTGAAGCAGTAACGTACTCCATTTTATCATCAATAAAGTCTTCTGATAAGTTTTTGCCATCTCCGTTTGAATTGTATATTCTTAATAACTAAGTTCACAATGATTGCCACGAACCAAAGAAAGATAGATTCCTTGATGTCTTGCCTGTGTACCACCCTCCGTCAAGAGGGACCTAGGTGTAAGACCATAGTTGCCAACCAGATCACAAGACCAGGGACTAGTCAGGGAAGACCCATCAACACCTCTAATGCCTTGACTAGGTACCACCCCCCGTTAAGAAGAGTCCAGTGAATAGGGTATAATTGCCTGGTGGATCATAATCACTGCAAGTAATACCTCCTTACTACAAGGGCTAAAGGTGCTCGGAATAGATCGATAATATGAACCCAGATACCGGTCGGGGAAACCCCCTACCATCTCTAAAGCCTTGGCAGAATACCATACCCCACCAAGAAGGGCCTGGTCAACAAGGCATAATTGCCCACCAGATCTCGACACCAGGGAATGGTTGTTTGAAACCCATTCACCATCCCTGATGCCATGGTTAGGATACCCCTCACCCCCCAAGGAAAGATCTAGGTGTAAGTGCATAGTTGCCCGCTAAATCGAAATTGCCATAGAACGGTACCTCCTGGGTACAAAGACCAAAGGTATATGGGGCAGTTCGACCAAGGTATTTCACCAAAATGCCAGGATCCTGGAAAATAGGGATACCTGGCACTTAGATTCTTCTAAAGAAGAAATTCAATGTGTTAAGGGGCCCTAAGAAAGGTACCTCGATTAGAGTACCTCGATAACCTGGTACATTTAATTTGTTTACTTTACCTATCTTTTCACCAGTTTTTTTGAGTTGCTTTGTATTAACAGGCACCAATTACACTAGACGCATACTGAGGACTTGGATGGAAATCCACGAGGTCGAGATATCATCAAGGTAGCAAGATCTTATACTGCGTACCTGAAAGCAAGGATTCCTACAAAGTGTCAGGAGTTTGTGTTCACCCTGCCTGTCAAGTCCTATCTACCATGTTCCAGAGCCTTTCTCTGCTAGGTTTGATTAAATGGGAAGCGTGATAGAGACTGCGATTGGCTCGAAATTAGGAATGAATAGAGACAAACCACTCAATCTATGCTTAGTAGAATTTATAATTTTCTTACATTACTAGAATTAGACTTAAGTCAGGTATGTTCGAAGTCAATCACAATGGAGATCAGTTAGAAGAAGATATGGGGAAGGAAAATGCTACTCATAGAATCAAGGAGCTCATCCCCCATTTTGAGCTACATCATATCTATCAGGGAACCCATCCCCTTGTTTCAGGCTACAAAAAGGAAATAATAATAACAATAACAGAAAGACAAGTGATAAAGCTTGGTTCATGTTAAAGCGAGGTGATACCCCCTTTTTTCAAGGGCATTACATAAAAGCTCAAACAAAATCATTTGCCAGTTCCCCTCTTCTAGTTCTCTCCTACTTCTCCTTCATTCTCTAGAAATTGATTATCTGCATGCTGCTCAGCCAGGTTGCCCCCTCCAACCATGCCTTTCTTTTGGGACTGCTCTTCATTCTACTGTCCCAAAAACCCACATGTTTGCTCTTCAGCCTCATCCTCCACCAGGGCCTTGCCAACCACCGTCTTGACCTTAGGGAGAATGGACTCGTTTTGTAAAGTAGTAGTTACCCCAGTCTCTACCCGGTCGCCTGTTGTCTCTTTCTCAATGGGACCTTCGGGACGAGCTATATCAACATGGTCTCCTACCTCATCTTGTACCCATGAAGGATCTTGTTCAGCTTCCAGAGGAGCAGGAATGCCTTTTCCGGTCTACATGGACTGACTCCACATAAAGCGTCACCTGGGCCCGAGCTCGGAGGAACGGAAGGATGAAGGGACATTCCTCAACTTTGGCCATAACCTCATCCTTGTCCCAGCCATCGATGATAGAAATGTCAAAGGGTAGAGGCAATTCTTAGAGACCTGGTAGAAAGCATAAAAGTATCTGCTACCAAAGGAAAATTCTACCACCGTCTGCAGCTTGTCTATCTGGGCATGGGGATCCCGGTTTTCTGTCTCTTGCCTTTTGGCCTCCATCTTCCAGTCATCCATCTCTCTTTTATGCTTCACTAACTTCAAGGCGTCCTGGTCAAAGGTTCGCTTTAGCCTCAACCAGCTCTTTCTTAGTCCTTTATTGATTAATGGTCATCTCCTAGACTAGGTCCCGAGCCTGAGTGAGCAATCCTACAGTAGTCTCAACTTCGGTTTCAGCCTTTGCAGCACACTTACGTAGAGAGGCCACCTGACAACTCATAGCAACATTGTATTTGAAGGCCTACAGTGGACAAAACACAAGTCATTACATAACCAACTGATTACTCGAATCACAGATGAAGGAAAATGATTACCTTGGTCAATAAAGCGGATCCTTTGGTAATCAGGTGGTCGGTAGGCATTGAGGCCATCGAGGAAAGGCTACTATATGAACAAAAGGAAATAAACTGGCTCACTGCCTCACCCTGGTCAATAGATCTAGATGAAAGCTGAGGACGATCTCCAGGACCTTCCACAACACCAGTTTCTAAGCTCTTTCTTACCAGTATGGATGCAGGAGAAGGAATTGAAATAGCAGGTACCCCACTTAAGAGGTAGCAGCAACAGCAACCTTAGTGGTTGGAGGTGTAACAGAGGTGGTAGAAGTGGCAGAAGTGGCAAAAGTGGTAACAGGATTGGAAGCCCCTTACCAAGCACCCTGGAGGCCCAGGATGCAAACACCTCTAACATTGACTTAGGTTGGGGAGTTGGAGGGGTAAGAGGATGCTGAGCAACTACTGGAATGGACGGATGCACACTTTCCCGGATCAAGGTCATTGAAAGGCTTCCCCAATTTGGACTCTTAGGAGAGGGAAGAGGAGCGTAAGCCTATTGAGGATTCTGGACATTGGGTGTTACAAAAAAAACTGTAAAAAAAAACAGAGAGTGAGGTTAGTATTAAGGCAAGCAACAGTAAAGTAAGCTAACTCATAACTTCATTCTTACTAGGAAGCAGAGATACACAGATACTGGTTCACCCTGTAGGGATCAAAGGAGTCAAAGGAAAGGTATTTCGCGTTCATAAAATTTCGGGCATTGATGGCCTTCAAGGTTGCCTCAGATTCAGCCAATAGGGAATTCCTGTCCCAAGAGGGCTTATCATTGAAGGTAGTGGTAACTTTGAACTCATGTCCGCTAATATAGATCGAGCTCCCCTAATCGCCGTCGATCAGTACCCATTTGTCCTTCCATGAAGAATCCTTCTTGGCAACGCCTGACACTACAAAGTTAAGTTTGTTCTTCATTTTGGTGTAGAATTACCCTCTTGGACTGGGAGACAGGCTACCAATCTAGAAAACATAAGCCAATTCCTCAGCCTCGGGCTCCTTCGTGAGATCGCCAATCACGAGGAAGCTCACCAGGTGCCTCTAGAAGCCTAGGGATAACTGAAGAGGAGCAATTTATAGAGCGTGGGGAGCCTGTTAGAGGGCGGGTGAAAAGGCAGACTTACTCCATTCTCAAGAGATGCGACGTGGAGTCGAAGCACGCTTCTAGGAGGAGTAAATATGTCATAGTCCCTGGTAGGGATGGAGATGAAGATGCTGTCGGGGATGCCAAACTTACTTCTCAACCAGTTAATCAACCTGTCTTTGACGATAGAATTTGGGATGACCCGGAAGTCAGAAGGAATAACAGCCTCTCCCAAAGGGTCATTAAAGACCTATGCCAAACTTTCACCAGTTGCTTTACTGTTGGGATTATGCTCGATAGCAAGAGTATAATAATGTATTTGATAATATTTTCATATTAATAAAGTGATTTATAGTTTAACAAATCTAATAGGATTTATAGTTTAATTATTATAATTGTCAAAAGTAAATAATCATAAGGTCAAAAGACTGTGAGAAAAAAAAGAGAATTGTTCATACATCTAGATATGTATAAGGTAGACACAATTCTTTAGTTAGTCTTGAATAATATTCACAACTTAATATAACAGTTAGGAGTCTTTATATTGTCAAAGTTGTAGAATCTTTTGTCAGCATTTGAGTGGGATCAAACGTGTTATAATGAGTCTAAAAACATCAAAGTGTGGTGTCTTTGGGCAAAATAATCTAAAGCACTGGGTGCATTGAATTGGATCACAGTGAAATAATTTATCTTGAACCGTCAATGGATAAAAGTTTTCACTTGAAGACAATTAGAGATTCTATCTCAATCCAGAGATAAAAGATGGACTTATGGTTGCAAGTGTTATTATTTGAGTTATCAATGAGTATGATTATATAGCATAGTCTATCCTCGATAGTTTGGTGGTATTCATTTGTTAACTGATAGAGGACTTCATTTATAGATATGGACATCGTGGCTCCATTTATTTAATGTGAGTAGAATATCATCACATGGATGCTTTGAGGTATTGGATATTAAATCTTAACGTTAAGTTTTCAATAGTGTCTATTGAAACATGGCTTCTGGACAAGTCAAAATATCCAAGTTCAAAATATCGTCATATGAGTAAATATGGTAACTTGGAGAGCTATAAGCGGTCTATGAGCTCTTGGCGATTGCTGGTATTCTTCACGAGGACACACTTTCTCCATTAAGATTGTCTAGGTTATGAATACACAATATTAACTTATTTTATCTTTATTTAAGAGTTCGATTTTAGTTATTTAGTGGAATGAACTAAAATTAATCGATCGGACCTAAGTGAATCATTTGTTTATTGTGATTGGGTTGTGTCTATTGGAGTTTAAATTTAGATAGCCTGCCAAGATCCCTAATCAACACGAATTTGCATGGATAACTTGATATATTCTTTCGGACCAATTTATGGGTCCATTTAGAATTGTATTGAGGCATGTGGACTTGTTTCTTTTTATAAGAACGGATCTAGTTCACATGTGGACTTTTTATTTAGGTCCAATGGATTTAATAAAATAAGAAAAATAATATATACGCCACTATGTGGTCTTGGGTGGCAAGGCTAAATATATTAGCTTAATACATTGTTTTTTTATTTTATTATTTAATAAAATAGAAATTAATTAATTAATTAATTAATTAATTGTTTAATTAAAAGTCAAAAAAAAAATTCTAGTAAGAGTAGGTCTCTTATTGTCATATTATTGTTCATAATATGATAAGTATCAAATACTATATTTCATAAGTAGATAAATATTATGAATTTATTTATCTAGTCAAATTAGTACGTATTTGATTGCTATTAAAACTCTAATTGACAATTGGTCAAATTAGGAAGTTTTATTTTAGTCACAATTTAATTATATTCATTAATTGGTTTTTCAATAAAAATACTGTTTGAGTTGGATTAGGAGTCTTGGTGTAGAAAAGAATTCTTTTTGGAAAAGGATTATTGGTCACCATGTAAATCCACCTAAGGATAGGATTCTTGCCAACCAAGTAAATCCTTCTTAGAAGAGGATTAGGTCTCCTAAACTAAATACATTAGGGGTCTTAGTGTGTAAAAGAAATTCTCTTTTTAAGAGGATTCAATCCAAATTTTGATAGGAGTCTTGGTGAAGTAGAAATCCTCTTTTAGGAGGATTTTCAGCCACCTATATATACTCCTATATATAATTTAGACCAAGCCTTAACTTTTGGTGTGAGAAGTTGTTTTTTATTTGTTTTTTATTCTTATAAAAAAAACTTCGTCCATTTCAGTGTGTGAAGAATTCGGTCAAGCATAGAGAAAAGAGGGAACGTTTTTGTTTTCGATAGTACACTAGTATCCTTTGCATCAAAAGGGTTTTGTATACAGCATCGAATCAAGGTTCACGCAAGTTTCAATCAAATTGATTGATAATTCACAAGTGACCAGTCATTCTTGGTTTTTCTCTTGGAGGATTATTGTGACTAACAAAGAAGAAGATTTTGTTAGTTTCCGTCCTTATGTATACAATTTAAGGAAAGGGAGCCCACACTCTTAGGTGATTCACGTTTGTGATTGGATTGGAAGATCTTGTGGATTCAATTCGATGCTAGTTCAATCGTCAAAAAAAAAAGGTATGCACTTTTAATTTACATCAATTAATCTAAGTTTAAGGTTCTTTCTTTTAAAGGGAAATTTTTTAAAATATACCAAACCCTAATTTTCACGCTTCCGTTGTGCGATTTTCCCTACAATTGGTATCAAAGCCAGGTTGTACCCTTGATTAACTAATGTATGTGTTCGTGAATCTTTTTCTTTTTATAGTATATATGCATGTTTTAGTAAGAGAAGGCACTCTGGGTATTTGCATATATATTTACATTAAAATGTATGGATATATAAATATATATATATATATATATATATATATATATATATATATATATATTTGTGTGTGTGTGTGTTTTATATGTGGACTATCATTTCTCAATTTTGGTCCTAGAATTTTAATATATTTCGTTTTGGGATTGTAACAAGAAGGGTGGCCTATCATCGCCATAATTTTCTTCTTGGTAGTTGCTAAGTTTTTTTATTTATTTTGTTGTAGTAATAAAAAAAACTGTACTATATTATAATAAAAAAATAAAAAAATAAAAAAATACAAAAATTGTAGTATTTTTTTTATTTGAAATTTTCTGTATTACATTCAAGTATCGAAGACTCAAAGGTTTGAAGAATTTGAAGCAACCAGAACAAGTTTGGGACCGTTCGAGCCATAGCAACAAACATGCGTGCGAAAAGCACGCGGCCACGATTGTTGTGGCATGGGTTACGCACGGCAGCCCTATGGAAGCCATGGGCTGTGCATGGCAGCCCTTTATGGGGTTGTTGCATGCGCATGCCCATGGTAAGGGGCCAAGGGTGCGCACATCCATGGGAGGCAGCCGAAGGAGTCCAAACGACGAAGGTCGCGTGAAGACTTGTTCGCCAAGAAAGGAGTTTTTCGTATTCCAAGACATGTAATTTACTTGTCTTTCTAGGATGGACAAAAATTGTAGCTATTTATATTTTTGTAAATATTGCAATGTTTGTCATTGTTTGATAACATGTCATATAGAATAGGAGTGTCACTAAAATATCTCTTTTGGTATGAACATGCATTGAATGATTTAGGTATCTAATCGACATCTAGATAACTTGGTAAATCATTCTATGGAATTCAATCACACGCCTTAAATAATTGAGTGGGAAAAGGTGTTTTGGAACACCTACACCCTCCAACTTTAGTTGAGCTTTATGTTTCGTGTAATAACCCCCCAAGGGGTATTCATGAATGGAATTTAACAAGATACTTCCTTACAAGGATAGACTAGAAAATTGGCCCAAACGATATCTACTCCCAAAGGAGGGATATTCACGAGGGAACATATTGAAGGTCGATAACTTGGTAACACACTCAATCTGATTTTATAAATATTCTCCAAAGAGTTCTTGTTAATAAAATTATAAGGCTAAAATTGAAAACGCTGGTTGTTATGTTAACAATTAGGTGTGACATAGTCCAACTAGTAAATGGTGCGAACTCCCAACGAAGGCATAACATTTATGATTGTTGGATCGCCGTTGAATTTTACGATTGAATTATTTTATTTAATTCAAGATAAATATTCGAAATTTCTTTATCATGATTATTTACTTATATAATTTTTGTTAATATAAATAAATCATGACCCCATCCCTAATCAAAATCCTAAAAGATAATACTTTAACTGATGATAATTATGTCACATGGAAAAGGAAAATTGGGTTGTTGTTGTAAGTTGAAAAACCATAAGTTCGTTCTATTATTCCTAAACCACCTACTCCTACTAATAAATCTACCCAGAAGCAAAGATATGAGTATCAGCAATGGGAGTCTTCATAAGAGATGGCTAAATGTTACATTATGGCCACCATCTCTGACGTGTTACAACAGCAACATGAAGGAATGAAGACCGCTGCCGATATAATGATGTCTCTGGAGGAGATGTTTTCTATGAGGTCTAGGATGACTAAGAGAGAGGCAGTGACTGCTTTTATGAATCTTAGGATTAAACCTGGATAGGGTGTGAAAGATCACATGATAAAAGTCATAGCACATCTCAATATTGCTGAACTCAATGGTGTTGAGATAGATGGTGAGACGAAAACCTGACATGATTGTCAACTCACTGTCGGATTCCTTTGGTTTGTTCAAGTTGGACTACATCTTGAACAATAAGGAATACACCTTGCAAGGCCTGATGCACGATGTTCAAAGCGCTGAAAAGATTCTTGTGAAAGGCAAGGGTCAAGAGATTCACATGGTTGGTAAAGTTGCTACTGTTAAGACCTGTCAGAAGGTCAAGTAACAATAGAAGAAAAAGCAACTTAGGCCTAACTAGAAGGGGTTTCGGGAAAGGATAAGACCTAATAAGAATGAATTCAACTTGTATTTAGGAACTGGAGTGTTGGTGTCTACCAGTTCAGTGGGAGGTATTAAAGTCAATCTAGATTCTAGTTGGCATTTAGATTAAATAAACATTTATTATGTACCACAATTCCAGAGGAATTGAATTTCGGTTTCTTGTTTAAATAAATTTGGATATTCGATTACTTTTAATAAAGGTTTTATTATTGGTAAGAATAACAAATTTGTTTGCAAAGGTACAATGGAAAACGGTTATTCTATTTGCATAGAAATATCTCTCACTTGTTAGACATAGAATCAACGGAACCTAATCATAAAAGAGTAAAATTATCAAGAGATGAAACCTACCTATGGCATTTGTGCCTAGGTCATATTAACCTAAATAGGATTAAAAGATTGGTTAGTTACGGACCTCTAAGTGACTTAAAGGTTGATGAGCTACCAACTTGTGAATCTTGTTTGGAAAGTAAAAAGACCAAAAGGTCGTTTACGACCAAAGACACAAGAGCCATCGAATGTTTAGGATTGATACACACTGATGTGTGTGGACTTATGAGCATTCAAGCTAGATATGAATATGAGTACTTCATCAATTTCACGGATGATCACACAAGATTTGGCTATGTGTATCTCATGAGAAATAAGTAGGATGCTTTTGACATGTTCAAATCATTTAAAGCTTTTGTAGAAAATCAGCTTGAGAAACGCATAAAAATCTTGAGGTCTGATCGTGGTGGAGAATATATATCTGTGAGTTTCAACAATATCTTATTGACAATAGGATAATTTCTCATTTTTCTGCACCAGGTACACCTCAACAAAATAGGGTAGCAGAAAGGAGAAATAGAACTCTTTTGGACATGGTTAGATCTATGTTGAGTTATTCAACGCTTCCAAATTCTTTTTGGGCATATGCTTTACAAACTGCTATGTACATTCTAAACGATGTACCATCTAAGTCGGTTCCTAAAACACCACATGAGTTATAGACCGGGCGAAAGCCTAGTTTACAATTCTTAAAGATATTTGGATGTCCTGCACATGTTGTTAAAATGAAAGACAGAAAAGATGGAGTCCCGTTCAGAAACATGCATATTTGTAGGGTATCCAAAAGAAACAAAAGGATATTATTTCTATAGTCCTTCAGATCTTAAAGTATTTGTTTCGAAAAATACAAAATTTATGGAAGAGGACTATAGATAAAATCTTGTCCCAAGCTTAAGGGAAACAAAGAATAGAACGATTGCATTATCTCATGCTTCATACATAGATAAAATCTTGTCTAGGTTTTCCATGCAAGATCCCAAGGTATGTTACCTTTCAGACATGGAATCAAACTTTCTAAGGAACAAGTTCCTAAGAATGAGCATGAAGATCAATTCATGAGTAGGGTTCCATATGCATCGGCAGTTGGAAGTCTTATATATTCAGTGCTCTGTACTAGGAAAGATATTTGTTTTGCTGTGGGCATAGATAGCAGGTTTCGAAGCCTGGTTCTGATCACTGGACAGCAGTCAAGCATATCTTTAAGTATCTTAGGAGAACGAGAGATTATATGTTTGTGTACTCTATAGGGTATTTAATTCCCGTTGGGTATACAAATTCTGATTTTCAGTCAAATTCTGACTCCAGGAGATCAACATAAGAATCTGTGTTTACTATTGGATAATGGGCAATCATAGAAGGAGTATCAAGCAATCTTATATTGTTGATTCCACCATGGAAGCCAAGTATGTTGCAGCATGTGAGGCTGCTAAAGAGGCTGTCTGGCTCCGCCAATTCTTGATTGACTTGGAAATGGTTCCATATGCGAATAAACAAATCACAATCTACTATGACAATAGTGAAGCAGTGGCTAATTCGAGAGAACCAAGAAGTCGTGAGAGAGGGAAACACATTGAAAGAAAGTATCACCTTCTGTGGGAAATTGTACATAGGGGTGAGGTGACGATTACCAAGATAGCGTCAACAGATAATCTAGCGAATCCCTTTACAAAGACTCTTCCACAAAAGAGTTTTGATGGCCATATAGAGAACATGGGGATGAGAGATATGACTCATTTGCTATAGAGCAAGTGAGAAATTGTTGGGATTATGCTCGATAGCAAGAGTATAATAATGTATTTGACAATCTTTTCATATTAATAAAGTGATTTCAAGTTTAACAAATCTTATAGCATTTATAGTTTAATTATTATAATTGTCAAAAGTAAATAATAATAAGGTCAAAAGACTATGAGAAAAAAATATTTGTTCATACATCTAGATATGTATGAGGTAGACACAATTCTTTAGTTAGTCTTGAATAATATTCACAACTTAAGCTAAAGGTTGGGCACCTTTATCTTGTCAAAGTTGTAGATTCTTTTGCTAGCATTTTAGTGGGATCAAATGTGTTATAATGAGTCTAAAATCATCAAAGAGTAGTGCCTTTGAGCAAAAGAATCTAGTGCACTGGTACATTGAATTGGATCATAGTGAAATAATCTATCTTGAACCGTCAATGGATAAAAGTTTTCACTTGAAGACAATCGGAGAGTCTATCTAAATCCTATGATAAATGATGAACTTATGGTTGCAAGTGTTATCATTTGAGCTATCAATGAGTATGATTATATAGCATAGTCTAACCTTGATAGTTTGGTGGTATTCATTTGTTAATCGATAGAGGACTTCATTCATATATATGGACATCGTGGCTCCAATTATTAAATGTGAGTAGAATAACATTATATGGATGTTTTGAGGTATTGGATATTAAATCTTAACGTTAAGTTTTCAATAGTGTCTATTGAAACATGGCTTCTAGACAAGTCAAAATATCCAAGTTCAAAATGTGGTCATGTGAGTAAATATGGTAACTTTGAGAGCTATAGCCAGTCTATGAGCTCATGGCGATTACTGGTATTCTTCACGAGTATACACTTTCTCTATTAAGATTGTCTAGGGTATGAATGAGCAATATTAACTTATTCTATCTTTATTTAAGAGTTCAATTTTAGTTGTTTAGTGGAATGAACTAAAATTAATAGATCGGACCTAAGTGAATCATTTGTTGATTGTGATTGGATTGTGTCTATTGGAGCTTAAATTTAGATAGCCCGTTAAGATCCCCAATCCACACGAACTTGCATTGATAACTTGATATATTCTACAGGACCAATTTTTGGGTCCATTTAGAATTGTATTGAGGCATGTGGACTTGTTTCTTTTTATAAGAATGGGTCCAGTTCACAAGTGGACTTTTTATTTAGATCCACTGGATTTAATAAAATAAGAAAAATAATATATATGCCCATGTGTGGTCTTGGGCGGCAAGGCTTAATATATTAGCTTAATATATTGTTTTATTTATTTATTTAATTGAATGGAAATTAATTAATTATTTATTTATTAATTTAATTAAAAGTCAAAATCTTTTTCTAAGTAGGAGTAGGTCTCTTATTGTCATATGATTGTTGGCAATATGATTAGTATCAAATAATATATTTGATAAGTAGATAAATATTATGAATTTATTTATCTAGTCAAATTGGTACGTATTTGATTGTTATTAAAACTCTAATTGACAATTGGTCAAATTGGAAGTTTTATTTTATTACAATTTAATTATATTCAATATTTGATTATTGAATAAATACACTATTTGAGTTGGATTAGGAGTCTTGGTGTAGAAAAGAATTCTTTTTGGAAAATGATTCTTGGTCACCAAGTAAATCTACCTAAGGATAGGATTATTGCCCACCAAGTAAATCCTTCTTATGAGAGGATCAGTTCTCCTAAACTAAATACATTAGGAGTCTTGGTGTGCAAAAGAAATTCTCTTTTTAAGAGGATTGAATCCAAATTTTGATAGGAGTCTTGGTGAAGTTGAAATCCTCTTTCTAGGAGGATTTTCGGCCACCTATATACACTCATATATATAATTTAAATCAAGCCTTAATTTTTGGTGTGAGAAGTTTTTTTTATTGTTGTAAAATAAAAAAAACTTCGTCCAACTCATTGTGTGAAGAATTCGGCCAAACATAGAGAAAATAGGGAACGTTTTTGTTTTCGATAGTACACTAGTATCTTTTGCATCAAAAGGGTTTTGTGTACAACATCGAATCAAGGTTCACACGAGTTTCAATCAATTTGATTGATAATTCACAAGTTACCGGACGTTCTGGGTTTTTCTCTTGGAGGATTATTGTGATGAACAATGAAGAAGATTTTGTTTGTTTCCATCCTCAGGTATACAATTTAAAGAATGGGAGCCCACACTCCTAGGTCTTTCAAGTTTGTGAATGGATTGGAAGATCTTACGGATTCAATTCGATACTAGTTCAATCATCACAAAAAAAAGGTACGACACTTTTAATATACATTAATTAATATAGGGTTAAGGTTCTTTCTTTTAAAGAGGAATTTTTTAAAATATACCAAACCCTAATTTTCATGCTTCCGTCGTGCGATTTTCCCTATATTTACCATAGGAATCACCACTCGAATCCTTATCGACCAACTCTAACGGGTTCACAGGTCGATTTGAAAAGCTAGACCCAATGGAAACGTTATAGCCTGAGCAATGGTGCAGAGGAGGAGAAAGATCATCCCTACTATCTTTACGGACCCGCTTTCCATGTGTGAGATCAGAGGTCACATTGTTCTCTACCGTGCCTTCGAGTGTGTCAGAGATGGAAATCGACATGATAATAAGAAATTTTGATTCGAAAAGGGAAAAAAGATAGTGTGGTTCCTTACAGAGACAAAAAAGGAAGAAGGTATTTTTGAAGTGCATTTGAAATTTGAATAGGATTATCGTCAGAGTGAGATAAACAAAGAGAAATCCGGGTTTATATAGGCGTGATAAGGAAGCAAACGATGACGAGGGTGTGATCGAGGTTTTCACCTCGATGCTCACGTGCCTCAAAAAACGTTGCCTTTTTCAAAAAAGAAACCACTCCTTTGCTCTCCACATGTAGCTTGTATTTAATATGAGATCTCCTCCATGATATGGTCGGTTAAAGGAGAGGGAAATTTTCCAAATAAAATAGAAAATCTGAATCCAACTCCTACTTAATCACCGGCGTTCAAGTCAGAGGGGACTTCTGTTAATTGCCAATTTTGGTTAGGGACCAAAGGAAAATTTTCCATTTCCCAGCCTTCATGCAAGTTCCAAAGTCGGGCTTATGTTACGAGATATCAAGGTCCCCAAGGTCGAGCTACCACGCAAACCTACAGAAGCAAGGCAAGGTCGCTCATACCATCTGAGCATCTTACACGCATCCAGGCTAACCAATTAAAGCCCAATGTGACTACATCAAGCTCTCTGTACCAGGATATGAGCCCAAAGCTAGGTCCACATGGGAGGATCTAGGCTCTTCGAGGTAGAGGTATCTCGCGACCCATCCCCCCTTTAAAGAATGCTACCATATCTACCTTCACCAAGATACCTTTAGGGTGTCGAACTTGTCTTGCAATACCTTTCCATTTCATCGAGGTATAATCTCAACCTATCTGAGCAAGCAAAAAGGAAGCCCGCAAAGCTACGTCATCACCGAAAAGAGCCAACACAATTAGGTCAAGCTCCAATGGAGGCATAGAATGGTCGGTAACAATATCGATGCTGAAATATACCTCGCCAATCAAAGTAGCAAGCACTATAATTCGTTGACCTCTATAAGGCACCTTGTCAGGGCAACATATAGGGTTGGAACTGTAATGTGCATTAAACAATTATATACGTGTAGGTCATGTCATTGAAACCAAAGAGGAAACAAACTTATCTCCAACCAAGATATCTTCGAATCCCTTGATCAACTAAAGTCAACCACATTTAAACGCAACATCCTGCCTAATAATGGGGGATTCGATTTAGTGATTCAAGGCGGGAGAATAACCAGCTAAACCTAAAATCTACATTATAAATATGTCTTGACATGCATGAGGAAAGAGACCGACAAAGAGGGACCAAAAATTTTCCACCTGTGATCAAAGCTCCATTGTCGCCTAAATTCTATCAATAGAACACGGCCACCAATAGGAAATTTTGTCCACTTATCGACAGGCACGAGGTTGCCACCTCCAGTCCATTCAGAAAGAGAGAGCGAGAGAGTGAGAGAAATTAAGTGATTTACACCCTTTGTAATCAAATTGAATTAAACAATAAAACAGTGTCATTTCCAACATACATCTCTTTTAGTGTTTCGTTATCGTCTTATCTCCTTCTTAACATCTAACCCTGGTATCGAGGGTACCTACCCCGACCGTGACCTCTGAGGTTGTGATCTTGAGGGTGTTAATTGAAATTCCTCACCTTGAGAGAATTTTCAGTTAACATGTACTCTATTTAAAATGTTGCATGCAATCAATAAGGCTTTATTCCAAAACCTTTACTTAAACCTAAGTTAGAAAGGATTACAATAACCGTTTTGGTCAATGTCATATTCTTTCTTTCTGCTACCCCATTATGTTGTGGTATGCATGCAGTAGATGTTTCATGCATAATACCAACATTTTCATAAAAATCAGGAAATTGATATTCACCTTCTTTATTACTTCAAAGAGTTGAGCATCACATACATTCTCTACTTCACTTTTATAAATTTTAAATTTATTTAAAACTTCATCTTAGAATGCAACAAATATACATAACAATACTTAGAGAAATCATCAATAAAAGTTACGAAAGTACTTATTTCCTCCTTTAGTAGGATTATTATGCATATCGTATACTTCATTGTGTATTAATTGCAATAAAGTAGATTTTCTATCAATCGAAGGAAATGGTGTTTTTATGATCTTGGGTTTTTCACAAAAATAACATCATTCATGTATATCATTATTAAACTTTGGAATCAAATCTAAATTAGGCATATCTTGTAATCGTTTAGTATTAACATGACCCAAAGGATTATGCCACAAAGACAATTAAGAATATAAGCTGAAAAATTATTTTATTAATAATATTCATCTCAAACATTCCCTCAAAAAGTACCCTTTCCCCATAACACCCCTTTTGGGCAATACAAAGTTATCTGACTCAAATACAGGTTTAAAGCTATATTTATTCAAAAGGCTTCAAGACAAAAGGTCTTTCCTAACTTCAGGACATGACATACATTAGTAAAAGTCAAAGTTTTCCTATAGGTAAATTCTATTTGCACATTTCCTTTTCCTTTTGAACATGGCGATGGAGGAATTAACCATGTAGAGTATATTTCCTTCATTTACTTTTTCATTATTAGTGAAAAAGAATTCGATCTTTGCAGACATGTATGGTAGCCCCTGAATCTATTCACCAAGCAATATCATCCTCGACAGTATTGATATTGGATATCATGGACATAAAATTTGAGGTATTATCCTTTTTTTTTCTTCATGAAAAGAGGACAATCTCACTTAAAGTGGCAAGGCTTGCCATAGTTGTGGCACGAACCTTTCTACTTAGAGTTTTGATTCTTTTTTAAAAAAACGTTTACTTCTTTCCATTAGAGTGTTAAGGGTGCTATTTATCTGATGGACACGTCATTGCAGTGTCAAAAAATATGAACATTAAATTTCGGTCTCTCAAGGGCGTAATTAACAGAGACTAGTACAGCGGCAAGTAAGGGATCGTTCCATAGGGAGGTGGGATTCACCTACCGTCTCTGGTTATAGCTATTATCATAACACTCCGAATGGACTCGTGTGTTGTGTTTGCAAAAGAATTGTGGAAAAGTAAATGCTAAACCAACCTAACAAACTATATAAATAAACAATATGTACAATGATAGGATAAAATGGTGTGATGTAGAATGTAAATGGTCACGCTGTGCAAATGACACCACTATAGCAATCACACAATTTCATACAACATGCATAGCCAAAGTTGAATGTCATGCTCATTTAATCTTGGCCACTTGTCCTCACTCTAACAACAATCGACTATACCAATATGCACAAGCAACATCTCTCGATGATTGCCCAAACTGCACTCGAGTTCATTAAGAACAATGAGAGACACATATTGACAATACCTGTAAAATCGCACGCAGACTCTACACATAGTGGCTAATCTACTAATTCACCTCTCATTTTTTCACATACAACCTAGGTTTAATCGAATGGTGACTAACCACTCAAAGGCCCTAAGCATTTTGAAGGGCCATATCAACCAATGACAAGCATATGCAATAAAAAGGGCAACAATACTAGGCTTACATCAAATTCCTAATGAATGAAAGTAGATATCGAATAAGAGACAAAGATACAAGGAAAGAAATAAAAAATGGATAGAAATGAGACCCCTCATCCATAACTGGGAATCGAACACCGGGTCTTCTCGGGTGTCAATCCGAGATGACCTCACCACTAGACGACTATGGCGTTCTCTAATCTCATGAATGCACAACCCCTTCTACAAAAGAGAAAGATCTCTCCTAATCTCTCCAAACTTCCTAAGATAGATGAATATGAATGGAAAACAAGTTCGCCTAACACTAATGTGCATCAATGCAATTGTAAGAACATTAAGTACATTCAATACAAATTTAAGGTTCATCCTCTTGATTTGTGAATTATCCCTAAACTAATTCATCACCCATTATGGCTAAGGAAGGGCAATTGTGTCATAAAAAGACCCATTAAGCATAAGGATATAAACCAAAGCCAATTTAGCAACTAAATGAATGAACTAGCCTTTTCTAATCTTTGAGTTAAAAATCCTCAATCACTAAATCAATCAATACATGGCATGTCAAGTCATCTATCATTCAATCAACAATCATGGGCAACTAAATTCCAACTCTAAATTACAACTACTCCTAAACCCATTCATGGACACATATTGACTTTTATCCATTCATACACAAACATATCATAATAAGAGCTTAAAACAAATAAATCCAAGAGCTAAACAAAACGCAAATGAATTTATGAACAAAATACAGATATATATATATATATATATAGCACATGTGAAGGTTTACAAATTCCCAAATTCAGGTTACACATCAAAGAAAATAAGAAATACAAATAAATGAGTAAAAATGAGACAACCTTTGAAGACAAACCTTCCAAATAAGCTCTTAGCTTTCCTAGCTCGAATTTGACTCCTATTTCCTTGTAATCTACTCTAAGATGGATAAAGAAAGTGTATAGTGGTATGGTGGAGGTTTCTAGCTTGATCTCCCCTTATTGTTGGAAAAGATGCAGAAAAGAGAAGAAGATGGAAGAGAGAAGTGTTTGGGCATGAAAGAGAGGAAGAGAAGTGGGACAATGTGTGTTGTGTGGGAGCTAATAGTGAAAAGAGGATTAAAGGAGATATATCTAGTGTGGGATTTTATGGTTGAAAATTAGGGAGAAAAATGATATTACCCCTAAAAAAAATGGTTAAAAATGTAATTTTGGGCCATTCCGCTGTTCTTTTCCATGGTACACATCAATAGACATACCGCAGATCACATTTTGGAGCTCTCTGACCATTTTTATGCTAAGTTATGCGGTACACAATTTGGTCTTACATAGTACGATTGACAATGAACCACGTTACTCTGTGCACCGTTACGGAAATGACCATAACTTCCTTTAGAGACCTTAGAATCATGATCTGTAAATAGCTTTAGAAAGTAGACATCCGAAGATTTTTGAAAAGTCGTAATGGTCAATGTAGTTCGATTGGAGGAGGGAGATATGACCTTTCAAAGTTTGTTGTAATGCACGAGCAATTACAATTTCAACTCTTCTAACCTCCAAAAGTTTTCAATTTAGCTCAACCCTTTATTTTAAGGGATTTTAAGGGATTTAACCTACACAATGCTCACAAAAGACGTTATATTCACAAAAATGCTCAAAAACAAGAACAAAAGTGAGGAAATGGGGACCTCAAAAGGTGTAAAAATTGGTATGATCATTAGCCACTTTCATTTTTCTTACCATATGAACCTTAAAAGATGAACTAACATGATCATTAACAGAATTAATTCTGTACTCCTCTATATGGAGGTGTTGGCCCAAATCTTCAATAGTAACAATATATTTTTTATGTTTAAGACTTTTTTATCGTCGTTCCTATAGGAAGGAAGTAAAGCTGTCTATTATGGTCTGGACCCCAAACATGGAGGCGGGTCGTGCCAAGTAGGGATGACAAAGTGACTGATATTAATCTCATTTCATGTTTACAACTTTAAAAAGGTAAAGGCCACCTACATAGAAGTAAATTGTGAGTCATTTATTCTTTTTTTTTATGTGGGATTGTTTTAAATCCCTCAATTCCGCATTAAAAAAGACATGTTTATAAAGGCCATTCAACCATGGTTATGAACAAGCTTGGAAGAGATTGAATATATTTATTTTACTCTTCTTTTTTTCAAGTTTCCGTGCAAAATTCAAAGATTTAATCTTTTTTTTTCTTTAAAATTAAAATAATTTTAACATTAAACGGGTTCGAAAGCTCCACATTGTATATTCGCACCCAAACCCGCAACAGGTTTATCTTTTACACATCCAAACCCAGCCTAACAGGGTTGGTTTGCTCACGGGTGCTCACGGGTGCGGTTCTAGTTGTTATTTCTAATGTCAGACATGGCATGCTAGTGGGTTGTACCAACCCAAGCACGACACGTAGAGTCTTACCGTGAGGAGCTGAGCTTGCTAGTATAGTATGGCCCGGCTGGTCCTTGTGTCTTGATCAACGGTCGATATCCCGTGATAGGACGGCGTGTTGAAATGATAGGCTGACCATTGGCTTGGCATTTTTTATCGTTGCATTCATTTTTTTTTCTTACCATCGACAATGACTAGGGGTGAGCGAAAAAGCTCATAACCGTTAAACCCTACCAAATCAAATCAAACCAAACATGTAAGTTCCTCAGTTTTTGATTGGGTTATTTTGGTGACAACCCATATTCGGGTTAATATATAACTGGTAGCTTAAGGTCTAAAATGGTGATATGTGATGGCAAGCTTCCAAGCATTCCAAAGTGTTTTAAGGAGGTAATCACTTGTACTTTACTTCTTGAAGAGAATAGTATCACACACACACACACACACACACACACACACACACACACACACATACATTTCCATTATTCTTGCATTTGTGTTCCTTATTCAAGTTTTCATTTATGTCCCAACTCACACTTGTAGTTCATTGTTAAATTTAAGTATGGTTTTTTGTGTGCTATAATTCGTTTCCTAATTTTTGATCAAAATGTCCACGCTCGCACAGTTGTATGTTTATCTATGTGTGATAATCGGCCATTTGAGAAGTTGTCACTTTTTTTTGGTTCCTTTTAGTTTTGGGAATTGGTGGTTGATGTTCGGCAGTTATGGCTGCCGTATACAAACTACAAAATGGAACTAGTAGGTTTAAGGTATGATTCTACGGTCATTGATCGGCGGTTAGGGCCACTGTTTGAAACCAAAAACTTGAGATTATGCTTTACGGCCGAAGATCGTCAGTTAGGGTTACCGTTTGAAACTAGAAACTTCTTGCTATGCTTTGCAATCACTAATCGGGGGTTAGGGCTGCCGTTTGAAACCAGAAACTTCTTGCTATGTCTTGTAGTCGTTGATCGGCTGTTAGGGCCACCATTGAAACCCGAAACGCCTTGCTACATTCTGTAGCTAGTGATCTGTGATTAGGACCGCTGAATACAAACCGTCATTTTAGTTTAAAAACTTCTTGACCTAATTTACCTTTGGCATTCGACGGCCAAGACCGTTGAATTGCTCATTTTCTATGAATTTCAGAATTTAATTTTTTTTGGGCACTATAAATTCATCTTCTTCTGCTCGTTTAGATTTTACAATCCAGATTGTAAAGTGAGAAAGAGTTCTTTTAGTGAGAGAAAGGTCCAAGACATCTTCTTTAACTCAACAAACCTCAAATCCTTGTACATTGAATCATCTACATGCATTTATTAGATATAGGTCTTCTTGATTTCATGACTTGGTAAGTAAAACTTTCATAACTTCCTATATATTGTTATTCTTTCCAAGAACTCATCATTATTGATCTCTTCTTTCATAGAATCAATTATTGTTGCATAATTAGGTTTTTTAATAGCTAGCATTTTAAGTTGTCTATGCCATCTAACTAAGTATTTATGAACATTCATTTAGACATTTGATAATTAGGGTTCTAGCTTTTCATTTTTAACATCTAATAAAGCATATAGTGTCCTGTCTTGCACAATATTGCATTTAGAATATAATTTCATGTTCACTTAAACTCTATTTCTCGTCTTGAGTCAAAGTCTTATGACTACAAGAGGTAGTGCACAAGCAAGGGTCTTCTACTACTATAAAAGGCTTGCAGGTAGAGGTGTTTGAGTTACGAACCAAGAACAGTGTGACTAGGATATCAACTTAGGTTGTAATTAAAATCTCATATAGTGGATTCGAAGGATTGAAGTGGGTAACGAAGCTAGCCCAATGGTTTTCCATATAAAAATCAAATGTTTATTTAATGTACTCACTTTACGAGAGATGCCCTTTCTTGAATCAACAGCTTTAATCCATTATCGGCAAAATTTGACAGATATTGTCTAGCTAACCAAGTACATCATAGTAGATTCCAAATAGATATGCAGGTAAGGTAGAACTTTACTCACTTAATGCTGCAAAATGCTTTGGATTATTCTATCAATATTGTCGGTTTTTATAATATGAAAATGGTTGAAATGGGTTGTCCTATGCTACCCACAGATGATTGGTATGTGGCAAACAATTTTGTCAAAATTTTAAAGGCTTTTTACGATTCCACTTTACTTTTTTTCGAGGTCTGTTGCCACACATCTTCTCTTACAATCCATCAGATTGTTGAAATGTCTTAAATGTTAAACTTTTATAAAGATGATGAAATCTTAGGAATTGCAATTGTTGTAATGGATAAAAAAAATAAAAAATATCGGTCTGAAATTCCTTTCCTCTTTGTCTTAGGTGTTATATTGTAATTGTTGCCATCAGAAAACAAGACACACTCATGTCGAAGAGAAGTTTGAGCATCCTCCAAAGGGCAGGCAAGGGACTTCTAATGGGAGCTCATCAAGTTGTTCATCCCAGGCTCTAGTTGTAAGAGCTGATCCAGCTCAAAATGTCGAACTCAACAACTTCATTTAGAACTGAATTCGAAACAAACTGTCCAACAGCGAATTTAGATCTGCTGTTATGTTGGAAGAACTATAGCAACAAATATCCAGTACTCTCACAACAAGCATGTGGCGTACTTGTTATCCCCGTATCCACTGTTTGTTCATAGTAGGCATTCATCACAAGTGGATGTATCCTCTAACTAAGAAGAACTTCTTTAACTCTTAAGATAGCGGATGTATTAACATACCTTTGGGATTGGGAGCATGCTCGAATAAGGAAGCATCATCAAATGTAGGATGAAGAAGTTATTCAAAATTTCACCAATTTATACATCGATGAGGGTTCCACCAGTAACCAGTAGAAGGTTGAAGAGTGAAGACTGAAAATTTTATCGATTGCACTCTTTTATAATTATAATTATACATGTACTTGACTATTGATAATTAGATTGCACTCTTTTTCTTTTACCAAGTTTTTATCCCACTGGGCTTTTATTGATAAGGTTTTTTAACAAGACAATCATGTAATACTGAAATTTGTGTAAGTAATTAAAATTCAATTCTTTACCTATAATTTTTTATCTGACTTATTACACACTTTTTAGTAAATAATTCGTCATTTTATCTACTTCTTACATCTTTATTTATTCTTTGAATTATTTATTTAAATAAATTGATCTATTTCTTACATTTTATTTTACTAGGTCAACATAATAAATACGATAATAAAATACGTAAGTTAAATTGCTAAAATAAGAAATAAATTTATAACTTAAAACTTAAAAGTTAAAAAAATATTCTTTTAAATTTTAATTTTTATATTATAGGCCAACCTGTTAAGGTCCTAGCCGACGTGTTGTGTCTTGCCCATAAATTTCTAACCATGTCATGCCCGGCCCGAGATGTTAAACTTGTGTGCCATTTTTGTAGGAAAAAAATCTGCAGCACAAGCATAAAATTAGGATTCGGTATATTTTAAAAAATTTCCTTTAAACAAAAAAAGCTTAACCCTAGATTAATTGATGTATATTAAAAGTTTCGTACTTTTTCACTCGTGACGATTGAACAAGTGTCGAATTGAATTCGCAAGATCTTCCAATCCAAACATGAAAATGAATCACCTAGGAGTGTGGGATCTCTTTCTTTGAATTGTATACCTAAGGATGGAAACAATCAAAATCTCTTTCTTTTGTCAGTCACAATAATCCTCCAAAGAAAACCCAAGAACTCTCGGTCACTTGTGAATTATCAATCTGTTTGATTGAAACTCGCGTGAACCCGATTCGATTTTTGTACACAAAATCCTTTTGATGTAAAGGATACTAATGCACTATCGAAAACAAAAACGTTCCCCTTTTCTCTTCTCCTTGGTCGAATTCAATACATAATATCTATGTGTTGGCCGAATTTTATCTAGAGCAAAAACTAATTTTTTGCTCTCTCAAAATTCTATCACTTGGCCGAAATCTCTCTCATAAAAAACCCTAGCCTTGGCCAAAAATTTCACTTATAAATTAGCCTTGGTCGAAATTTATATGGAGATATATATAGCTTCTCAAATCCTTTCCTAAAGAGAATTTACTTGGTGGGCAAGAATCTTATCTCTAGGTGGATTTACTTGATGACAAATAATCCGTTTCAAAAAATGATTTCTTTTCCACACCAAGACTCCTAATCCAACTCAAATAGTGTAATTATTCAATAACCAATTATTGAATATAATTAAATTGTGACTAAATCAAAAATATCCTAATTTGACCAATTGTCAATTAGAGTCCTAATAGAAATCAAATACTTCCTAATTTGACTAGGTAAATAAATTATTATTATTTATCTTCTTATCAAATATAGTATTTGATACTTATCATATTACCAACAGTAATATGACTCTAGGAAACCATCTCCTACTAGAAAAAAGATTTTGACTTTTAGTTAAACATTTAATTAATTAATTAATTAATTTCCATTTAATTAAATAATAAAATAAAAAACAATATGTTAAGCTATTTTACAAGCCCTAGCCACCCAAGCCTATACATGGGCCAATATATTATTTTTTTCTAATTTATTAAATCCATTGGACCTTAATAAAAAGTCCAATTCTTACTAAAAAAGAAACAAGTCCACATGCTTTAATACAATTTTAGATGGACCCATAAATTGGTCCGGTAGAATATATCAAGTGATTCATGCAAGTTCGTGTGAATTGGGGATCTTTGAGGGCTATCTAAATTTAAACTCCAACAGACATAACCTTATCACAACCAACAAATGATTCACTTAGGTCTGATCTATTAAATTTAGTTCATTCCACTAAAGAACTAAAATTGAACTCTTAAATAAAGATAGAATAAGTTAATATTGCTCATTCATACCTAGACAATCTTAATGGAGATAGTGTATACTCGTGAAGAATACCAGTAATCGTCAAGAGCTCATGGACCGCCTACAACTCTCCAAGTTACCATATTTACTCATATGACCACATTTTGAACTTGGATATTTTGACTTGTCCAGAAGCCATATTTCAATAGATACTATTGAATAATTAACGCTAAGATTTAATATCCAACACATCAAAACATTCATATAGTGATATTCTACTCACATTTAATAAATGGAGACACGATGCCCATATCTATAAATGAAGTCCTCTATCGATTAACAAATGAATACAACCAAACTATTGAGGATGGACTATGCTATATAATCGTACTCATTGATAGCTCAAATGATAACACTTGCAACAATAAGTCCATCATTTATCTCATGATTGATATAGACTCTCTGATTGTCTTCAAGTGAAAACTTTTATCCATTGACGGTTCTGGATAAAATATTTCACTGTGATCATATTCAATGCACCCAGTGCACTAGATTCTTTTGCCTAAAGACACCACACTTTGATGATTTTAGACTCATCATAACACATGATCCCACTCAATCGCTAGCAAAAGAATCTACAACTTTAACAAGATAAAGGCACACAACCATTTATCTTAAGTTGTGAATATTATTCAAGACTAACTAAAGAATTGTGACTACCTCATACATTTCCAGATGTACGAACAATTATTTTAATCTTATAGTCTTTTGACCTTATGATTATTTCCTTTTGACAATTACAATAATTAAACTATAAATTGTATAAGATTTGTTAAACTAGAAAGCACTTTTATTAATATGAAAAGATTGTCAAATACATTATTACACTCTGGTTATCAATCATAATCCCAACAATCTCCCACTTGCTCTATAGAAAATGTGTCATTTCTCTTATCCACACATTCTCCAGGTGCCCCTCAAAACTCTTTTGGGGTAGCGCCTTTGTGAAGGGATCCACTATATTTTTTACTTACGCTATCTTGCTAAACATCATGTCTCCCATATGCATAATTTCCCACAAAGGATTATACTTTCTTTCAATGTGTTTTCCTCTCATATGACTTCTTGGTTGTCTTGAATTAGTCATTGCTCCGCTATTGTCATAATAGATAGTGATTTGTTTATTCGCATCAGGAACCACTTCCAAGTCAATTAAGAATTGGCAGAGCCAGATAGCCTATTTAGCAGTTCTCAAGCGGCAATATACTCAACTTCTATGGTGGAATCAAAAATACAAGATTGTTTGATACTTCTCCATATGACTGCACCTCTTCCAAGGGTAAACACAAATCCTGATGTTAATCTCCTGGAGTCAAAATAAGACTAGAAATCAAAATCTATAAACCCAACAGGAATTAAATCCCTTCCAGAGTATACAAGCATATAATCTCCTGTTCTCTTGAGATAGTTGAAAATATGCTTAACTACCATCCACTGATCAAAACCAGGTTTCCATTGAAACCTACTAGCTATGCCAACAGCAAAACAAATATCTAGTCTGGTGCATAACATTGCATTTATGAGACTTCCAACTACCGACACATAGGGAACCCTACTCATGAATTGCTCTTCATGCTCATTCTTAGGAGCTTGTTCCTTAGAAAGTTTGATTCCATGTCTGAAAGGTAACATACTTTTCTTGGAATCTTGAATGGAAAAACTAGACAAGATTTTATCTTTGTATGAAGCTTAGGAAAATGTAATCATTCTATTCTTTCAATCCCTTATTACTTGGATACCAAGAATATAACTTGTTTCTCCTAAGTCCTTCATATCAAATTGTTTTGCTAACCATTCTTTTACTAATGTCAATCGTTTCCAATTAGTAGTATATTATCAGTGTAAAGAACTAGGAAAATCAACTTGTCACCTTTAATCCTTTTGTACACACAGGGTTCATCAAGGTTTTGAATAAAACCAAAACTTTTCACAACTTGATCGAACCTTATGTTTCAGGATCTGGATGCTTGCTTCACTCCATATATGGATCTTTGCAACTTGCATACTTTTTCCTCTTGGCCATTTTCAATGAATCCTTCTAGTTGCATCATATAGATGCTTTCGTCAAGACTTATATTAAAGAAAGTTGTCTCAATGTCCACCAAATCTTTAGGTCTAGAGATGTCGCAATGGATAAGAGTATCCTGATGGATTTAAGCATTGCCATAGGAGAGAAGGTTTCCTCATAATTGATACATTCCTTCTATAAGTATCCTTTAGCTACCAATCTAGCATTAAAGGTTTCCACATTTCCATCTGTTCCTCTTTTCTTCTTGTATACCCACTCGCACCATTAGGTTTTATCCCTTTAGGCAAGTCAACAAGAGACCAGACTTTATTTTTGAACATAGATTCAATTTCGGATTGCATTACCTTTTGCCAATGGCGACAATCAACATCTTTCATGGCTTCCTTGTATGTGTAGAGATCATCATAGTCCGGGAGATTCTCTATGAATTATCCTAGACCGATGTATCTCTCTGGTTGTCTACTAACCCTCCCACTACGATGAGGAATTGTAGATTGTTTATCTTGTGTTGGTACGGAACTTGTAATTGGGCTAGTTTGTGAAACCTCTTGTGGAATTGTATCTCCTGAAAGCTCATTCAGGACAATTCTACTTTTAGGCATAAAATTATTCATATAGTTCTCTTCCAGAAATTTATCGTTTATCGAAACAAATACTTTAAGATCTGAAGGACTATAGAAATAATATCCTTTTGTTATTTTTGCATACCCTAAAATATGCATGTTTCTGAACAGGGCTCCATCTTTTCTGTCTTTCTTTTTAACACGTGTGCAAGACATCCAAATATCCTCAAATGTTGTAAATTAGGATTTTGCCCAGTCCGCAACTCATGCGGTGTTTTAGGAACATACTTAGATGGTACATCGTTTAGAATGTACATAGTGGTTTGTAAAGCATATCCCCAAAAAGAATTAGGAAGCATTGAATCACTCAACATATACTTAACCATGTCCAAAAGAGTTCTATTACTCCTTTCTGGAACCCCATTTTGTTGAGGTGTACCTGGTAAAAAAAACTGGAAATTATCCCATTATCAATAAGATATTGCTAAAACTCATCTGATAGATATTCTCCACCACAATCAGACCTCAAGATTTTTATGTGTTTCTCAAGTTGATTTTCTACTTCAGCTTTAAATGCTTTGAACATGTCAAAAGCATCCGACTTATGTCTCATGAGATACACATAGCCAAACCTCGAGTAATCATCTGTGAAAGTGATGAAGTACTCATATCCACCTCTAGCTTGAATGCTCATAGGACCACACACATCAGTGTGTACCAATCCTAAATATTCAATGGCTCTTATGCCTTTGGTCGTGAATGACCTTTTGGTCATCTTACCTTCCAGACAAGATTCCCAAGTTGGTAGATCATCAACCTTTAAGTCACTTAAAGTTCCATCACTAACCAATCTATTGATCCTATCAAGGTTAACATGACCAATGCGCAAATGCCGTAGATAGGTTTCATCTTTTGATAATTTTACTCTTTTATGATTAGGTTTCGTTGAGTATGTGTCTAACAAGTGAGAGATATTTCTATGCAAATAGAATAAACCATTTTTCAATGTACCTTTAAAAACAATTTTGTCATTCTTACTAATAGTAAAAGTTTTATTAAAAGTAACCGAATAACCAAATTTATTCAAACAAGAATCTAAAATTAAATTCCTCTTGAATTGAGATACATAATAAACATCTTAAATCTTAATGCCTATAAGAATCTTTAAACCAAAAATTCACTCGGGTGAGGAATTTGAGTTAATACCCTCGAGACCACTACCTCGGAGGTGATGATCAAGGTTGGTACCTTCGGTACCTGATTTGTTTGTATGGCGGTGAGTTTTAGGATGAATATTAACACAATATGCAATGGAAAATTGAATTCCTTTATTGTGAACAAAATGAATCATATGTACTGTACAAGAATCACTCAAATACTCTCGATCTCTCTTGGGTTACAATGGGTGCGATAGCTTCGTTTCTGTCAAGAAGTAGATAACAACTATAGCCATGTTCTGCGAACAGAATTTAGGCCCAAGTAATATCCTCTTATTGTCTCTATTTTTTCTATCTATCGTTCGACCCCCTTTCTCATGCATGCTTGGTTGTATTTATACATAGTCCAACTAAGGTAAACTCGTGATACTCCCCCCATTTATTTTTATTCAAATCCCTTCTTATCGTGCTAAATGTTTTGTTTGAATGTCATTGATTTTAGCTTAATGACAGAATTGAGAATATCTTGAATAGTGATAAGTTTGTTTCCTCTCTAGAGTCAATAACTTGCCCTACATGTACGTAGTGTTTCAATACAAGTCAGAGAGTGATGGCGATCACGTATACTACCCAGGTAAGATGCATCATGAAGGTTACTGAATATGGCATTCACTGTTTTAAATGGAGAAGTATATCCATGCTCTTGTCTTGGTGTTAGGAGCCCGATCTGACCTTTCTAAGTCTCTTGGAGCTTGAGATTGCAAAGCCAATGCTCTTCAGTGGTAACGGAGACTCTGTGTGCTTATTCCTACCTGTCCAGATAGATTCAATTCTTCCCTTGATGAAGCGGTGTGATACTGTAGTATGATCTTTAAAGTCCTTATAGGTCTCTCTTTTGGCAAGGAGAGGATGACGGGCTTCTAGGGAAGTTGTGAGGTATTTCGACCTCAGGGAGCCTAGGTCATCTTGTATCAGTCTTGCCTTGGGTTCCTATCTTGATGTAAGGAGTTCGATCTGATCATGCCGAGCTTTATCTAGGGTGTTTCTAGATCATGACGATCTTTCCTCACTTCTGCGGGGTCGCCTAATAGCTCGACCCTAGAACCCTCAGTACCATGACAAGTAATCTCAGATTTGAAACCTGGCTAGGAGAGTGGAAAATTACCTTCGGTCTCTAGCCAAATTTGGCTATTAGTTCACTCTAACTTGAACACCGATGATTGAGTTGGGGTTTGAGTTAGACTTCCCATTTTAATTGGGAAATTTTCCCTCCTTTTTGTTACCAGAATCTTGGCGAAAATCCTCTCATTAAATGCATGAGAGACGTGGTGAGCATTAAACGATGCATTTTTTGAAATAATTCGGTTATATTACGCCTGTCCCCGAGATTTGAGGCAATCTTCACCGAAGATCTTACTTTACGTCACCAACATCATGGGTTGCCAGCCCATTCATCCCAATTTAACCTTGGTTACTTCGTTATCATCTCCACGCTTTCTTCCTATTCAAATTTCAAAATGCAAAATAAAACATCTTTCCTTTCTTTTTCCTAGTGAGTAGCGCCTCCATATTTCTTTCTTCCAAAACAAAATCTTTCCCCATCATGTCGAACATCAGCGGTGATACTGTTGACTCCATGGTAGATGGCAAAGAGGTCACTAGTCTTGCCTATGGGAAATGATCATGAAAGAACTTTGACAGCGATGACTCTCCTCCTAATCCGTAACGTAGCTGGTCGAATAGGAATATGGCTATTAGGATCGGGTTCTCTAATTGGCCTGATGACCCTTTAAACTTGTTTGATAAAGATTTAGATAGGGAACCCGGAGAACTATGGCAAGAAAGGATCAAGTTACGGTTGATGGTATCCCTCCGGAGAGACTTCCTCCCTAAGACTTCAGGGTCATCCCAGATTCTACCATTGACCCAAAGTCGATTGATCTTCCGATAGCCAAGTATGGTATCCCAGACAGCGATTCCGTCTCCGTTCCCCCAAGAATTATTACTTCTTCTCTCCTTCTAAAGATATGCTTCTGATTCATGTCACGAATCTCGAGAACATAGTCAGGCTTCCTTTCCACCCAACCCTCTGATAGGCTCTTAACACCCTGCAGCTCGCTCCTTTCCAGTTAACTCCTGACTTCTAGAGACATCTGATCGGCTTCTTCATGCTGTAGAGGGAACAATACGAGCTGAGCAAAGTTATCAAGGAGTCCGGATCGGAGGAACTGGCCTACCGCTTCTAGATTGGTAGCCTATCGAGCCCCAGAGGTCATGTCTACTTGAAAGCCAAGAACAAACTCAACTTTATCGTTCCCAGTGCTTCTAAGAAGTACCTCGCCTGGAAGGAGGAATGTATTCTGGTGGGGGATGATTAGCGAAGCTTGATCTTTATCGGTGGGCACAAGTTCGCCATCCTGACCGTTTTTAATGATAAGCCATCATAGGACAGGGATTCTCTACACGATGAATTCAAGGCTATCTTGAGGGCCATCATCTCCTGAAATTACATGAATATGAGGTTTCCTACAGCTGATTCTTTTGATCCCCAAAAGGTGAATCTGTACCTGTGAATCTCTACAGCCACTTCCCATAAGTAAAATCAAACTGAACCATCTTATTTCATTTCGCTAGCCAACTTGGTTCTGACATTCATTTTTTTAACAGTTTTTGTTGTTGCTCAAATTTCCCATGAAACCCAGCAAGCTCGCACCCATCCTCCTCCTACCAGATTGACCCGGGGATCTCTTCAGCTGACTCGGAGAAAAGGGGGGCCAACTGTTTCAGCTAGGATTTCACATGTTCCTATTCTGTCCCCTTCCCAACTTAGGTCCAAGATGGCGCTTCTCGCATTTGGAGCTTCCAAGATACGGGGCAAAGGGACCTCTGTTTCTTATACTGCTGATGCAACTATTTTGGCTCCTTCTTCAGTTGCCCCTCATGTTGTTGTCGCTACTTCTGCCACCCCCATGGTTAACTTACCCGATGTTTCTACCCCTTCATTCGCATCCCTAGCTCCTAGAGCTTCGGGGGACCTCTAGGCTAGTGTTGAAGAGGTTCCTCTCGTTCACTCTCATCATCGACCGAGCTCTACTATGTAAGACGAGGTCTTAGAGTAGTTTGTTACATCATGCCCAGGTGGCAGCATTTCCCTGATGGCTTCAATACCCGTAAATGTCCTGATCACCAAGGTGTTCGCTCTTTTGAACGAGGTAACCATCTTCTTTCATCTTTACTTGTGATGGCTAGCTTGGACGTTTTCTAAATTGAACTTTTCAATCCATAGGCTTTCAAAATCAACATCGCCATGAGCCACCAAGTGGCCTCCCTTCGTGATCGCGCTATAAAAACTGATGGCAAAGCTAAAGGGCCATGAGATTGCAGGCTCGAGCTCAAGCTTTGGTGCAAGAAATGACCACCAGCCAGAAGATGATAAAGAAGAAGTTGGTTGAGCCTTAATTTGATCATGAGAAGTTGAAACAGACCTACGACCAAGAGAGCCTCAAGTCCGAACGTTGAGCCATGGAGAGAGACTCTTGGAAAGCAGAGGCCAAGATGCATGATGTTGAAAACAAGAGCTTACATGCTAAGATGGCCAAGCTGCATGATGAGGTGGATGCCTCCTTCAACGATAGGCATTTTTATACCTCTTACCAGGTCGTTGAGGCTCTCCCTCTTCCCTTTGATCTATCAGTTATCGCCAACTAAGACAGAGAGGAGATTATAGCTAAGTTCATGGAAATGTCTCATCCTGTTGGCGACAAAGCGAGCCCTTCGAGTGTGGCTGGAGCCAAAAAGCAACCAGTCATGGTAGATTTCCCTCTTCGTCCTCGAGTCCTTCCAACCTCTGGTCTAGGGGAATCTTCGAGCGGGGTTCTGTCCATACAGCCCGTGGGAAATAATCCAAAATCCTGAGATGAAGCTGATGATCATTCTGAAGAGCTTGTTGGAACAAAGTCTGGGCTTGAGCAAATGGAAATTGAAGTGGTGGTTACCCTCAGGATGCGGGCATTCCTCCTAAGGTCATGGCAGTGGTTTCTGAAGTCTTGGAGGAGGACCAGGCTGCACAGCCCATAGGCGTGCAACCCTAGAATGATGGGAAGGCAGAAGAGGACATCCAGGATGAGCAACCACCATAAGGTGGGGAAACGGGCAGAGATCAACAAACAGGATGAGTAGCGAAAGGGAACCTAGAGGATGCTGGAGCTTGATACGATCCACTTATGACCTGTCTTAATTGCCTGTAAAGGGGGTGGGCAACCCGTTTTATTCTTGACTAGCTTTATCAAAAAAGTTTTTTATGTGTAGCCCAGAACCAGAGGTTGGGCTCCCTGATTAACGTATGTAGCCTTGTAATGGGATAGGCTCCCTTATTTTTAATGAAGTTGTTATGATTCCCTTCATTCTCGCTTGATTGATCCTAACTTAATTAAATTTTGTAACGAAAAACTCTGAATTTGTTATTTGCAAGCATACTAGTTGGGTAGACATCTAGCTCCAATTCTATGCACTTGGTAGGAATTCTTATCTTTTGGAGTAGTCCCTCTGCGTTGTGTTTCGCATCTTTAATGATTCCTCGAACTAACTTTAATCTAGATACCCTTTTCCCAATATTTGGGAAGGTATCTTATTGTAGTGACCTCAACCCAACAGGTGATGTTGTATTTATGCCAGGATCCTTCTCATGGGTTGTAATCTGACCAAGGCACCAGGAATGCTAACTAGCTATCCAGGTCTCGAGATCTAGATTGTAACTACGCCCTTACACTCAGACCCTTCTTAGGGGTGATAGCCCGACCAAGGCATCAGGAAGGCTACCTTGCTATCTTTGTCTCAAGATCTATATGGCAACTATGCTCTTACACTCAGACCTTTCTTGGGGATGGAAGCCTGACCAAGGCATCAAGAAGGCTTATCTAGTTATCATGGTCTCGAGATTTTGATGGCAACTATGCTCTTACAGTTAGACCCTTCTTGGGGGTGTTAGCCCTACCAAGGCATCAGGAAGGTTTATTTAGATATCCTGGTCTCGAGATCTAGATGGAAACTATGATCTTACACTCAGACCCTTCTTATAGGTGGTAGCTCGACCAAGGCATCAGGAAAGCTTATCTAGATATCCTGGTCTCGAGATCTGGATGGCAACTATGCTCTTACACTTAGACCTTTCTTGTGGGTGGTAGACCGACCAAAGCATCAAGAAAGATAACTAGCTATTCTGGTCTCGAGATCTGGATGGCAATTATGCTATTACACTCAGACCCTTCTTAGGGGTGGTTGCCCGACCAAGGCATCAGAAAGGTTACCTAGCTATCCTGATCTCAAGATCTGGATGGTAACTATGCTCTTACACTCAGATCCTTCTTGGGGGTTGTAGCCGGACCAAGGCATCAGGAAGGCTTATTTAGCTATCCTGGTCTCGAGATCTAGATGGCAACTATACTTTTATACTCAAACCATTCTTGAGGGTGGTATCCCGACCAAGGCATCAAGGGTAGTGAGGAGGCTTCCCCGACCATTCCCTGGTTTTGAGGCGATCATGGTGAATTTACTCATGGAGAATACAGTCAGAATTGGAGTAATTAATAGCTCGTGGAGAATACAATCGAAGATGGAGAGATTAATAGCAGACTTTACTGATGTTCAAGGTGGAGTACATTATTGTTTGAGAAACTTATTGAAACCTAGATGGAGGTAATCTGCTGAAAAGTCCCCTGCATAGGGATAAAACTTCCTTAAATGTTCAGCATTCCAGGATGGTCAATGGGTTGACCATTCATGTCTTCAAGCTTTTATGCCCCATTGCAGACCACTACCTTTACCAAGTACGGCCCCTCCCAATTGGGTCCTAAGACCCCATCCGACCTTTTTTTGGTTTTTAGGGTCACTTTCCAGATAACCAAGTTCCCTTTCTTGAAGTTCTTAGCTCTGACATTTTTGTTGAAATTCCTGGTGATCTGGCTCTGGTAAACAGTTGCTTTCTCAGCTACCCAGTCTTGTTTCTTTTCTAGGAGGTCTAGTCTGGCTCGGAGCTTGACCGCGTTGCTCTTTGATTCAAAGTGTTTAACCCTAAACGAGGTTATCTTATGCTCAATAGAAAGGACTGCTTCAACCCCGAAGGCTAGAGAGTAGGGTGCTTCTTCAGTAGCTATTCTTTTAGGGGTCCGATATGCCCAGAGAACCTCGGGAAGCTTCTCAGCCCTCTTGCTTTTTCTTCTACTATAATTTCTTGTTCAACAGCTTTTTGATAGTCTTAATGGTGGATTCGACCAGCCTATTAGTTTAAGGGTGGGCCACCGTAGCGAATCTGAGGTAGATTCCTAAGCCTTCATAGAATTTTTTGAATCAGACATTGTTAAACTGTTTGCCTAGGTCGGCTATTATGACGAGTGGAGTCCTAAACGTGCAAACAATATTGGTTTTGATGAACCACGTTGTACTCTCCTCTAAAATCTGGAAGAGAGGTCCTGTTTCGACCAATCTTGTGAAATAATTGATTGCCACGATAGCGTGCTTAGCTCGCCTATGAGCAGTAGGGATCAGATCGATCAAGTCGACCCCCCACATGGAAAAAGGTAGGCGGAGCTGAGAGATGATAGTCGTTTTGGTTGTAAGTTACTCAAATTCGAGGTCCTCTAACATGGTTCAAAGAACTGTAAAAACTTCTTTACGCTTGGTGAATATTTGGACAGTAATACCCCCATACGAAGCACTTGATTCTCTCAAGCCTCCCCACCAATGTGATTCCCGCAGTCCTCAGAATGAACCTCTCTTAATGCCCTAGTGGCATCGTCCGGATGAAGACGTCGAAGTAAAAAAATAGATTTGCCCCTCCTGTAAAGGTACCCATCAATCAGGCAATATCTTGATTTTTCTGGCTTGGTCGGAGTTATCGGGAAGCTTTCCTTCCTGGAGGTAGACAGCTATCGGGTCCATCCAATAGGGTAACCATTACAAAAGGGCAGATTTCTTTACTTGCTGTTATGCTCGACTGGGAGATTACCTGGAAGGTTACTCCTTTAGGTAGAACTTGACCTCAATTTGCGGTCATCTATGGTAAGACGTCCACCTGGTGGTTTTGCTGTCGAGGTATCTGCCCGATCTGGAATCCGTTGAATCTTTCCCTTAGTTTCTATACAAGCTTCAGGTATGCAGCCATATGGTCGCCTTTGGCTTGGTAAATTCATATAACCTTGTTGACGAAGAGCAATAAATCACTCTTAACGTACAAATAATCGACCCAAGCTAGTCGGTGACCTTCATACAAACTATGAGAGCTTCACACTCTGTTTTATTATTGGTTGCTTTAAATTTGAACCTAAAATAGTGGCAATATTCTGTCCCTTCAGAATCGATCAGGACTATGCCCGCTCCTCCTCTAGCCTATACAGAGGCTCTATCAGTCTAAAGAGTCAAGGCTTTACAGTTTCCCGACCAATTGCTACCCTCTGGAAGCTTTTCAGGAACCAGACTTAGTGTTGTCGGGGCCTTTCTGCTTGAGAGGGCTGAGAACTCAGCTACAAAATCTGTTAGAGCCTGTGCTTTGATTGTCGTTCAGGAGTTATACTTTAGGTCGGACTGAGTGAGCTCCAAAGCCCATATGACTAGCCTTTCGGATACATCTGGCCTCTGTAAAAATTGATAGAGTGGTTGAATAGTCACTATCGCCACTGTATGGGCTTGAAAATAGGGGCGAAGCATCTTGGTTTAGCTAACCAGGGCAAGGGCGAGCTTTTCAAGGAGGAGGTAGTTTTTCTCGGGCTTGGATTACGCATGGTTGACATAATAGATAGGTCGCTGGACCCAGTCCCCGCACTCTTTGACCAAAACCTCACTTACTAGCGTTTCTGACACTGCCAGGTACATCCGTAACTCTTCTCCCGGCAATGGCTTAACTAGCAGCAGTGGGCTTGTGAGGTACTTTTTTAAATCCTGGAAAGCTTGCTCGTTGCCCAAGTCCCATTTCATGTTCCTCCCTTGCTTGATGACTTTGAAGAAGGGAAGAAACTTATCTGTCGAACGCGAAATGAACCTGTTGAGCATGGCTATACGCCATTTCAACACTTCGGCTTGTTTGAGATTGGTAGGAGAGTCTAGTTTTAGAATAGCTTGGATCTTTTCGGGTTTGCCTCAATCCCCATCTCATTCACTATGAAACCCAAGAACTTTCCTACAGTCACCCCGAAAGCACATTTGGCAGGATTCGTCAGCATTTGGTTCTCTTTTACTATCTGGAAAGTTCAACGGAGATGGCCTTGGTGTTCCTTTATTTCCTAAGATTTGGTAATCATATCATCTACGTACACCTCCATTGTCTTCCCAATCTCCGACCTGAACAGCCAGTTGACCAATCATTGGTAGGTTACTCCTGCATTCTTGAGGCCGAAAGGCATCACCTTGTAGCAGTACAGACCTTGCCCTGTGATGAAACTAGTCTTGTCTTGATCGGCGGGGTGCAACATAATTTGGTTGTACCCCTAGAATACGTCCATGAAGCCTGGGATCTTATTCCTTGCCATGGAATCCACCAGCTTGTTAATTTTTGGTAAAGTAAAACTATCTTTTGGGCATGCCAGATTGAGATCGGTGTAGATAACACACATTCACCACTTCCCATTTGCCTTTATGACCATGACCATGTTGGCAATCCATTCGAGGTAGCGTGCATCTCTGATGAAGCCTGCTTTGAGTAACTTCTCCACTTCTGTTTGGACCGCAGCGTTCCTCTCTGTATTTAAGTGACGCCTCTTTGACTTGATGGGCTTGAAGGTTGGGTCTACTGCCAATCGGTGAGCTGCCAATGAAATTGGAATCCTTGGTATCTCATCATGACTCCAAGCAAAAATGTCTCTGAATTATCGGAGAAGTCCGATCAATCTTTCTTTCACCATTGGCTCGAGGGTAGTTCCGACCTTGACAACCTTATAAGAGTCATCATTTCTGAAGGGTATCTTCTTTAGCTTATCCACGGGGTGCCTAATAGCCCATTCTATGCTCTCCTCTTCATCATCCAGTAACATGGGGTCAATTTCTAGATAATTAGCAAGCCCAGTATCTTACAGGGCCGTCATTGGTGCTTCCACATCTTGGATAGTCGCTACTTGCACGAATTGTTTCTCTAAAGCTGTCGGATTGGCAGACACTGCATAGCATTTCCTGGCCGCTTGCTGATCCCCGCGTACCTCTCCTACCTTATTCCCCACTAGGAATTTCAAGACATTGTGGTAGATTGACAAGACTTCTTTCAAGGATGATAGGAATGGTCTCCTTAATATCGCACTGCATGCTGATGATGTGTCAACTATAACGATGTTTGTCATAACAATTTGTTGTAGAGGTGTAGTTCCAGTGATCATTGGAAGGATATTTGATCCCAATGGTAAGATTGAATCCCCGGTAAATCCATACAGCGGGGCTGTACAGCTGTTGTAGCACCAATGCTTCAAATTCAGTTTCTCCAAAGTGTCTTTAAAAAGAATGTATACACTGCTGCCTGTATCAACGAGCACGTGGTGAACCACGTAGTTGGCAATCTACACAGTGATCACCATGGGATCATCATAAGGTTGCACAGTATTATAGATAGTTGCCCCAGTGAAATTAATTAGTGCTGACTAGGATAGGCCAGCTGGGCTCTGGTCGACCTTAAAGATACTATGGCCCTCAACGCCACGCGGAATCTTCCTCGCATGGTTTTTCCTAGAATTATTGGAAGTGCCTGCCAGGGTAGGCCCTCTAGTGATGGTATGATTAATTTAAATTTACTGCATCAAATCTTTATGTTCCCCCTTTCTTTTCTCAGCGTGATCAGGGATCTCTACTTATACCTCCATTCCTGTTTGGTTGTTGTCCTTGACCTGCTGCAAGAATTCTACCAAACATCCTCCCCTAACCAGAGCTTCAATCTGGTTACGCAGACTACAACACTCTGAAGTGTTGTGCCCTACGTCTTTTTGGAAGTCGCAGTACTTGTACCGGTTCCTCCTTCCTGTTGGTGCTTTCATAGGTGTAGGCTTCTAGAGTAGCCCCTTATCCCGAATGGTGAGATAGATTGTTTCGCGATATGCATTTAACGGGGTGTAGTGATTGTACCCTCTTTCATCTTATGTTTTGGGGCCTACAGTTCTTGGAGGAGGCGAAACACGCAGAGGAGTTCGCCTTACAGGACACCTCTCCTGCCAAGGTCGGGAAGCGGGGGAGCAGTACTTTGACCTATTGAGTGGTTTATTCTATATTTTCTGAGCTAGCACGAGTCCTGACGCTTTCTTCTTCTAGCGTTTCACCGCTCTCATATCGTCATGCTCCATCTTGACCTTAAGTTGTTCATCGATCTCGACCTGCTCAATAGCCCGACTATAGGCCTCTTGGTAGGTCTCTGGAGGTCATTTGGTAAGGGATCGAAAGAGCTTGCCTACCCACAGGTTCTGTCGGAAGTTATCGAGAGTTACATTTTCGATGAAAACCCCCATCTATATGACTTCCTTATGAAAACATTCCATATATGATCGTAGTGCCTCAAATCGCTTCTGGACCACATACTAAAGGTGGATGGGATTCTTTACAGACAGTTTGACCTCTTGGAACTGCGAGCAAAAATCGGTTGATAGCTTCGTGAATGAATCCACGCTACCGGCGGGCAGCTTCCTAAACGAGGTCTTTGCGTAATCAGTCAGTGTGGTAGGGAACATCCTGCACATGGCAGCCCTGGTGGTATTCTGAACTTCCATTTGTTAGACGAAGCTCTCTAGGTGGCTCAAGGGGTCATGTATTCCAGAGAACTTGTCTATCGGTATTTTGAATTTCGGCGGGAGCTCAGCTTCCTAGATCCTTCTGGTAATGGGAGCATTCATTTCACTCAAAGGGTCCTTCTTTGCCTTATTTATTTTACCTTTCTTTATCTGCTGGATCTCTTTCTGTAACTTTTTAAGCTGATCTCTCAGGTGCTTGTTCCCATGCTTTTTTGAGTTGACCTCAGACCCATCACTGTCAAGTCCCTCGGATGAACTGGAGACTTCGACCCGATCTTCTTCAAGAACGGGATCTGCCCAGGGGCTTTGCTGGCTACCTTCTTTTCTAGCCTGGGGTTTTCCTCCTAGAAGTTACGGGATGAAGGAATTCTCGTTGTTCCCACGGTAAGGCATCTGTTGTAGATTTTACCCATCTGGGTTGATAATACGATGGCATGCTCGGCACTGGGGGCATGGGCCCTAGCCTATCCCGGATCTAGGGTTGAAACTTTGTCCTACCATGGGCTAGCTCTAACGGGGGAGGTCCCAATCGGTCGAAAGTGGGTTGTCTGGTTTCGAGCCTGCTTGACTCTCCATGAGGGTTGGGATTTGCCGGTTTGATTGCGATACCCTCAACGAGCATGTGAAGGCGGACGTTCTCCATGAAGGCCACTGCTTGTTGGTCGAGCATGGTCTGGCTTATCATAGGAGGGAGCTCGTTCAGCAGTCGGCTGGATTAGAGCTTGGTTATGATGCCTAAATTTTCTATTCTTCTTTAGGGCCTTTCACGTTGAAGCAGCAGACAGTTGTCCTGAAACCTTGGGATGTCCTTAAGAAGAGCGAAGCCTCACGGTTCCTATAGAACAATAAACACGTAAACTTTGAGCAAATTGGGTGTGGGTGTTCCCACAGACGGTGCCAGAAAATGTCAACCGAAAATTCGTTCGGGGTCAGGAATTTCAATTAACACGCTCGATACCACTACCGCGAGGTGATGATCGGGGTTGGTACCTTCGGTACCTGATTTTTTCGTATGGCGGTGAGTATTATGATGAATATTAACATAATATGCAATGGAAAATTAAATTGCTTTATTGTGAACAAATTGAATCATATGAACCGTACTAGAATCACTCAAATACTCTCGATCTCTCTTAGGGTACAATGGGTGCGATGGCTTCGTGTCTGTCAATAAGTAGATAACAAGTATAGCCATGGTTTGCAAACAGAATTTAGGCTCTAGTAAGATCTTCTTATTGTCTCTCTTTTTCTATCTATCGTTCGACCCCCCTTTCTCGTGTATGCTTGGGCGTATTTATACATAGTCAAACTAGGTTAAACTCGTGATCCTCCCGCCATTATTTTCTAAATCAAATCCCTCATTATCAGGTGGGATATTCTTTTTGAATGTAATTGATTTTGGCATCATGACGGAATGGAGAATACCTTGGGTACTGATAAGTTTGTTTCCTCTTTAGACTCAATCACTTGCCCCACAGGTACGCAGGGTTTCAGTGCAAGTCGGAGAGTGAAGGCGATCTCGTATACTACCTTGGTAAGTGTTAGGTTTTAGATTTGTGTTGGATTGATTCCATAGCAAAACGCTCTTTGTTTGTATTGCTTAGTTTCTTAGGTGGTTCGTGATTAGATCAGTCTTCAATGATGGAAAGTGACTTCGCATGCAAAGTTCATCTTTAAGAGAATATATGCTAACTTGGATGCTAAGGTATCAAGATTCTTCCTCCTCTTTCAAGGCGTAGGCGCTCATACACACAATTCATTCATATGTGTCCCTGCTTAGTTATGCATCATTATGTGCGCACACACACAATTCATACATTTGTGTCCCTGCATCGTAGCGCATCATTTGGTATAACACTTTCACACACTTGAAGTTGAATGCTCATGCATTGGTATGAAAGTAACATGTTTTGGAAAATGCATGATTGGAGACTATCTCTATGTAGTTTGCATTCTTATTTGAAATGTGTTTGTTTGTTTATATGTTTGTATAACATGGATCTTGAACTTGATTTTAGTCTTAGATTATTCATGAGTCAAAAGATACTACACTTTCAACTCATGTTGCATACATTGTCTTCGTCTTCGTATATCAAGTCAAATTCTAATTTTTTTTTTGTTGAGTATCTTATATGTCCATGTCTGTGAGGGAGACTCAGTTCATAATCTTCAAACGGATTCTAATTTAGAGTTCAAAGGCCAAAGAACGGTCGAAGAATGCGGTAGGAGCTCAAGGGATGAGGTGTGATGGCTCATGCCATCACTTTGCACCATCCCGAGATGGCTCGTGGCCATCTCGGCCCCAAAGGTGGTCTGCCCCGAGATGCCAATGCGCCATCTTGAGGAGTCACTAAATAATTAGGGCAATTTGTTCTTTTGGTTGTTCTCTCTTTAAAACCTCTCCATCCCTCTCATTCATAACAAGTTGAGAAAAAACGAATTTGAAGAACAAGTGCAGAATTTTTCTCTCAACATTTTGATTTTTGTTTTTGTGATAACTTCTTCATTTCTACTCCGAATCACTTGATTCAAAAACCGATTTCGAGTGACTTGAAGATTTCTACAAACCCCAAGAATTTCCAGAACCAAAGGATGTCTAGAGTTTTCGTTGTGATTAGATCTTCAGTTCGTGATTTTCATCCTTGTTGGTAAAATCATCTTCTTCTTAGTTTTGTTCTTAGATCTTATTATTGATTGATGCCTTTTGATTAAGAAGCATGACTAAGATTATTTTGATATCATTTTGTGGTTTGTTGATTTTATTTTCAAGTTTAGCTATATTTGTGATAAGTTGATTGATTTGTGCTAAACTTGATAAACATGAAATTGTTTCTGGAAATCTTTTGTTCTTATGCTTGATTGACTATTTCTAGATTTAATTTCATTTTCTAAGAACTAGGTCTACATCATTTGGTATATCCATTTCATTGATTTGGTTTATTGTTGATAACTTGCTTAGGTTGCCTAGATACATTTGTTATTGTTCTTTGAAAGCATAATCTAGCTATGTAGTTACATGTCCATAGAATTTGTTGATCATCATTTTCTATGTTGAGTGCTTGTTTGCGTTTTGCATTCATGATCACTTAGAAGTCTTGTGAAGAGGTAGGAAGTCTCATATCTTAGAGTGATTCTTTAATTTGAGCAATTAGAAGTCTTAGCTAGACTCGGGAGGACTTGGATAGCTAAGCAAGTGGAAGTCTCAACAAGAGTTGTGAGACCTCGGATTGTTGAGCAAGGAAGTCTCAACTAGAGTCGGGAGGACTCAGATAGTTGAGCAAGAAGTCTTGCCTAGGGTCTGGAGGATCCGGAAAGGTGAGCAAGGAATCTTCCTAGAGACAGGAGGTCTTGGATAGGAAGTCAGCTTAGTAGATCACTAGGTTCAAGGGTAGAGTAAGAGTGATAGCTTGGAGAGCATGTGTTGATTGCTTGAGTGTGTAACTCTTATTTGAAATAGTGGATTTGCTTTTGCCAGTTGTTGTGGTATCAACCCGTGGATGTTTCCTCTTAGGAGGTTTTACCACGTAAGTATCTTGTGTTTATTTTTAGCATCTTTAATTTCTTCACTTAGTTGATTTGTATCATTTGCTTTGTCATATATCATTTTGGATATTATGCTAAGTGTTGTATAAGATTGCTTGTGGTTTTAAAGAAGATTAAAATTTGGCATATACCTATTCAAACCCCCCCCCCCCCCCTCTAGGTATATTTTACACTATAATTGGTTGAGGGAATTTACAGTAAGATGCATCATGGAGGTCACCAAATATGGCGTTCACCGTTTTGAAGGGTAAGGTATATCCTGTTAGGATTATGCTCGATAGCAAGAGTATAATATTGTATTTGACAATCTTTTCATATTAATAAAGTGATTTCTAGTTTAACTAATCTTATAGCATTTATAGTTTAATTATTATAATTGTCAAAAGTAAATAATCATATGGTCAAAAGACTATGAGAAAAGAAGAATTGTTCATACATCTAGATATGTATGAGGTAGACACAATTCTTTAGTTAGTCTTGAATAATATTCACAACGTAAGATAAAAGGTTGGGTGCCTTTATCTTATCAAAGTTGTAGATAAACGTTTTTCATTTGAAGACAATCGGAGAGTCTATCCCAATCCTGATATAAATGATGGACTTATTGTTGCAAGTGTTATCATTTGAGCTATCAATGAGTATAATTATATAGAATAGTCTATCCTTGATAGTTTGGTGGTATTCATTTGTTAATCGATAGAGGACTTCATTTATAAATATGGACATCGTGGCTCCATTTATTAAATGAGAGTAGAATATCATCATATGGATGTTTTGAGGTATTGGATATTAAATCTTAACGATAAGTTTTTAATAGTGTCTATTGAAACATAGTGTCTATTGTTGGTAGTATAATTAATATTAAAGACTATATTTGATAAGTAGATAAATAAATGGAATTATTTATCTAATCAAATTAGGAAGTCTTTAATATGGATACAAATACACTATTGAGTTGGATTAGGAGTCTTGGTGCAGGATAGAATTCTTTTTAGAAAAGGATTCTTAACCATCAAGTAAATCTACCTAAGAAAAGGATTTTTAACCACCAAGTAAATCCTTCTTAGGAGAGGATTTGGTCTCCTATATATAATACTTGTAAATTTTGACCAAGCCTTAGTTTTTGGTGTGAGAAGCTGTTTTTTTTTTTATTGTTATAAAAAAAAACTTCGTCCAAGTCAGTGTGTGAAGAATTCGGCCAACCATAAAGAAATGAGGGAACGTTTTTGTTTTCAGTAGTACACTAGTATCCTTTGCATCAAAAGGGTTTTGTATACAATATCGAATCAAGGTTCACGCGAGTTTCAATCAAATTGATTGATAATTCAAAAGTGACCGGACATTCTTGGTTTTTCTCTTGGAGGATTATTGTGACTAACAAAGAAGAAGATTTTGTTTGTTTCCATCCTCAGGTATACAATTTAAAGAAATGGAGCCCACACTTCTGGGTGATTCACGTTCGTGATTGGATTGGAAGATCTTGCGGATTCAATTCAACGCTAGTTCAATCGTCACGAAAAAAAAAGGTACGATACTTTTTATATACATAAATTAATCTAGGGTTAAGGTTCTTGTTATCCAAAGGGAAATTGTTTTTATTTACGCAAACCCTAATTTTCTAATTTTCTAATTTTCTAATTTTCTCACGCTTCCGTTGCGTTTTGAACCATTTTTTCCTACAATTGGTAACAGAGCTTGGTTGTACCCTTGATTAATTGATGTATATGTACGTGAACCTTTTTCTTTATTGTATATATGCATATTTTAGAAAGAGATGACACTCTAGGTATTCGCATATATATTTACATTGGAATGTATGGATATATATATATATATATATATATATATATATATATGTTTTATATGTGGTTTGTTATTGCTCAATTTTGGTCCTAGAATTTTAATGTAATTTTGTTTTGGGATTGTAACAAGAAGGGTGGTCTATCATCGCCATAATTTCCTTTTTAGTAGTTGCTAATTTTTTTTTTTTTGTTATTGAAATAATAATAAAATAAAATAACTGTAATATTTTATTATTTAAATTCTTCTGTAATACATTCAAGTTTCGAAAACTCGAAGGTTTGAAGAATTAGGAGCAACCAAAACAAGTTTGGAACCGTGCGAGCCGTAACAATGAACATGTGTGCGAAGAGCGTGCAGCCACGTTTGTTGTGGCATGGGCTGCGCACGGCAGCCCTTTGGTAGCCATGGGCTACGCATGGTAGCCCTTTATGGGTTTGTGGCATGCGCACGCCCATGGGTAAGGGTGAAGGGTGCGCACGCCCATGGGAGGTAGCCGAGGGAGTCTGAGCGACGAAGGTCGCGTGAAGACTTGTTCGCCAAGAAAGAAGTTCTTGTATTCCAAGATATATGTAATTTACTTGTTTTTCTAGGATGGACCAAAATTGTAGCTAGTTATATTTTTGTAAATATTTCAATGTTTGTCATTGTTTGATATCATGTCATATAGAATAGAAGTGTCACTCATATATCTTTTTTGGTATGAACATGCATAGAATGATTTAGGTATCTAAATTGGCATCTCGATAACTTGGTAAATCATTCTTTGGAACTCGACCACACGCCTTAACAATTGAGTGGGAGAAGGTTTTTTGGAACACCTATGGCCTCCAAGTTTAGTTGAGCTTTATGTTTCGTGAATAACCTCCCAAGAGGTATTCATGAATGGAATTTAGCAAGATACTTCCTTACAATGATAGACTAGACAATTAGCCCAAACAATATCTGCTCTCAAAGGAGGGATATTTGTGAGGGATTATATTGAAGGTCGAAAACTTGGTAACACACTCAATAAACTTTTATTAATATCCTCCTAAGAGTTCTTGTTAATAAAATTGCAAGGCTAAAATAGAAAACGTTGGTTGTTATGTTAACAATTAGGTGGGAGCTAGTCCAACTAGTAAATGGTGCGTACTCCCAAAGGAGGTGTGACATTTATGGGTGTTGGAACACCGTTGAATTTTTACAATTGAATTATTTAATTTAATTCAAGATAAATATTCAAAAGTGCTTTATCATGATTATTTACTTATATTTTTTTTTGTTAATATAAAGAAATCATAACCTTATCCCTAATCAATATCCTAAAAGATAATACTTTAATTGATGATAATTATGTCACATGGAAAAGGAAAATTGGGTTGTTATTGCAAGCTGAAAAACATAAATCCGTTATGTCTATTCCTTAACCACCAAGCTAATGAATCTACTCAGGAGCAAAGAGATGAGTATCAGTAGTGGAAGTCTTCAGATGAGATGGCTAAATGTACGTTATATTATGGCCATCATCTCTGACGTGTTACAACAGCAACATGAAGGAATGGAGACTGCTGTCGATATAAGGATGTCTCTATAGGAGATATTAGCTATGCGGTCTAGGATGACTAAGAGAGAGGCAGTGACTGCTTTCATGAATCTTAGGATGAAACCTGGACAGGCTATGAAAGTCATAGCACGTCTCAATATTGCTAAACTGAATGGTGCTGAGATAGTTGGTGAGACCAAAATTAACATGATTGTCAACTCACTATCAGATTCCTTTGATCAATTCAGGTTGGACTACACCTTGAATAATAAGGAATGCACCTTGCAAAGCGTGATGCAAGATATTCAAAGCACCAAGATAATCCTTATGAAAGGCAAGGGTAAAGAGATTCATATGCTTGGTAAGTTGCTACTGTTAAAGACTCGTAAGAAGGTCTAGAGACAACAGAAGAAAAAGCAACTTGATCATTTTTATAAGGAGACTAAGAAAGTAACCAAGATCAAAGGAAAGTATTTCTTTTGTGGTGAAAAAAGGTCAAAGGAATAGACTAAATAAGAATGAATTCAACTTGCATTTAGGCAATGGAGCATTGGTGTCTACTAGTGTATTGGGAGATATTAGAATCAATTTTGATTCTTATAGGCATTTAGTTTTAATAAACGTTTATTATGTACCACAATTCAAGAGGAATTAAATTTCGGTCTCTTGTCTAAATAAATTTGGATATTCGGTTACTTTTAATAAGAGTTTTATTATTAGTAAGAATAATAAATTTGTTTGTAAAGGTACATTGGAAAACAGTTTATTCTATTTGCATGGAAATATCTCTCACTTGTTAGACACTGAATCAACAGAACCTAATCATAAAAGAGTAAAATTATCAAAAGATGAAACCAACCTATGGCATTTGCACCTTAGTCATATTAACCTTAATAGGATTAAAAGATTGGTATGTGATAGACCTCTAAGTGACTATAAAGGTTGATGATCTATGAAAATACAATCATAGTTAAATGCTCAAGACTAACCTAGGGGGTGAATAAGTTAGACACTTTTTTCGACTCCCTTAGAAACAAACAAAAGTTTGTCCCTCTAGATTGCTTGTATCACAATATATATATATATATATATATATATATATATATATATATATATAAATTAATTAAAGATAATTAATCAATATATAAACACAAGTAAAGTGTGATACAAACAAGTAATTGTAACACATACACAATCTATATTATAAAAAGGAAGTCAACATATATAAAGAGTTTTATCCATAATAAAAATATAAGAGATATATGGATAGAAAAAAGTTGACACAAGATATAACGTGGTAAACCTCCGAAGAGGAAACATCCACGGGCTAGCAACCACCGGCAAACAATATCCACTAGTAGATAAGACAAGTACAATCTCTCAAGTGACCTCTTCACCTAGAAACTACCCTCCCATCCTATTCTAGAAGTTGTCGCCCTATGCTCAACAATCTAAGGCTTCACACCTCTTGTCAAGACTTTCTCGCTCACCTTATTTGGATCCTCATGACCCAAGGCAAGGCTTCTTGCTCAACTAAGTCTTCACGGCTCTAGTCAAGACTTTCTCGCTCACCTATTGGAGTTCTCCCAACTCTAGGCAAGACTTCTTGCTCTACTATCCGGATCCTCACGTCCCTAGCCAAGACTTCCTTGCACGACAATCCAAGGCCTCACGCCTCTTGCCAAGACTTCTTGCTCAACACCATAGGTCTCACACCTATTGTCAAGACTTCCTACTCACAAGGCATCTAGGTGATCATGAATGCTAAACGCAAACAAGAACGCAACATAGAATGCTATGATCAACACATCCTATGAAAAATACTAGACATGAGCATGAATGCACAAATCACATATAGTCTAGTTAATCATGCATGTGTAATCAATCTAGATTATGTAAAATATGTTCAATATTAATCACAACCTCGATACATGCATAGATATAAACTTGAATCACAAGATATGTTCAATAAATCACAAGATCAAGTTTCAATCACATAAACCTAAAACATGCTAAAATCATATGACAAAGTCAATTAGATTTAAGCTAAAGTTCTAGAGCATATTCCTAATCATAGATTCAATCAAAACACATGAATAGCTCAAAAGAACATAAGCACATGTATTATGTGAGAAATTCGACCAAGAGAGTCTAATACATGTGAGGAACTATTTTTCTCAAAATCTATCAATCAAAGATCATCAAATAGTCCTAGAATCAAAGCTAGCACAATACAATCCCAAACATGTAATAACATAGGCAAACTCAACATGAATGATTTCAATTGAAACTCAACCTAGCTTTGAAAGAGTTCAAAACTCAAATCAAAACACTCATAATATACAAATCTATGTTGAAGAAGAAAACCCAAGGCAGTTGACCAAGTTTTAAAAGAAAACTTTGAGAGAAAATCAATACCTTAGTTGATTTAGATGCAGTCCCATTTTTGTATGATTAGACACCAACAAAAGCAGAAAAACTTATTTAAACCTTCAGATAAAAGATGTAGGATGAATATATGAACACTCTCAACTTTGAATCACTCAAATCGGAGTTCAAATGAAGAAGTTATGGTGTTTGGAAGGTGAGAAAATTTAGAGGGAAAATTTCTGCACACTTGTTTTAAATTTCTTCTTAGAATGAAATGTGAGAGGAAAAGAGTTTATAAAGGATAGGGAAACTTGGACATGTGAAATGACCAAGAGGGGCAAGAAGTAGCCAAGCAAGCTTGCTGCCCGAGATGGCATGTGGGCATCTCGGGGCAGCAAGCCTTCTGCCCCGAGATGGCCACGCACCATCTCGGGAAAGAAGTGCCTTGCTTGCTTCTTTCTCCTCCGACCTTCCTTCTCGTTCTTTGACCGTTCTCCTGCCTCCAAACTCGGAATTCGAATTCTAATCCATTTGCGGATTAAGAACCGTAACTCTCACATAGACATGGAATATAAGATACACAACCCAGAATTAATAATTCGACTTGATATATGAATACGAAGACAATGTATGCAACATGAGTTAAAAGTGTAGTATCTTTTGACTTAGAACTTGAAATCAGTAGTATGAGTAACCGAAATGAACGGAACTCAATCAAGAATAATTTAAGACTAAAATCAAGTTCAATATCCATGTTAAACAAATATATATACAAACAAACACAATTCATATACAAGAAAAAAACAACAAATGGCAAATATAATATGGATAAGAATATACAATTAAGTCCATAAATACATGTATCTCCCCCTCAATACAAGCCAAATACAAGAATTCTTAACCAAATCTTAAGACTGATTATTACATGCCATTGAAAAATTCAAAAGTTCACAAAAACAACATAAAAAGGAAACTAAGTAACTAGCAACTCTTAACAACTCTTTCTCCCCCTTTTTGACATGAAATGATACCAAAGATAAGAAACATACCATGAGACTCAAATACTAGCTACTAGATCCACCAAATAAAGATGTGCGTGTAGTTGACCTAACATAATGCTTGAGAGGTGGTCTTGAACTTGATGCAATACACTCCTTCAACTCTTTTATTATAGCATCTTGTTTATCAACTATAGCACTAAGCTCATCAACCTTCTTCTTCAAATGTAAAGCCCAATCCAGAAGAATGTTTATGCTAGTCTCTTGACAATCAACTTGTGAACTACTAAATAGTCTAAAAGTATCACATGTCTTACCCTTATCCTTCTATGACATGGATGACACACGTTTATCACTATATTTTTCCAAGGGTTGTACAAACACATCATCTCCACTACTTTTAACACAACGAGCTAAACACAAAGAAGTTATAAACCCCGGTAATGCAAGCTTCTTATCTCCTCTAGTTGAGAAAGTTGCATTATCTAAGTAAAACATAAGCAAATCCCCAAGGTTTATAAGTTGATTAGTCACCAAAGCATATACTATTTTGATCTTGTCTTTATTCAACTTGGTTGAATTCGAAGATCCAATAATATTAGTGCAAATAAAAAGATGCCAAAATGCACTTGCCTTAGTTAACTCATGTTGACTAATATATGCTATACCTTTACACTCAAAAGAAGCATTGTCACATAGAGTTCTACCCATGATATTAAGATTCTCAATGATATCAACATCTAGAAAGTTTAAATCAATATCACTAGATAGCCCAAGAAACTTGTTAATGTTTTCCGGGTTAACTCTAAATAGAACACCCCTAATCTCCATCAAAGCATCCAATAAGGTGGCACTCTCTCTTAACAAGAGTATCATTCACTATTCCTAGCATGCTCACCCAGGATTCCCAATTCCTATCCTTAATGCATTTGAGAACATAAGAATCTTTACATTTACCTAAGTCAATGCCTCTCTCTTGAAATATCTTCTTAGTTCCAAAGATCCCTAAATCCTGTGACCATGAAGCTTTGGATCCCTTTGAGGTAGACTTGGCTTTCACAATGGGATTCGATTGATTTCCATTTTTGGTAACTTTAGTTCTTCCCATTTGTTCTTGTGAAATACGATGCTATATACATATAACAAAAGTGAGTGAAATACAAAACAAGCATATCAGTCACAAATATATAAACACAAAGACATGACTTAAGAATGAATCATCATGCAAGACAAAGATAGTGAGTAATATCTTACAAGTATCATTAAATCAAAAATATGACAACATGTAACAAAATGAAGCATGTGAACATATCATAAAAGAGAACAATGTCTAGCATACAATGCTCCCCCTTGATAAATGCTATAACTAAAATCAGTGATAGCATAGAGTTCACAAAGATGTTCACACAATCACACATTCAAGCAATTTGAAGAAATATCAACAAAATAAGCTTCATATACTAAGATAGATACACAAAGATTTTTCAAGTTCTCTCATAATTCTTCAACAACTGCAAAGATATCATCATACTCATAAACAAAGTGTGTGTGTGAGAGAGAGATATGCTTCAAATATATATCAAGAAGTAGTTTGATAATCAACATGCAAATAATTTCCAACAACTATTCATCTTAAGCTTTTTCCATAAAAAGTCAAACCGATTATCATTCGTAATTTTTGCTATTAAGAGAATAGATTTCAACATATGAGTGTGTGTGTCCATGTGGCTCGTCATCCCATTTCAGTTTTTCAACCCGAGCTCATTTGATTTTTCAACTAAACTCTTTTTTTAAGCCTTCCTCCTTTTCTTTTTAGGCTTTGAATCAAAGAATATTTTTTTATGAATTCCTTTCAACACTTCTTTGATTTTTTCAAAAAAAAATTACATAAACAAAATTCACTTCATGATGGCTTTCACTCATCACAATGGTGTAGCTCTTTCCAACATTCGGTAGCTTTCACAACCAATGTGTGTAGCCCTTTTCATGAAGGTGCTCGTTGAGTTCTATGTAATTGCCGAAGCAAAATGGATACTAACCATAGGTCATTTTAAATGTACTTAAGTACAAAAACTTCAAGGTGTATCCAATGTTTACATATTAGTAAACTCAAGCTACTAGCAAAACATATAAGAGAAGCAAGGTGCAATTTTAGAAAACCAAGATTTTATGGCTCATAAACACATGATCTAAGAGCAATAAGTAAAGACTTATTCAAGATCATTACTTCTCTAATGAGTAGCTTTCAAAGAATATGAAGCTCATTTTTTTCAAAAGTAATGCCACTCAATATACCATACACAAACAATCATCAGAGTTAATATCAATGTGAACAATATCACTATTAGATCCTAAAATAGCAAATGTCAATGAGAACCATATGTATGCTATACAAAATTCTCTGATATGACCCGCTATGAAATGTGTAACAAAAATTGAGTCAAAAGATGAATATCTAAGAGAATATGCATTAGAGTATAGAGATACCTTTTTGCACATTATATTCACCAAATATCATACTTCCACCCTTTTTATGAGCACTCTTGCCTTGAATGTCCTCATGAAACCAAGTTGGCGATGTTTCACAACCAGAGTATAAAAAGCATAATATCTCAACTCAATCAACACATATAACAAAAGAACTTCTTCAAAGTTAATCAACAAATTTTGACCATCATAACAAACATGATGTGAGATAACCAAGTTCATATCAATACATGGAGTATTCAAAGCTAGTAAGCAAGAATTATTAACACAATTGATATATAGCCTCAAAGCTATTTCACATGTGCTTCTTATTTTAGTGCTAAGATCACTCACTCTTGAACCACTTATTCTTGGGTGTACGTACATAAAAATTTCCAATATCATCCTTGACAACAATGTTAAATCTAGAGTAAAGTCCTTCAATGACTTGATTAACAAGAATATCATTAACACACTCTTCCTTAACATTTTTAACACAAGCTTTGCCAAGTTGAACAAGATTAGTATTCTTTCTACTCCACAACTTCTTCTCATGCTTAGCAAAATTATCATGTTTCTCAACTTTCAAAGCCTTAGCATGTTCAAGTTAAAATTTAATCTCCTTATCCCTAGATTCATTTCCTAATTTGCATTTTCCAATATATTTATAACACCTAGGCTTAATGTGACCTATTGTGTTGCAATGATGGCAAATTGGAATAAAAGATGAGATTGTACCTTTTGGAGTTGAACTACCTTCACTAGGAGTTTGCAAAGATACCTTGTTTGCCAACTTCTTCTTGGCTTTTGATCTTCTCTTCTTGTGTTGTTTCATATCAATCACAACTTCATCAAAGTGTGTAGGAAGTGATGCTTCCAACAGCTCCTCATCAACTACCAAATCGTCTTCACCACTATGAGAGTTAACAAGAATCCTAACACTAGACACACTAACCGAATCATTCACTAAGTCCTTGATAGCCTCCTTAGCCGTGTCTATCTCTTCCATCAATTCTTGTTCTCTCTTCTTCAAAGAAGATATCACATTATCCTTCTCAAGGTTTATCTTTTCAAGTTCTCTAAACTTCTTCATAATATCACCTTTCTCACCAAGAAGTCTACGAGTAACAACCACAAACTCATCTAGTTGCTTATTGATCAAATCATCCTTTTCAACAACTTCTCTTTGAGCATTGTCGCTATTTTTTTTAAGCTTTTCTATCTTTTTCAACAACTCAAGATTAGTATGAATGGAACTAGAGCTTCCAACAAGATTTGCATCAAGGTTCTTATTCAAAGATATTGTACCATTAATATCTAGTGAATAATGAGAAGCCGTTAGAGCTACAAAGTTGCTCACCAACTCTTCATCACTTGAAGACTCACTACTAGAGCTCTTATTGTCACTAGAATTATCATCACTCCAAGTAGCCGCCAACACTATGCCTTTCTTGTCTTTCTTAGATGGCTTCTTGGTGCACTCACTAACAAAGTGACCAAAAATATGACAATTATAGCATTGAACATCTTTCTTGTTCATGGCTTGACTATTCTTCTCAATCCTTGGAGATGAAGTTCTCTTGACTCCTTTTTCCATAGAAGACTTGCCTCTAGGCTTGGCATTCTTCTTTAGAAACTTCTTGAACCTTCTAACCAAAAGTGCCATCTCTTCATTTTCATCATCACTCTCCTCTTCAATAGCATTGAGAGCGATTCCCTTACTTTTCATCTTTGGCTTCAAGCACATCTCATAAGTTTGGAGAGACCCAAGCAACTCATCGATATTCATACTATCCACATCCTTTCTTTCCTCAATGGCCGTCACCTTTGATTTGAATCTCTTAGGAAGAGACCTAAGGTTTCTTCAATTTAAACGCTCTTTTGAGATAGGTACTCTAAGTGCTTGACATTGGTTAGCTATGTTAAGAAGTCGGAATTGGAAGTCTTTGAACTTTTCTTCTTCACTCATACTTAAGCCTTCAAATTGTGATGTCAACATTTGAAGCCTCGATTTCTTCACCGCTAAGGTTCCTTCATTAATAACTTGGAGAGTATCCCAAGCTTCATTTACGGATTCAAGATTTTGAATGTAGGAGAATTGATGCCCATCAACTCCTCCAAAGATGGCATTCATAGCACTGTGGTGCCATTTAGCAACCTCAAACTCATTTGTTGTCCATTCACTCCTTGGCTTGAGTATCATGATTCCATCCTCTTGAACCTTGGCAGGAGAACTATAACCTTATTCCACTACCATCCAAGCCTTTTCATCAATAGAGCGGATGTAGGCTTTCATCCTCAACTTCCAATACCCATAGTTAGTGCCACGAAGTAATGATGGCCTAGTATTTAAGGCTCCCTCTGCCATTACAACATCTTGTGAACCCATGACTTCAAACGCCTTGCAAAAACCATGAATGTATCACCCCGGACTCACACTAAGTGCAATTTAGTGTCCTGCACTGATGCCAATTGAAAATACAATCATGGGTAAATGCTCAAGGCTAACCTAGAGGGGGGTGAATAGATTAGACACCTTTTCCGACTCCTTAAGAAACAAACAAAAGTTTGTCCCTCTAGATTGCTTGTATCACAATATATATATATTAATTAAAGACAAATAATCAATATATAAACACAAGTAAAGTGTGATACAAACAAGTAATTGTAATACATACACAATCTATATTATAAAAAGAAAGTCACCATATATAATGAGTTCTATCCACAATTCAAATATTAGAGAGATAGGGATAGAGAAAAGTTGACACAAGATATAACAAGGTAAACCTTCGAAGAGGAAACATCCAAGGGCTAGCAACCACCGGCAAACAATATCCACTAGTAGATAAGACAAGTACAATCTCTCAAGTGACCTCTTCACCTAGAAACTACCCTCCTATCCTATTCTAGAAGTTGTCGCCCTATGCTCAACAATCTAAGGCTTCACACCTCTTGTCAAGACTTTCTCGCTCACCTTATTTGGATCCTCATGACCCAAGGCAAGGCTTCTTGCTCAACTAAGTCTTCACGGCTCTAGTCAAGACTTTCTCGCTCACCTATTGGAGTTCTCCCAACTCTAGGCAAGACTTCTTGCTCTACTATCCGGATCCTCACGACCCTAGCCAAGACTTCCTTGCACGACAATCCAAGGCCTCACGCCTCTTGCCAAGACTTTTTGCTCAACACCATAGGTCTCACACCTATTATCAAGACTTCCTACTCACAAGGCATCTAGGTGATCATGAATGCTAAACGCAAACAAGAACACAACATAGAATGCTATGATCAACACATCCTATGGAAAATACTAGACATGAGCATGAATGCACAAATCACATATAGTCTAGTTAATCATGCATGTGTAATCAATCTAGATTATGTAAGATATGTTCAATATTAATCACAACCTAGATACATGCATAGATCTAAACTTGAATCACAAGATATGTTCAATAAATCACAAGATCAAGTTTAAATCACATAAACCTAAAACATGCTAAAATCATATGACAAAGTCAATTAGATTTAAGCTAAAGTTCTAGAGCATATTCCTAATCATAGATTCTATCAAATCACATGAATAGCTCAAAAGAACATAAGCACATGTATTATGTGAGAAATTCGGCCAAGATAGCCTAATACATGTGAGAAACTATTTTTCTCAAAATCAATCAATCAAAGATCATCAAATAGTCCTAGAATCAAAGCTAGCACATTACAATCCCAAACATGTAATAACATAGGCAAACTCAACATGAATGATTTCAATTGAAACTCAACCTAACTTTGAAAGAGTTCAAAACTCAAATCAAAACACTTGCAATATACAAATATCTGTTGAAGAAGAAAACCCAAGGCAATTGACCAAGTTTTAAAAGAAAACTTTGAGAGAAAATCAATACCTTAGTTGATTTAGGTGCAGTCCCGTTTTTGTATGATTAGACACCAAAAACAGCAGCAAAACTTACTCAAACCTACAGAGAAAAGATGTAGGATGAATAGATGAACACTCTCACTTTTTAATCACTCAAATCAGAGTTCAAATGAAGAAGTTATGGTGTTTGGAAGGTGAAAAATTTAGAGAGAAAATTTCTGCACACTTGTTTTAAATTTCTTCTTAGAATGAAATGTGAGAGGAAAAGAGTTTATAAAGGAGAGGGAAACTTGGACATGTGAAATGACCAAGAGGGGCAAGAAGTAGCCAAGCAAGCTTGCTGCCCGAGATGGCACATGGGCATCTCGGGGCAGCAAGCCTTCTGCCCCGAGATGGCCACGCGTCATCTAGGGAAAGAAGTGCCTTGCTTGCTTCTTTCTCCTCCGACCTTCCTTCGCGTTCTTCGACCGTTCTCAGCTTCCAAACTCAGAATTCAAATTCGGTTGCGGATTATGAACCGTAACTCTCACATGGACATGGACATATAAGATACTCAACCCAGAAAATAATAATTTGACTCGATATACGAATACAAAGACAATGTATGCAACATGAGTTGAAAGTGTAGTATTTTTTGACTTTGAACTTGAAATCAATAGTATGAGTAACCGAAATGATCGAAACTCGATCAAGAATAATTTAAGACTAAAATCAAGTTCAATATCCATGTTGTACAAACATATACACAAACAAACACAATTCACACTAGAATGCAAACTACATAGAGTAGTCTCCAATCATGCATTTTCCAAAACATGTTATTTCCATACCAATGCATGAGCATTCATCTTCAAGTGTGTGAATGTGTTATACATGGTGCACAACGATGCAGGGATACATATAAATGAATTGTATGTGTGTGCCTATAATGGTGCACAATGATACAGGGACACATATGAATGAATTGTGTGTGTGTGCCTAAGCCTTGTAAGAGAAAGATAAGATCTTAGTATACCTTTGTAGAACCAAATTGCATCCTTTCTCTTTGAAGACTTAGAACTTGCTTTGACTTATTGTTTCTTCTTTCTTGAAGCTTGAATCATCATGAATCTAAACAACTAAATCGTTACAAGTAAACATCATTTTTATATGGAATTAATGCCAACACGAACTAAAACCTAACAATCTACTTACTTGTGAATCTTGTTTGGAAGGTAAGATGACCAAAAGGTTGTTTACGACCAAAGGCACAAGAGCCATTGAACGTTTAGGTTTGATACACACTGATGTGTGTGGACCTATGAGCATTCAAGCTAAAGGTGAATATGAGTACTTCATCACTTTCACAGATGATCTCTCAAGATTTGGCTATGTGTATCTCATGAGTCATAAGTCAGATGCTTTTGACATGTTCAAAACATTTAAAGCTGAAGTTGAAAATCAGTTTGAGAAACGCATAAAAATCTTGGGGTCTGATCATGGTGGAGAATATCTATCTGGTGAGTTTCAGCAATATCTTATTGATAACAGGATAATTTCTCAATTTTTTGCACCAAGCACACCTCAACAAAATGGGGCGGCAGAAAGGAGAAATAGAACTCTTTTGGACATGGTTAGGTCTATGTTGAGTTATTCAACGCTCCCTAATTCTTTTTAGGGATATGCTTTACAAACCGTAATGTACATTCTAAACGATGTACCATTTAAGTCAGTTCCTAAAACACCGCATGAGTTGTGGACCAGGCAAAAACCTAATTTACAACACTTAAGGATATTTGGATGTCCTGTGCACGTGTTAAAAGGAAAGACAGAAAAGATGGAGTTCCATTCAGAAACAAGCATATTTATAGGGTATACAAAAGGAATAAAAGGACATTATTTTTATAGTCCTTCAGATCTTAAAGTATTTGTTTCGACAAATGCTAAATTTCTGGAAAAGAACTATATGAATAATTTTGTGCCTAAAAGTAGAATTGTCCTGAATGAGCTTTTAGGAGATACAATTCCATAAAAGGTTTCGTAACTAAGCCCAATTGTAAGTTCTGTACCAACACATGATCAACAATCTACCATACCTCGTCGTAGTGGGAGGGTTGTTAGACAACCCAAGAGATACATCGGTCTAGGAGAATCTGTACAGAATCTTCTGGACGACGATGACCCCTATACGTACAAGGAAGCAATGGAAGATGTTGATTGTCGCCATTGGAAAAAGGCAATGCAATCCGAAATTGAATCAATGTTCAAAAACAAAGTCTGGTCTCTTCTAGACTTTCCTAAAGGGATAAAACCCATTGGGTGCAAGTGGGTATATAAGAGGAAAAGAGGAATGAATGGAAAGGTGGAAACCTTTAAAGCTAGATCGGTAGCTAAGGGTTATACACAGAAGGAAGGTATCGATTATAAAGAAACCTTCTCTCCTGTGGCCATGCTTAAATCCATTAGGATACTCTTATCCATTACTGCATCTCTAGACCTAGAGATTTGGAAAATGGACGTCAAGACAGCTTTCCTTAATGGAAATCATGATGAAAGCATCTATATAATGTAACCAGAAGGATTCATTGAAAAGGGCCAAGAGGAAAGGGTATGCAAGTTGTAAAGATTCATATATGGATTGAAGCAACCATCCAGATCCTGGAACATAAGGATCGATCAAGCCGTAAAAAGTTTTGGATTTATTCAAAACCTTGATGAACCTTGTGTATAAAGGTGACAAGTTGGTTTTCCTAGTTCTTTACGTTGATGATATACTACTCATCGAAAATGATGTAAATGTATTGACATCAATAAAAGAATGGTTAGAAAAACAATTTGATATGAAGAACTTAGGAGAAGCAAGTTATATTCTTGGTATCCAAGTCATAAGGGATAGAAAGAATAGAACGATTGCATTATCCCAAGCTTCATACATAGATAAAATATAGTCTAGGTTTTCATGCAAGATTTCGAGAAAGGTATGTTACCTTTCAGACATGGAATCAAACTTTCTAAGGAATAAGTTCCTAAGAATGAGCATGAAGAGCAATTCATGAGTAGGGTTACATATGCATCGACAGTTGGAAGTCTCATGTATGCAATGCTCTGTACTATACCAGATATTTGTTTTGTTATGGGCATAGTTAGCAGGTTTCAATCGAAGCCTGATCCTGATCACTGGACGGCAGTCAAGCATATTTTCAATTATCTTAGGAGAACGAGAGATTATATGCTTGTATACTCTGGATGGGATTTAATTCCCGTTGGGTATACTGATTCTGATTTTCAGTCAGATTCTGACTCAAGGTGATCAACATTAGGATCTGTGTTTACTATTGAAGGAGGGGCGGTCATATGGAGGAGTATCAAGCAATCTTGTATTGTTGATTCCACCATGGAAGCCGAGTATGTAGCCGAGTATGTAGCCGCATGCAAGGCTACTAAAGAGACTGTCTGGCTCTACCAATTCTTGATTGACTTGGAAGTGGTTCCTGATGCGAATAAGCAGATCACTATCTATTGTGACAATGGTGGAGCAATGGCTAATTCAAGAGAACCAAGAAGTCATAAGAAAGGGAAAAATATTGAAAGAAAGTATCACCTTCTAAGGGAAATTGTGGATAGAGGTGACGTGACGATTACCAAGATCACGTCAGCAGAAAATCTAGCGGATCCCCTTACAAAGGCTCTTCCATAAAAGAGTTTTGATAGGCATCTAGTGAACATGGGGATGAGAGATATGACACATTTGCTATAGAGCAAGTGAGAGATTGTTAGGATTATGCTCGATAGTAAGAGTATAATATTGTATTTGACAATCTTTTCATATTAATAAAGTGATTTCTAGTTTAACAAATCTTATAGCATTTATAGTTTAATTATTATAATTGTCAAAAGTAAATAATCATAAGGTCAAAAGACTATGAGAAAAGAATAATTGTTCATACATCTAGATATGTATGAGGTAGACACAATTCTTTAGTTTGTCTTGAACAATATTCACAACTTAAGATAAAAGGTTGGGCGCCTTTATCTTGTCAAAGTTGTAGATTCTTTTGTTAGCATTTGAGTGGGATCAAATATGTTATGATGAGTCTAAAATCATCAAAGTGTGGTGTCTTTGGGCAAAAGAATCTAGTGCACTGGGTGCATTGAATAGGATCACAATGAAATACTTTATCTAGAACCGTCAATAGATAAAAGTTTTTCATTTGAAGACAATCGGAGAGTCTATCTCAATCCTGAGATAAATGATGGACTTATGGTTGCAATTGTTATCATTTGAGCTATCAATGAGTACGATTATATAGCATAGTCTATCCTCGATAGTTTGGTGGTATTCATTTGTTAATCGATAGAGGACTTCATTTATAGATATAGACATCGTGGCTTCATTTATTAAATGAGAGTAGAATATCATCATATGGATGTTTTGAGGTATTGTATATTAAATCTTAACGTTAAGTTTTCAATAGTGTCTATTGAAACATGGCTTCTGGACAAGACAAAATATCCAATACCTTTTTTTTTCATGACGATTGAACTCGTGTCGAATTGAATCCGCAAGATCTTCCAATCCAATCACGAATGTGAATCACCAAGGAGTGTGGGCTCCCTTTCTTTAAATTGTATACCTAAGGATGGAAACAAACAAAATCTTCTTCTTTGTTAGTCACAATAATCCTCCAAGAGAAAAACCAAGAACGTCCGGTCACTTTTGAATTATCAATCAATTTGATTGAAACTCGCGTGAACCTTGGTTCGATGTTGTACACAAAACTCTTTTGATGCAAAGGATACTAGTGTACTATCGAAAACAACAACGTTCTCTCTTTTCTCAATGCTTGGCCGAATTCTTCACACAGTGAGTTGGACGAAGTTTTTTTTTATAACAATAAAAAAAAAACTTCTCACACCAAAAACTAAGGCTTGGTCGAAATTTACAAGTAGTATATATAGGAGACCAAATCCTCTCCTAAGAAGGATTTACTTGGTGGTTAAAAATCATTTCCTTAGGTAGATTTACTTGGTTGTTAAGAATCCTTTTCTAAAAAGAATTCTATCCTACACCAAGACTCCTAATCAAACTCAATAGTGTAATTGTAACCATATTAAAGACTTCCTAATTTGAATAGATAAAAAAATTCATTTTATTTATCTACTTATCAAATATAGTTTTTAATATTAATTATACTACCAACAATAGTATAATATCAGGAGACCATCTACTAATAGAAAAAGATTTTGACTTTTGATTAAATAATTAATTAATCACTAAATTAATTAATTTCTATTTAATTAAATAATAAAATAATATAATATAATTAAGCTATTCTAAATAGCCTTGCCACCCAACACATATATATGGGCCAATATATTATTTTCTTATTTTATTAAATCCATTTGACCTTTATAAAAAGTCCACATGTGAACTAGACCCGTTCTTATAAAAAGAAACAAGTCCACATATCTCAATACAATTCTAGATGGACCCCTAAATTGGTCCGGTAGAATATATCAAGTGATCCATACAAGTTCGTGTGGATTGGGGATCTTGGCGGGCTATCTAAATTTAAGCTCCAATAGACACAACCCAATCACAATCAATAAATGATTCACTTATGTCCGATCTATTTAATTTTAGTTCATTCCACTAAAGAACTAAAATTAAACTCTTAAATAAAGATAGAATAAGTTGATGTTACTCATTCGTACCCTAGACAACCTTATTGGTGAAAGTGTATCCTCGTGAAGAATATCAGTAATCACCAAGAGCTCATAGACTGTCTATAGCTCTCCAAGTTATCATATTTACTCATATGACCACTTTTTATATACATCAGTTAAGCTTAGGTTAAGGTTTTTGTTATTAAAAGGGAAATTCTTTTTATATACGCAAACCCTAATTTTCTAATTTTCTCACGCTTCCGCTGCGTTTTGCACCTTTTTTCCCTATATATCCATGCTCTTGTCTTGGTATTAGGAGCTTGATCTGACCTTTCCAAATCTCTTGAAGCTTTAGATGAACAAGTCGGCGCTCTTCAACGGTAACAGAGCCTCCGCATGCTTCTTCCTCCCTATCCAGATAGATTTGGTTCTTCCCTCAGTAAAGCGGACCGATACTGTAGTATGAACTTTGAAGTCCTTATAGGTCTCTCTTTACATCTGGAGAGGATGGCGGGCTTCTGGGGAGGTTGTAAGGTATTTCAACCTCGGGGAGCCTAGGTCGTCTTGTATCGATCTTGCCTTGAGTTTCTATTTCGATGTAAGGAGCTCGATCTGATCAAGTCGAGCTTCATCTGGGGTGTTCCTAGTGCGTGACGATATTTCCTCGCTTCTGCGGGGCTGCCTAATAGCTCACCCCCGAAACCCTCGGTACCAAACCAAGTAATCTCGGGTTTAAACCCTAGCTAGGAGAATGGAAAATTTACCTTTGGTCCCTAGCCAAATTTGGCTATTAATAGAATCTAAATTATTTCTAATATCTCCCACTGCACTAGCAGACACCAGCACTCTGTTGCCTAAACACAAGTTGAATTCATTCTCATTCAGTCTATTCCTTTCCTAGAACCTCTTCCATTATTTCTTGATCTTCTTACGGGTCTTGACTGTTGCCTTTCAAAAGGATTTTATCAACGCTTTGAACATCTTGCATCATGCCTTGCAAGGTGTATTCCTTATTGTTCAAGGTGTAGTCCAACTTGAACTGATCAAAGGAATCCGACAGTGAGTTGACGTTCATGTCAATTTTCGTTTCACCATCTATCTCAGCACCATTCAGTTCAGCAATGTTGAGATATGCTATGACTTTCATCATGTGATCTTTCACAACCTGTCCAGGTTTCATCCTAAGATTCACGAAAGTTGTCACTACCTCTCTCTTAGTCATCCTGGACTTCATAGAAAACATCTCTTCCAGAGACATCATAATATCGACAGCAGTCTCCATTCCTTCATGTTGCTGTTGTAACATGTCGGAGATGGTGGCCATAATGTAGCATTTAGTCATCTCATCTGAAGACTTCCACTGTTGATACTCATCTCTATGCTCCTGAGTAGATTCATTAGTAGGAGTAGGTGGTTTAGGAATACAGAGAACGAACTTATGCTTTTCGGATTGCAATAAAAGCCCAATTTTACTTTTCCATGTGACATAATTATCACCAGTTAAAGTATTATCTGTTAGGATGTTGATTAGGGATGGGGTCACGATTTCTGAACAATAACAAAAATTATATAAGTAAACAATCATGATAAAGCACTTTCGAATATTTATCTTGAATTAAATAAAATAATTCAATCGTAAAATTCAACGGTGATCTAACACCTATAAATGTCACGTCTCCTTAGGAAGTTCACACCATTTACTAGTTGGATTAGATCCCACCCAATTGTTAATATAACAACCAGCATTTTCAATTTTAGCCTTGCAATTTTATTAACAAGAACTCTTGGGGGATATTAATAAAATTACATTGAGTGTGTTATCAAGTTATCGATCTTCAATATAATCCCTCAAGAATATCCCTCCTCTAGGAGTAGATATCGTATGGGTTAATTGTCTAGTATATCCTTGTAAGGAAGTATCTTACTAAATTCCATTCATGAATACCCCTTTTTGGGTTTATTACACGAAACATAAAGCTCAACTAAACATGGAGGCCGTAGGTGTTCCGAAACATCTTCTCCCACTCAATTATTTAAGGTTTGTGATCGAATTCCATTGAATGATTTACCAAGTTATCTAGATGCCAATTAGATACGTAAACCGTTCAATGCATGTTCATACCAAAAGAGATATATGAGTGGCACTCCTATTCTATATGACTTGTTATCAAAAAATGACAGACATTGTAATATTTACAAAAATATAAATAGCTACAATTTTTGTCCACCCTAGAAAAGCAAGTAAATTATATATGTCTTGGAATACAAAAACTCCTTTCTTGGCGAACAAGTCTTCACGGGACCATCGTCCATTTGGACACCCTTGGCAGCCTCTCATGGGTGTGTGCACCCCTTAGCTTCATAAAGGGCCCATGAGATATATAGGGCTGCCATGTGCAGCCCATGGCATCCATGGGGCTGCCGTGCACAGCCCATTCCACAACAATCGTGGCCACACGCTCATTCACAAGCACGATTATTGCTATGGTGTGCACGGTACCAAAACTTGTTCCGGTCGCTCCCAATTATTCAAATCTTTGAATCTTCAATACTTGAATATAATACAAATGTATTTAAAATAAAAAATACTGCAGATTTTTTTTATTACAACAATAAAAAATAAAAATAAAAAGCTTAGCAACTACCAAGAAGGAAATTATAGCGATGATAGGTTACCCTTCTTGTTACATTCCCAAAACAAAAATATATTGAAATTCTATAATCAAAATTGAGCAATAACAAATCACATTATAAAAAACATATATATATATATATATATATATATATATATATCCATACATTCCAATGAAAATGTATATGTGAATACTTAGAGTGTCATCTCTTTCTAAAACATGCAAATTAACGGTAAAAAAAAATAGATTCACGTACATATACATCAATTAATCAAGGGTACAACCAGACTCTGATACCAATTGTAAGAAAAAATCGATTCAAAACGCATTGGAAGCGTAAAATTAGGGTTTGGTATATTTTAAAAAATTTCCCTTTAAAATAAAGAACCCTAACCCGAGATTAATTGACGTATATTAAAAATATCGTACCATTTCACTCGAGACAATTGAACTAGCATCAAATTGAATCCAATCCAATCACGAACATGAATCACCTAGGAATGTGGGCTACCTTTCTTTGAATTGTATACATGAGGATGGAAACAAACAGAATCTCTTTTTTTTGTTGGTAACAATAATCCTCCAAGAGAAAACCCAAGAACGTTCGGACACTTGTGAATTATCAATCTTTTTGATTGAAACTCGCATGAACCCAATTTGATTTTTGTACACAAAACCCTTTTGATGTAAAGGATACTAGTGCACTATTGAAAACAAAAAAAATCCCCTTTTCTCTTCTCCTTGACCGAATTCAATACACAATATCTATGAGTTGAACGAATTTTTTCTAGAGAAAAAACTAAATTTTTTCTCTCTTAAAATTCTATCACTTGGCCAAATTCTCTCTTACAAAAAACCATAGCCTTGGTCGATATTTCACATAGAAATTAGCCTTGGTCGAAATTTTTGTGGAGATACATATAGGTTCTCAAATCCTTTCCTAAAGAGGATTTATTTGGTGGGTAAGAATCCTATCTCTAAGTTGATTTACTTGGTGACCAATAATTCTTTTCAAAAAAATATTTCTTTTTCACACCAAGACTCCTAATCCAACTCAAATAATGTATTTATTCAATAACCAATTATTGAATATAATTAAATTGTGATTAAATAAAAAACTTTCTAATTTGACCATTTGTCAATAGAGTCCTAATAGAAATCAAATACTTCCTAATTTGACTAGGTAAATAAATTCATATTATTTATCTACTTATCAAATATAGCATTTGATACTTATCATATTACCAACAATAATATGACTATAGAAAACTATCTCCTACTAGGAAAATTTTTTTGAACTTTTAATTAAACAATTAATTAATTAATTTCCATTTAATAAAATAATAAAATAAAAAAACAATATATTAAACTATTTTACAAGCCCTAGCCGCCCAAGCCTATACATAGGCCAATATATATATATATATATATATATATATATATATATATATATATATATATATATATATTATGAAATCCTTTGGATCTTAATAAAAAGTCCACATGTGAACTAGACTCATTCTTACAAAAAAAAAATAAACCACATACCTTAATATAATTCTAGTTAGACCCATAAATTGGTCCGGTAGAATATATCAAGTGATTCATGCAAGTTTATGTGAATTGCGGATCTTGGCGAACTATCTAAATTTAAACTCCAATAGACATAACATAATCACAACCAACAAATGATTCACTTAGGTTCGATCTATTAATTTTAGTTCATTCCATTAAAGAACTAAAATTAATCTCTTAAATAAAGATAGAATAAGTTAATATTGTTCATTCATACCCTAGATAATCTTAATGGAGATAATGTATACTCGTGAAGAATACCAGTAATTGCCAAGAGCTCATAGACCGCCTATAGCTCTTCAAGTTATCATAGTTACTCATATAACCACATTGTTAACTTGGATATTTTGACTTGTCCAGAAGCCATATTTCAATAGACACTATTGAAAACTTAACTCTAAAATTTAATATCTAATACCTCAAAACATCCATATGATGATATTCTACTCTCATTTAATATATGGAGCCACGATGTCCATATCTATAAATGAAGTCCTCTATCGATTAACAAATGAATACCACCAAACTATCGAGAATAGATATACTATATAATCGTACTCATTGATAGCTCAAATGATAACACTTGCAACCATAAGTCCATCATTTATCTCAGGATTGAGATAGACTCTTCGATTGTCTTCAAGTGAAAAAATTTATCAATTGACAGTTCTAGATAAAGTATTTCACTGTGATCCTATTCAATACACCCAGTGCACTAGATTTTTTTACCCAAAGACACCACACTTTGATGATTTTAGACTCATCATAACACATTTGATCTCACTCAAATGGTAGCAAAAGAATCTACAACTTTGACAAGATAAATGCGTCCAACTTTTTATCTTAAGTTGTGAATATCATTCAAGACTAACTAAATAATTGTGTCTACCTCATACATATTCAGATATACGAACAATTCTTCTTTTCTCATAGTCTTTTGACCTTACGATTATTTACTTTTGACAATTATAATAATTAAACTATAAATATTATAAGATTTGTTAAACTAGAAATCACTTTTATTAATATGAAAAGATTGTCAGATACATTATTGCACTCTTACTATCGAGCATAATCCCAACAATTTTTGCAAGGCTTGTTTAACTAGTCGGGACTTAACAAGTTGGGCATTAACGGCCGGTGCTAGCACGGTTTGACAGCTTTAGGAGGAAGTTTATCAATAATAGTAGAAACAATAATAGATTCATCCATGTTCATTATGTGTTGGCTTAACTTATTTAAAATGAAATTGTTCAACCACACGTCTGCTATATACAATTTTCTAATCAAAAAATTTGGAGGCCAAGAATTTCTTATTTGTAGCATCATCTACCATATACTTTGCCTCAAGAGAGTCCCAAATTTCATTTATAGTAGCCACATTGTGATAGTGATAAAAAACAACATTGGAAATTGCATTGGAAATTGCTCCCACTTCCGATGCTCACAGATTTGGGTCATGGCTTCATCATCATGTTCAACCGACATTGATATTGTCAGTACATACCCCGCATTCAATGTTGTATATAAGAAAATGCAACTTCTTTTGCCAATGAATGAAATTGCCACCTTCAAAATGTTCAAACTTCATAAGTCAACAACGAACTCTCGTATAGAATTTGTAGGTGCCATTTTGGAAAATAGTGTTCTAAGATTGTTAGAAAAAAGTTGTATGAAAAAAGAAAGTTGTGTACCTAATATGTCGAGGTACGTTGTGACTTTCAAACTTGTATAGAACTAAACTTGTTGACAAACTGGAAAATTAATATAGTCAATAGTGGCATTCAAGACACGTTACAAATGACGCTAACTTTAAGACACTATTTGTCCCCACCAATTGATTGATGCTCATGGTTGAGCAAATATGCCTATAGGATATAATGAATCTTCTTTGTTTAATACTGTTGTGCACAAACGATTTAAACTACAAA